>JBCNJP010000017.1:68193079-68322095 GCA_039602395.1 Deinandra increscens subsp. villosa | reverse complement strand
ACCAAATTGGTCAATATCCATATATGATGTTGCATACATGAGATTGTAAGGTGAAATCAAAGTCAATTTGCTTGAGTTTGATGGTATTCTTGATACGATCACCTTCATGTTTGAAAGGAGTTGCGTACTAGACACAATGATGATTATTTTATGCGAATATAGACTCTGATTTAGATTGACATTTTAATCTAATGACCAATTAATTATGGAAGATTCTTAGATGAGTAAAATCGTCATCAAGTTCCATTTGGAATTACGAGTCATTTAGAATACCAACATGTTTTCATTATTGCAACAACCTTTTTGTTGGTGAAAAGATGTTCGTCTAATAAGTCTTTAATGATTTCAATAGTCGACTTACCCTGTCCAATAATCCCTATAGAAATCAAGTTTCTATTATAAGGAATTTAGATGTTAAATGATCTGTTGATGGATGTGTATTACTCAAATCCAGTCTATCGCAAGATTTCATCTTGGAACTAAGTTCGAGTTTGCAAGTGATAGAGAAAAGGAGTTTTTGGGTATGAGGTGAAAGGGGTGGTAGTCAGCATGTCATTAGTCTTGTGTTTATAAGTTTCTAGCTTTAAACTTTCATCCTTAGGGTGCTAGCATCAAGTGCTTAGCAGGATTTTTTAACACAAGTGAGTACAAGGCTATTGTAGTCATTAACCTTCAAGGTGATGTTCTTGTATATGTATGATCATGATGGTTGTATGCACAAGACTCAGTGCAACCATACTATAATCAATAAAGTGATTATATGATATTAGTATAGCTGGTGATTCGAACTTTTATGAACAAGCGTTTGAACTTAGCAAATGTCTTATTATTACCATCGATGAATCGGAAAAGCGATTTCATGAAAAGTTCAATTTTGTTTTAATCAATTCTCGAGCTATGTGATTCAACACCGTAAGGTATTACGAATCGCAATAGGTCATCATTCTTGTCATAGCAAGTACGATAAGAACGAAAGATGTCATAGCTTTAATGAGTAATGAAGGAACAATTGTTTTTCGATTCGCATTAGGCTAGTCTTGTATTCATTGAATCAAAAATACCAGGCATAGTACCATGTTATTTAATTTTGAATCTAATCTATCAAACGAGTTGAAACCAAATTTCAAGTGTAATGTAGAAAAACACATGCATATAAAATACGTTCGAAATGAAGTTCCATGCATGTCACAATTCAAAACTAAAAGCAAAATGTATTCGTCTTGGACCCTACCAGGGAAAACAAACAAGCAAGTTGTTTAGAATACCACCAATAATGGTTCAAAATGAGACATGAACTTTAATAAAGTTTGCAAGAACGAAAAGTGTATCATGTCATCTTGGGTTTTGCTTTCCCCAGCTTCATGCTCCTACAAAATGCAAAGTATGTCAAGCATATATTTTGAAGGATCCAATTAAGCAGCTCATAACATGAAGTCATAAGTATATACGTTCGGAAGTCCCCTCATCAGACTTCTTTCCTCTCACCTTGGCAAGATATTCCGGGCAGTTATGTCCTATAGGATCGAAAACGGCCAAACCCGATATCTATGATCAATCACGACTGTGGAATCCAAGTGATTGATTGATTCAAGAGATAAAGATGAGGAAAAACGAATTAAACACACTATAAAATGAAATACTTAACCTTAGATTGAAACATTGCACGCGATTTACTATAGAAATTGTCTGGTATAAGTTGGAGAAAACGAGTTCTCCTCTGGCCCTCTCTCTGATCACGAAAATCTCCCTCTGTCCTTGTCAAAATCGTGAACCCTTCTAATGAGGGATTAAGATTGTTTTTATAACAAACTTAACCCTAATCTCCCTTAACCGGATCGGGCTCAATGTCTAATATACCCAATTACAATCCGTCCCACATGACATTTTACTAACTATTACAAGCCCAAACCTCTATACTATGCCAACCTATTTAATATTGCAAGCCTCATAATTCTAGAATCTACAATCTTGCCCTAGGCTTGTGATATTAAATGACTTTGACTTTCAGTCTTCAGATAGGCAATCCTCCTTTTGGCTTGAACATGTGTTGGTGAAGATCCTTCCTTCAACAATCTTCATTGGGTAGCAACGAGAGACTTTTTGGGAGCTTTCTCTCAATCAGTATCAACTTGAACTTCTAAGTGTAAACAAGTAATGAGATGAGGATTCTCAAGCACATGAAACTTTGGTCCTTGCAGAATCATCGGTAACTATCTTGACTTGACTTTGTCTTTAGAGGATAATTTTTTTTAAAAACCTCTATCTTGGCATTCTTGGTTAAACTTCTTGAACTGTCTGCTCTGCAACTCTTTCTCCAACTAACAAATGCAGTGATGCATTCAACTTCACTTGAACCAACAAACTTCCCCTCAGCATCAAATTCTTCTATAGGATAAGTCCTTTTCCGGCTGGTTCTTCAACAAAAACAGTAGCAGCAACAATTCTTTAATCAACCGAGTCCTTGACTTTTCATTTCCATGACATTTCGTTTGCATTTAACCTGCCATGCACAACATGGAACAAACACTAACCAGCATATACCTGGTTTCTGGGTTAGCAGGTGAATAACATTATTTAACCAAAACCCTAACATAGGTTACGGGTTTCCTATAAATACTTCCCCTAAACCCGATGACTCATTTCACTTCCCCTGAGATAACACATATCTCCCCATGAGATAATGCTTATTATCTCACTTCTTATCTCCCCTTCTCCCCCTAAAAAACTGGTCACTTTTGGGAGGGGGCATAAATTCTTGCACAAAACCCACAAAAGCACATTAAAACCTTTAAATAAACCTGGCCATGGTTGATAGACAAACATTAAAAACTTAAAAATACTCAAAAGAAAAATAAAATATAAACAAATATGGACAAGTTACTAAAGAAAAGGATTTATTTGGGATCAAACTGTCTTTGTCTGAACTAAGAAACCCTTTTCAGCATCTGTTACTCGAACACGTCCAGGTGATTGCCGGTATTTTGATCCTCTTTAAATTCATTTCCCTCTCTTCCAGGCTGTTTGTCACTTATTTATCTTTTAGGTATATTAATTACGAACACAAGACACTAACACAAAAATCCTAGGTAAGTAATACGTGCAGTCTATCAAGCTTGATCATTCCCTACCACAAATTTTCACATTCCCATATCCAGAGTTTTAAATATTTTCTCGAGACTTGGTTGAGAAGAGAAAGAACAGATCACAAGAGATAGGGATAATATACAAAGACTTTTATGATTTCAACTCAAAGGCATTTTTCAGTCAGGTTATAACCTTTCATCAAGCACATAAGCCTAATCACAAAGTCAATGCTAAAGGGTTTTGGATGCTAGATGGTCTCTTATGTTGTGCACATTGGCATCTTTTGGGGTGTAAATTATATACAGTGATCTGCAAGCACGTTAGTACAGACTAACCAGGTCTTTGCTCACGCAAGACAGAGGAAAGTCTGACTAACACGTCGGTACAGTCTACACCAGGTCTTTGCTCACGCAAAACAGAGGTAAGACTGACTAACGTCTTTGACATCCCCATGTCTTTGCTCACATAAAACAGAGGGGACGTCGACTTTTTGAAATTATTTGATTCAACACTTTGGAGTCTGGTGTGTGTATCAGGAACAATCTTGCAGTCAAATAGAACATGCACTTAACCTAAGTGTGTGTTTCCCGTAAAATGTCATACTTTATCTTTAAGTGTTGTGACACATACCTTTGTTTTTGGAACTGAGCCTACCGAGCATATCAACTTAGAGCGTGTCTTTTACTTTAGCCTTATGCCTGTCAGTCACCTTAAGCTAGAATTAAAAAATTTCCCATTATATCAAACACATAAACGACTAAAAAATTAAAAAGAACACTTTGAAATGAGGGGGTTAACTTTTCCATATTTTATATTCTTCCCCTTGCTTTTTTATTTTTATAATGACATCTTTTTATTGTTTTTTTTAAATAAAGAAATGACACACTGACACACAACGAAACAAAATGCTTTTGACAAAAAACTGGCCAAGCTAACCTTCAAAGTTTATTCTTTGAAAATTTTTAGAAACGGGTTCTGTTTGAAGCAAAGACATAACATATGAGGCCAATTAAGAAGCAAACAATTTAAACAATACCTTGCTGATTTTTCAGTTTTACCTCTCACAAGAAAACATACCCTCCATTGAAATTGTCATGTCATGTAGTAGAGAGATGTCTCATATCCTGTGCCTGGAACAATCACTATCACAAACAAAATGTTAATATCACAAACAACATGTTAATGAAGGTCCTCCTTGACTATTCCTACACAATGTGAGAGATTAGTTAGCCATTGGTACCCATGCCATTGTGGTTCTGGGTAGACCTGAAGAGTTAATAAACGAAACTTCTTTTAAAAACATCCCCTTCGTAGTATCAGGAATTGGGGGTGTAGCTACTGCCTTTGTTTTGGGTTTCCAAAATTGAGGTGATTTCAAAGTTGTTTTAGTCACCTTTGGAGTAGTGACACTAGGTATTCCAACCTGTTTCTTTTTAAACTCATTTTTCAAAACTGTTTTGGTTGCCTTTGGAGTGACAAATTTAGGTTTTTCAACCTTTTCCTATTTTGGTTTGCTTACCTTTTTATGAAAATTATCATAATTTGGAAAAACCTTTTGATTTGAGAGATTTCTATGCTCTTTGGCAGCCCCCCAATTGCCATAAGAAGGTTGCCGCCAATCACCGCCGCAAAACCTTCCGATCACCACCGTTTAACTCGACGCCGCCACTGTCGCTGTTCCCCGTCATCACTAGCGTCACCCGCCGCCACCACCGCGGATCGCACGCCGTCGCAAGACCGTCGCCCGTCGACGTGAGTCTGACGCTTTTCGTCGTGTGCCGTCTCCGGTTGCAATAGGTCTAAATCGGATTGATCTCGTAGTCTCGCGAGACAGGACATCTTTCAAGACGTACTCTCGCGATGCGTAATGACTACGGGTCATAAACACCGTCCCGTAGCGGAGGTCTCAGCACCGTTGGTTTTTTAGGTGCTGAATTTTCAATTGGAGAACTAGCCTGGAAAGTTGAGTCTTTGGACTGCTCTTGTTTCTTTGGATAATATGGCTGATATGGTTTATGAAAACAAATTCGTGCCAAGTGTCCAGGCTTTCCACAAGTGTGACGTGACTGTTTCTTTTGAAAAGCGGGAGGCTGGGAAAATTATCGCCCAGTGGATTGGCATTTTGGTTTTGCAGCATTTTTGTGAATCCAATATGTTTTGCCATCAGGACGAGTGAACAAAACATACTCCCACTATATTGGCTGGTTTTGGTCATAAGAATTGTAAACTTCAGGAAAAGGAACAAAGACTTGGGGTTTATATTCCCTTTCCTGTTTCACATTCAACACATTATCGGGTTTTCCAAACGCAAACACACCAGGGGTTGGGGAATCAGCAACTTGTGGTCTCTTCCCCTTTTTCACGAATTTCACACAATCATTAGTTTTACCCATTGAAAACACACAAAAAGACGTTTGTTCACCAAAAAAATTAGACCCGGAAATTTTTGTCACAGCCTTTGAAACATCCAAGGCAAACTTAGGAAATTCAACACTATCACTTTTAGACTCATTCAAAAGACCAGAATTATGACTATTATGATAAGCTATGTATTCACTGTCCTGCTTTGAAACATCCTCATGATTACTTTATGTGCGCATGAAACAATTTTATTAGTGTAAGTAGAAGGAGCAGAAATTTTATAGGACATGCGCCAAGTTGGCTTTCAATAGACATGCTTTCCTTTTTACCGTAAGTTGCAGTTGCTTCAACAGCAGACAATTTTTCCTTTTCTCAACAGTAAGAGGCACATAAATCATGTCACACGTAAAAGGGGGAGGAAGAGTGTGAGTAAATGGTTCAATGTTTTCTACTGAGTAAAGTTATAACCCCGACTTTTCTTTTACATGCCTAATTCTTTTATTAGCATTATAAAAATGTTGATTGGCTTCGATCATTTTTGAATGAATTGTCTGATATTTGTCTAAGGTAGATTGGGGAGTGCTAAGCTTAGTTCTAAGTTTGAGAACTTCCTTATTTAATGCTTCTACCTTAGTTCCAGATACTCTAAGAAGACATTTGTGATCACTTAGTTGTCCTTCAATATATTTAAGATCCTGTTTGACTGCCTCATATTTTTCTCTAAAAATCCTAGTACGATCCTTATATTCTCTAACTTCTTGTTGAGTTTTCTCGTGGTTCAAACATTCATAAGTAAATTTAGATAACCAGTCTTTAATTAAAGCACATCGAGTGGGGTTTAAATATTCTCGAGTTTGAGTGTTAACATCAGAATTACTCGCTTAGATACCTGCCATAATCTTTTCACGAGTGGAAATTCCTTGACAAACGAAAACTTAGCAACAGGATACCCTTGAACTGCTCAAAAAATTACACACAATGTGTATAAAAATTCAACGAACAATACCCCCATCAAAATTTATATACACCAACTCGAAATGAGTGGTCGTTTGTCGCTTCAAAAACTGGTCAATGTGGACCACATATGTTAATTAAATCAATGGCAAAGTTGTAATTATCTTGAATTTCAAATTTCATGCAAAAATCTCTATTTAGGAAGGTCGTAGCACTACGTCAAAATTCACCATTGGCCACGTAAAAAAACCATGACCAAAGGTGTTTGATCATGTTTTTTTTTCATTTCAATCGACACAAAAGGTCCCGTCACCCATATGTATCCTACGGCCACGTTACAATATCAGTGGCTGTAGCCACCTAGAAGCGTGGCTAAAGGATACCAATATTTATTCTTGTAATCAAACAATTCTTCCGGAAAGCATGGCCAAAGGGTCCCAACGGCCACATGTGTTTGTTTAACGTGGCTTTTGGTATTATATGGTCACGTATATTTGTGTTTTAGCCACATATGTTATAAAAAACGTGGCCAAATGGGTTGCTGAAATTATAATTTTTGTCCGAATACGCGTGGCCAAAGGGTGGCAAAGACCACGTTAAAATATGAATAGCGTGGCCTTTGGTATTATATGGTCACGTATATTTGTGTTTTAGCCACAAATGTTATAAAAAACGTGGCCAAATGGGTTGCTAAAATTATAATTTTTGTCCCAATACGCGTGGCCAAAGGGTGGCAACGGCCACGTTAAAATATGAATAGTGTGACCTTTGGTGTTATATGGTCATGTATATTTGTATTTTAGCCGCAGATGCTATAAAAAACGTGGCCAAATGGGTTGCTGAAATCATATATTTTGTCCCAATACGCGTGGCCAAAGGGTGGCAACGGCCACATTAAAATATAAATAGCGTGGCCTTTGGTATTATAGGTCACGTATATTTATGTTTTAGCCACATATGTTATATAAAAAAAAGTGGCCAAAGGGTAGTTGAAATCAGATAAATTGTCCCAATATGCATGGCCAAATGGTGGCAACGGCCACGTTAAAATATAATAAAGTGTGGCCTTTGGTATTATATGGTCACATATTGTTAGGACAAATTCTTGTGTGTGGCCGTTACTGTGCGAGTAGATTAGAAGATAGTGTTTAAAATGTATGTAATGATGTCAACATACCAACCACCGTACCAATTAGTACGGCGTACCAAAGTGGTACGCAGGGTGGTTCACCTATAAATAGGTGTTGGTATGTTGGTCATCTTTAAATTTATTCATTTCATTCTATGTGGTCTATATGAGAGAGGAGGTTCTGTCCAAACCTCCTCCAGAGTTGCAAACGATGTATACTCTCTTGGTTTGTAATCATTCGACTATAATTAAATGACAAACTTCCATCTCTATCCTTCTATGATCTGGAAACGATCCATGCATGGGTATACAATTGGTATTAGAGTCGTTGGTTCAATTTCCAGATCACATTTTTGTTTTTGAGAGTTTTTGAGACGTTAAAGAGCTGATTAGGTGAGATTCCTTGAGTGTTTGATCGATTTTTGGTAAATCGAACCTTCCTGAGTCATTTTCGCACCAAACAGTAGTATTCGAGTGAAGAAATTTGACAAAATCTGAATCTGGAGTGAAATTTGAGATTTTCAGTGTTGGTACGCCGGTAGAACAGTTGGTACGCCGTTGGTCCCCTGATTGGTCCGTATGTGTATCTTCATAAGTTCTTGGTACGTTGCTCATTGGTACGGAACAAAAACTTCAACAGTGGTACGTGGCGGTTATGTTTGGTACGCTGACGGTTACACCGTACCAAATGGTACGCCGTACAAAATGGTCTGCTGAACCAAATGGCCTGCTGACTTGTCGGTACATGGTCAATGGTCCATTGAGGTTGATGGTACGCTGGTTGATGGTCCGCCAAAGCAGATGGTACGCTGGAGCTTATGGTTCGCCGCAAATTTTTGATGCATTTTTGGTGAAGCAGCACGGCCCTAGCTAGGGGCTCTACCCCTTGGACCCTGCTTCTCCGGGGTGCTGCCCCCGAACCCCTGTTAATTCAGACAAACAACAGTGGGGTATGGGGAGAGATCGTGGGAATTTCAGAGATTTAAATAAGTTATCGGGTATACCCTTAATTCGATAGCTGTGGGTTGCTATGTTTGAAGAATTTCTAGCTTTCGGTACTTGTCAAGAATTAGATGTCAAATTTCAGAAAGAATATGTTTGTGGGTAGTCATTATTTTTTATGATGGACAGAGATTCAAAAACACGTGTTTTCTGATGATGTAAAACCACGAAGATGGATCTTACTACTGCATGATTTGGATAGTCGATGAACGCGGATGTAAATAAAGCTTTTCTTTATTGATTCACCAAGAGTTACATTGTAGAGAGAGAAACCACCCTTGAATACACACAGTTAAGAGTGATCGGAATGATAGAACTCACTAGCTCTCTCTAACACGAACTATTTATAGTCACTAACATACTGGCCGGTGTACCACCCACGGACCATTTGGTATGCCCGTACCAAAGATGCTGCGTACCATTTGGTACGGCCACCTTAGTATGATATCACTAAGACTCATATACTTGCTTTAACCTAGATACAATACACGAGACACAAGGTTGCATAGGAATATGCTCTAACAAACTCCCCTTAACGTGTATTGTAGCTAACTATCTATCTATCTAACAACACTTCAGTCTTCAATCTTCAGCATCACTGCGTCTGATCTTCAACTTGAAATCTTGTCAGAAATAGAGATTGCATGGCTGGATCAATCTTGAACAATCTTTGAACTTCAAGATCCACTTGTGAAAAATATTACATACTCCCACTGTCACCATGCGTGAGTCTTGTCACACAGAATAATCTGCAATTTCAGAAGACAGAAACGCAGCTTTTTTTTTTCCTTTATGAAACATTAATTTAATCTTGGCGCAAAACTTCTCTTTGAGAATCCAAGATATAAATTTGAAATTTTATTTTGTATCGTGTATCAATCGGTCGAAAACAAATAAGAAACAAAATCTTTTTGGCTTTTTGAAACTTTATATCAAAACACACCGAAAATCTTTTCGGATTTTTCAAATATAATACATAAATGCAATGCAGAAATGAAATACTGAATTACACACTATTTTTGTCTTTTGCGAGAAAGATCACAACTTGGGATCATATTGGTCATGACATGCTGAACTACACTTCAATTTCAATTACTTCAGCACACAAGTCATGTCCATTGCTGGTATAATTTGTCCATCTTAAACTCAGGCACAATCATACTCATAATATCTGGATATGTTATTGAATTGATTAGATTGCTTTGACTAGTGTACCCCACACTATCAGACATACTCAGATATGTATTTTCTTTTATCACACTTTGTGACTTCATTTGTGATTTAATCACATAATGATTGTATTCATGATTCAGTCAACTGTGTTCCATGTAAAAAGAAATAAGAATGTTAAACCGTCTTCCTTAAGGTCGATCTTTCGATATGCAGATAAGGCCTCGGATTTAACAAAATAAGAAAATAAAACAAGTTGAAATTGTAAAACTCAACAACAATCAGGTCGATACTTTCGTATACGCAGAGAAAGTCCGATGAGTTATACGAAACACCAAAGAAAATAAAACAGAACGTCAAACGAACAACGATCAGGTCGGTCTTGTGGACACGCAGAGAAAGTCCGCTAATTTAACAAAATAAAGAAAATCAAACAAGTTTAAATCTTTGCAAAATGAACACATGTATACACAGTGACTTCTCATTTCTCTTTTTCACATATCTTTTTCTTCATATACCATGAGAAATGCATCAAAATGTTGTTCACTTGGTCAAGCATTAGTATTTAGTATGTTTATCACATCTGAATGCTTTCTGATTTAATGCCAAGCCTACCAAGCACGTCGAGCAATGATCTTATGGATTTTTCATCTATTTTATCCACAAGTCAGACACGTAAGCCAATGTACCATCATTTCCCAAATATGCCGGATACAATTTCTTATTTTACAATGTTTTTGTACTTTTCTATTTTCTAATGTTTTTGTATTTTTCCATTTTCTCCCCCATGAAAACTCTATTTTTGGATTTTCATTTTAACAATAAAACACAAAGACACTATTTTTGGTATTTCAATTTTCTCCCCCTAAACGACATGCGAAATGTAAAAGAAAGAAAATTGACCAATCGATACTGATACCTTTCAGTTTTTAGCTTTCAGAAAATTCAGTTTGAAATTTGATATTTCTTGAAATGTAAGTTAAACAGGAGACTCCACTATTATTAACTGCTTGAAGCTTTAAACTTCACAATCACCAACAGGTCTTCTTAAAGTACCCTACACACTGGATTTAAAGATTAGACTTCAAAGGACCCGAAGCACACAGCTTCTGGTCGACCAGTGTCTTCCTCAAAATCATTTGCATCTTTTGCGGACCATCTTAGGTCGCCACTGCATTTTTACCTTGTTAGTTTGTACTGAATCATCATCGTGTGATGACCCACCAACACTAGAATCAAATTTAAGAAATTGTTTCGATTTAGATTTAGTTTTCAAATGTGGTGACTCAGTAAAAAGTCTCCCTGATTCATTAATCAAAGTGGCAGATTTTTCAGAAAATGATCGGTTTGCCATTTCAAGACAATCCCGTGCCATGTGTCCCTTTCGGCGTCACTGATAGCACAAACGATAAGATTGTTGAGATTGTGGTTTGTCCTGAAATGAAGACATCTATCATTGGACTCATAAGCATCTGAATAATCATTAAAAACTTGAAACCTGTGCGCATGCACCCATTTGGAAGTAGGACTGCGAGGTGTAGCATTGGAACCATATGACGAAGATTCTCTTGGAGAACTCTTAGATGAATTCTTCTTCTTTTGTTTGCCTCCGAATCCTTTCTCCATGATAGAAATTAATACATGCGCTAAATGATAGATTTGTTCAAGACTTGTATCTTTCTTCTCCTTAGGTGTCTTCTTTGGCATGTTCTTCTTGGCTGTCTTCTCAAAACTCTGATTGTTATTACCCAAACCAGAACGTTTATAACCGGGTAACTTTGACAATTCCATTTGAGACTTAGAAGAACCAGCTTGAGCAACCTCGGTAACTTTAGCTTTAATACCCTTCAAATTGTTTGCTTTAACAAGCTCATCAGCCAATTTTTCTTTAGATTCTATCTTCTCATCTGTCTCCACCATCTTATCATCAGAAATATCTTTATCAGTAACACCAGTTCCACCAGAAACAAACTTAATAGATTGTTCAATCAAATTTTCATCCTTCTCCACTTTCTTTGTTGAAATCTTTGGTTCCTTTTTCTCAGATTTCTCAGATACAAATTCAGTGTAATCTCCAGTTATGTCAGAAGAGTGAATATCAGCTAGAGCATCAGATGAGATAACTGGATGTGGAATTTGATTATACTCTTCGCTTCCCAACACTTTCTTGAAATTTTCATCTTTGCACAAGTAACTTGTGAAAGAATGTGAATTCTTCAAATTTTCCAATTGTCGCTTCAGATCTAAAACTTCAACATTTAAATCAGATATTTTCTTTTGAGCTTCACCCAATGCTTTTTCTGATTCAATCAATTGCTTCGAACCTCGATTTGACAAAAACTTCTCTTGTCTCATCTGATCATGGGCATCATACACTTCTTGGGTAATTTTCTTCACTCGGCCCTCAAGAATCTCAATATTTCTTTTCAACAGCTTGTTGTCATGTGTCAAAGTTGTGACCTTATCGAGTAATGTTGAATGTTCCATTTGACGATCATTTTCCTTAGCAGTAACTTCATCAAACTCTTTCTTGAGATCATCATAAGATTGCTTCAGCGATTCTACTCTTGCAGTTGATTGTTTAAACAAATTATCAAGATCCCCAATCGCATCTTTTGCTTCACTCTCCCATTTCTCAACACTTTTGACCAACTCTTCATTCTCAGTTTGCAACTTCAAAATTTGTGCTTTTTCCGAATTAACCATCTCATCCAATTTTGTTTAAAGCTCAACAAACTCTTTCATCAACACCTTCTTTTCTTTTTCCAACATTGCATTAGCTTTGACAAACTTATCAAAAAGCTCACACTTTCTTTTGTAATCTTCCATCTCTTCTTCTTTCTTCTCATGTTCAACAACCAACCTTTCCTTCTCAGAAATCAATTCCCGAATCTTTCTGTCTTTTTGAGCACAAAATTCACATGTTCATATCCACTAACTCCAGAATCACTTGTTTCAGATATATTGGTCTCAAATGCATACCCACTCGATTCAACCTCAATATTTGCCATTAATAATACATAACTTTCTGCAGGATGGACTACAAATGCTGATTCATCCGGAAAATCTACAACCCAGTCATAACCTCCCTCAGTCACTAGAGCCTTTGCCTCTTTATTGTGATCATGATTATCCGAATTACTTGGTTTAGAAGCAGATTGCTTGCATTCTCGAGCAAAATGTCCTAATTTAGAACATTTGTAACATTTCAGTTTGGACTTATCTAAACCCAGTATGGCTCCTCCCATAACAGAATTCTTGCCATGTTTGCCCATAAACCGTCTTCCTTTTTCAACAGTCATAGCCAACTGCCAATCCAAATCCAATTTATTTAGCTAATCCTCATCCATCTGTTTTAGATCCTCCGGAACCAAACCAGAATTACCAATTTGACTAAATATGGATCCAAACGAAGATGATATAAAAGCACATAACAAAGCAGCTAGATCTTCGGTGGCTTGATTAGAAGTAGATTTACTTGATGACCTATCAGGAATAGTAAAACTGCAACCCGAAGAATAACCAGTATTCTCAGTCTTTCCAGCAAGAAATGTTGTTACTGGTGGATTACTGCTTGAAATAGAATGTGATTTTGTTTTAGCATGCATGGTAGCTAAATTTTCTCCAAATTATACTTCAGGCTTCTGAACGGACGGAGTTGCTGACTTTTTCACAAGCAGTTCCATTTCACGCGCTTGTAATTTGCTTATCAACTGATTGAATGTCCAACTAGAATAGTTTGGATCATTAGTCATCATCATAACAAAATTCTCCCACTTTTCAGGTAGAGCTTCTAAAAACTTCTCTTTTAATTCATCACTTTCTTTCTTGACACCTACAACTTCAAGTTCATATATCAAATGTGAAAACCTTGCAATCAAATCTTTGATTTGCTCATTAGCACAATGTCCAATATTATCAAATTCTTTCTTTAAAACTTTCTTCCGAGTCTTCTTGTTTTGCTCATTACCCTCACATCTTTCATCATTAGCATCCCACAATTCTTTACAAGTTGTGTAATTGTTAAACTGATGCATTAAATCTTTAGGTAAAGCCATTGTAAGAAAGCTATACGTTTTCTTCTCTCAGGTAAAAACCTTCTTTTCATCAGCATCAAAATCACTTATCATCTTTGGCTTTCTCGGGCTTATCATCGGATACTCATATTCTTTTTTAATCGGGATCCAAGAATCAACATCTTGAGAAAATATGTATGACTCAAAATGTTTCTTTCAATTGTCATAATCTTCTAATTGTAACAACTTATGAACCTTCTGAGTTGTTCCTATCTCATTATCATAATTCATCATTGCTTGCAACGATGTTTGAGCAGCTGAAAACGCTTGAAAATCGCTCATCTTGAAATGACAATATCGTGCAAAAACTTCAAACTGAAAAACGAAGACGAATGAATCTGATTTTGAAAATCAACTTTGAACGAACAATGTAGATCTCGTCGAGACAATCTATTTGAGTACTTATGGCTTTCGTAGCGATTGACGATGCAAAAGTTATGACTCTTTCAAGAAACTGCCAGCGGACCAGATTTGTATTCAGCGGACCATTGCCGAAGCAGATTAATCAGCGGACCAAATGAACCTGCGAACCAGCGACGGACTAGATTAACTCAACTTACTAGAATTTGGTACGGCGGACCAAATGGTACGGCGAAAACTGCCGCGGACCAAATTATAACCGTCACGAACCAGAATATGAAGATTCTCTTCCGGGCCAAATGAAGCGGACCAGAAGCTGTTTGAAGATAGCCTTGCAGACCACCTGCGTACCAGGTGATCTTGAGCCGGACCAAATGCGTACCACGCGGATCACGACAGAATTTCCAATTTTTGATGTTTTTGACTGAATAATGGATCAGGAGGATGCGAAAACACACTAAAAACACTCAAAAATCATTTTTCATCTTTGAAACACATGGCATTGCGAAAATTTGACAAAAAACGAAGAAAACCCAAACTTTCTCTCTCTAAAAATCCGAAAACTGACCAAATCGCAGCAGTAGAGCAACCAAATGCTCTGATACCACTTGTAAAACCACGGAGATGGATCTTACTACTGCATGATTTGGATAATCGATGAACACAGGTGTAAATAAAGCCTTGCTTTATTGATTCACTAAGAGTTACAATGTAGAGAGAAAACACCCTTGAATACACACAGTTAAGAATGATAGGAATGACAGAATTCACCAGCTCTCTCTAACACGAACTATTTATAGTCACTAACATACTGGCCGCGTACCACCCACGGACCATTTGGTACGCCTGTACCAAAGATGTTGCGTACCATTTGGTACGGCCACCTTAGTATGATACCACTAAGACTCATATACTTGCTTTAACCTAGATACAATACACGAGACACAAGGTTGCATAGGAATATGCTCCAACAGATGATGGACAGAGATTTAGAGACATGGATATGATTACACAAACCGAAGAATATTGAAGATTTGAATATTTCACTTGTTTAGGGGGAAATTGAGACCCTTGAAAATTTCAAAGTTTCATAATTAAAAAATGGAATATTCAAAAGGAATCAATTCAGGGATGATGGTGATTTTTGATCTTCATGGAAAGGTGGTGTATTTTGATGTTCGTGCAAACCAATATGTCAAAGTTTTCGATTATGGTTTGGAACTCTTTAATCAAATGCCCGATACATTGTTAAGTCATGAAGTTGACGTTATAGCCTTTGATTGTTGATATATTGGGATAAATTTTCATTCCGAGGGGGAATTCCCGTGATTAAAGATTCTGATCGTGTTGGTTTTATAAAGATCAGAATGTATTACAATTCGGTGAAGATTAAAGATTATTGTCAAATACGGTGATGTTCGGGTGTCTTTACAATTTCTGGATACAACTTATGAAGTGAACCGTTATCATATTCCTGATGTGGATGTGCTTGAAGCTAGGGGGAGTTTATTTGGTTGTGGCGATTGTAGAAGATTCTGAGCTATTTCCTGCATACCTGAAGTTTCAGTCAAGGGGAGTTTGCTGAAGATAGAGGCGTCTGAAGCAGACTGACTGAACATTGCTAGAAGATAAAGATCTACATTCGACGGTAACGTCTAAGGGGGAATCTGTTAGGACAAGTTCTTGTGTTTGGCTGTTACTGTGCGAATAGATTAGAAGATAGTGTTTAAAATGTATGTAATGATGTCAACATACCAACCACCGTACCAAAGTGGTACGCAGGGTGGTTCACCTATAAATATGTGTTGGTATGTTGGTCATCTTCAAGTTTGTTCATTTCATTATGTGGTCTGTGTGAGAGAGGAGGTTCTGTCCAAACCTTCTCCAGAGCTCCAAACGATGTATACTCTCTCGGTTTGTAATCATTCGACTATAATTGAATGACAAACTTCCGTCCCTATCCTTCTATGATCTGGAAACAATCCATACATGGTTTTACAACATTTGTGTTTTAGCCACATATATTTGAAAAAAAAAAGTGGCCAAAGGGTAGTTGAAATCAGATAATTTGTCCCAATACGCGTGGCGAAATGGTGGCAACGGCCATGTTAAAATATAAAAAGTGTGGCCTTTGGTATTATATATATGGTCACATATATTTTTTTAATTACAATTAATTATACTACATATTAATTAATATAGAGAAACCTTAGATCATATTATAATAAAAAATTAATGCACATACACTAATCAAATGTTGTTCAAAAAAATAACATACACTTGTCAAAGTTTAATTTCTATAATAAATTAATTATAATTTATTGTCTATACTCATCAGCTGATCCTGCTGGATCCGTGTACTAAGTTTTCTGTGTATCAGATCTTGACTCAGCTGGTTTGGTGTTAAGTACACTCTCGACGTCTTTTTCTGATCATTATTTACCTAGAAACATGACAAATAAAACCGATCAGATCGATATATATATATATATAGGGTGTACCCGTGCGTTGCGGCGGTGACGGTTTATAGGGCGTTATTCGTTATTTGTTCACTTGTTATGGTCGCGCGACGATTTACATCGAGGTATTCGTTTAGCGATATGCGGTTCGGTTTCAACCTATAATGCGGTATGCGCGTTCATTTGGCGGCAAATATAAACAGTTGATAACAGGACCGAGAACGATGACACAACCGTGAACCTTCACGTGAAGAGAGTCTAAACTGTGAACCCAAAGCTTTTAATTTCTTTTTGTAAACTGATCTATTTTTGTAAACCCCTCCATCTACGATACTTGCTTTTTGTTACGTTATTGATACTATCGTCATATATTTTTCATCATGCGTCTATTAGCTTTCTAATTTATATCATGGATTTAACTTATCTACCCTTCTAGAATTCAAACAAATAACAACAAACACCCATTTGACTTTCTGCTTGAAGGTGGAGATTTGTGAGGTCAAGTTATCTTATTGATTCGTTAAGATTGGTTAGGATTAGGTAATATAGCCGTTAGCAGCTGGTTTATATGTAGTATTAATCCGATTGATTCTAGATTTGTTTTTTAATTTATGAGTCTGGTTATTAAGCTTTTAAATTTCGACTCTTATTCGTAAATAAATACTTATTTCAAATAATAATGATAAATTAGAGTAGATTTCTACAAAAGTAATATCTTTGCTTCCATCTTAAAGCTTAAAGAGTAAAGAGAATACACACTATAAAAAGGCTATGAGTTTTATAGATTTGATAAAGCAAAAGTAGGTGATATATATACAAATAAAGTTGGTAACCATCTACCAATTTAGGTAGCTATTCTAGGTAGAACAACAAACTATTATGAACAATTCAAATTAATTCAAACCTACAAATGGAAAGCTAGCATAATTGACTACAACTAAATAATATACAAATATTATTTGTTATCTTTAACACACAGGGAGACTTCTACAAAAAGTTTTCATGACAAAATAATACATATCAAATATCACACCTCAATGCCTCATATATTCTCTGATCTGGTTTTACACCGTCAAACACTTCTCATAGCACGTTATGCGTCGTTTTTTCGCACATGGATGATTATATGAACAAATACATGTGCAGAGTGGATGATTATATGAAAAAATAATCACAGACACATGAATTAAATATCTATGTACTCTTATGCTTGTATGCACTACAATTTCAAGCAAATCAAGAACTCAAATTATCTAATAAGGGGCTTATTGTCGCTTCGCCGCGCGATTGCTAATCATCATGTGTTGCATATAATTACTTAATGGAACGCATCTAATTATGAATATTTGGACTTGCAATTGTGTAGAAGTAGCAATTTTATTTATGCCCTTAACTTTTATTAGGACTCGAAGATGTAGAGAAAAAATAGTGTTGGGGATATTATGATTCCCTTTTCCACAATTGTGTTGTGTCTGTTAGTGCAAAATATGTGTGTCGTGTGTGTATCAGTTAGTCATGTTAGTTTTGTTAGTTGATTAGGTTAGATTAATTAAGTCAAGTTAGAGGGTAGAAAGTATTCATTCTCTATACTTGAGGGGTTTGGAATATGTATATGAGATTTCTCATATACATATATATGATAACATGAATCTGGTGTTATACAAACTGAAGATCATCGGAGGTCCGAACTATGGCCGAACTGGAGCCGAAGTGTGAACCCAATTGTGGCGAACTGCATCCGAACGTAACCTCCATATATATATCAAATTTGGAGTTCGGACAAAGAGAAGTTCTCCATAACCGTTTTCTTTGAGCAGATTTCTTAAGGGAGGAATTTTTCATCTTGTTTTTCTGAGAGAATCATTGTTAGGATCATGTTTAGAATCTGTTAACGAGTTAAATCATGTAAACATTGATCGATTTGAGCTATAAACGAGTGTTATTTACTTGTTTGTGTTCTTCGTGTTCGGGTTAACTTTCGGACCGATTTCGGTGTACAAATCACTAGATCCGACGCTCTTCGTGTTTTCAATTGGTATCAGAGCATCCAGGCCGTGATTCTACACCAATTCCAATCGAAAATCTGTGCTAATTTGAGTAAAATCGCCGAGTTTGACTTTTGCTAGTCAAACTGCACGAGCTTTGACTTGTAAATTCAACTAATCTGTTGATATTTGGTGTTTCTAACCAGTCCCGATCGTTTCTAAATGTTATTCCGAAGCTATTGCAAGTGATTTCGTCGAGAATGGTTAACGTTTGATTTGATTCGCGTTTTCTCAAGAAGCTTCACGTTTTCATGATCTTCTTCAATGGTGAATTTTTATATACTCCATCATTTCACGTAATTTTGATACCTACACGTTCGGTTTGATCATAGGAAGCTATTGAAACAAGTAGAATTGGATTTCATCAACGTTTGAATCGATTTCCATTTTGTTAAAACCGTGAGTTTCTTTGGTGTTCTTGTTCGATGCTTAAACTTGATTAAAACCTATCAACAATGGATCTGGTTCTGATCGTTTTTCGATAACGAATTCAACGCAAGTTACAGATTGATTTTTCGTCAAGAATTGAGCAAGTTACAGTCGTTTGAAGTTTGTGGTGATTTAGAACTCAAAGTCGCCGGAAAATTCATTGTTGCCGGAGAAAGTTATCGGAAAAAAAGGGGAGGGACGGCTTCTTCGACTAATTTGTCTTATTTGACAAATTTTCACTTGTAACCCTCCAGTTTAATCAAATACAACAAAGGCCATCAAGTGTTTTTTTAAAAAAAAAACAAACACTCTTAAAGATTTTAATAAAAATAACACATTTTTTCTTTAAAAAAAAAAAATTATTACATAATTTTTTTTCAAAACAACACAATTTTTTAAAAAAAATTACACAAAGTTTTGTGTTTGTTGAATTGATTCGTGAACGCAAGATTTATTTTGTATTTGTCGAATCGGTTAACAAACATAATTTGTTTTTGTTTTACGTTTTTACTTTGATATTGTTCGTTGTTTAGTTTTCTTTTCTTAAAATCTAAACAAAAACTATAAACACTTTATCGTTCAAAGTTTGTTTTTTTTTTAAAAAAAAAAACATTTGAAAAATTATACAAAAATATTTTTTTTTTTGACTTGGCTTCGAGATTTAAATTCACCAATTTCACAAAGTTCAAGGTACAAGATTCAACGATTGATATTTTTTTTTGGTGTACTCACAATGAGTAAAGTTCGATCAAGTTCGGTGCTTCCCAAATTATTAAAATCTGAAGATTATCAGAATTGGAAAAAGAAGTTTGAAGCCTATGTTGATTCTACTGATAAAGATTTGTGGATTCCGATTAAAAATGGGTATACTTATCCACAATCTAGTGGAGTACCTAAGATGCGACGGGATCTTTCCTATGAGGAAAAGAAAAATCTTGAAAAAGAACAACAAGCTTATGAGATTCTTTCCATGGTCTTATCACAAGAAGTATTCAATCAATTCAAGACGTGTTTTAGCTCAAAACAGTTATGGGATACTTTAAAATTAAGATGTGAAGATAACTGTTATGATTGGGGAAATGCGTTTACGAATCAAGCTGCTTTTGTTTCACAGACTGAAAAATTTGATGATATTGCAGAAGTTCAAAAGGATGGGTCTTCAAAATGTGAAGCTGTTGAGAATGAATTGAAGCTTAAACATGAGAATGCAGAGTTAATTGCAAAAGTTTCAAAACTGATTGAAACAAATGAGGACTTGATGAAGGATGTTGAAAAATGGAAGAAAGAAGCAAATGACATGGCAGCAGTTTTTGATGATTTGTTTGCAAAATCAAAGATCAAACTTGAAGGTCTAGAAAAGGAAGTTGCTAATCTTACTGCTAAAGAATTAAGTCATCAAGAGGATAACACGAAGCTATTAGATGCTAAAGCTGAATTGCTTCGTGAAAACAAACTTTTGAAACAGAATGTTGAGATTTATAAACAAAAATGGGAAAAGGTTGTTCAAGAAACATATGATGCTCATGATCAGTTGAGGAGAGAAAAGTATACTCTAAATAGAACAACGGAAGAACTTAATGC
This sequence comes from Deinandra increscens subsp. villosa, assembly GCA_039602395.1. Classification (NCBI taxonomy): domain Eukaryota; kingdom Viridiplantae; phylum Streptophyta; class Magnoliopsida; order Asterales; family Asteraceae; genus Deinandra; species Deinandra increscens. The sequence goes on along the minus strand of JBCNJP010000017.1, from coordinate 68,301,445 downwards.
AACACAAAAAGAGTTGGCTGAAGCGCAAAAGAAAATTGCAGACATGAAGATTGAGGTTCGCGATTTCAAAAGACAGTTGCATAATATCAATAATTCATCGTCTTTCACAAACTTTTTGTGCAAGAAGGAGAATTTTCAACAGATTTTCGGTGATGATATTCTGAAAAGTGTACCACCTCCCGTGGTTATTGAAAACTCTATCAATACTTTGAAAGTAACAGAAGAAGTTCATGATTATTCGAAGTTTGCTGATTCAAAGTCCGAAAACAAGAAGAAGTTGAAATTTCAGAAGAAAAGGGTTGAAGAAAGATTTGATTCAAGCAGTGTTCCTAAGTTTGACTCAAATTCTACATTTCTCGATAAGGAAAAAGTGTTTGAAGGCACTCCAGGACATGTTAAAGTTCAAAAATTTTCAGAGATTGTGATTGATGAATCTCTGCTTTCTAATAAAAATGATTTGAATGCCATCAAGGATGAGTTTTCTCGACTTGCTTCACAAGGTCATGAGAAACCTAAATCGGTACCAGATAAATTTAAAAAGAATGGTGGTCTAGGATATGAAAGCAAAGACGAGAACGTGAATGTTGGAAATGATTTCCAAGATGTGCTTGAGATAGAAGAAATTGTGGAGGATATCAAGGTTCATAAAGAAAAGGAGATTCCACTTGAGAATCATATCTTGTGTGAACCTGATGCTGATTTTCTGTCAACGAAGTCTAAGTTAGAGCGTCAAGAGAGTGATTCTTCTCAACATTCAACAATGTCAACAGAATCCATGTCATCTCCTAAGTCAGCTGATAGGAGAGCTTGCTTTTACTGCAACAAGAAAGGACATGTGATTCGTGATTGTACTATTCGAAAAAGGTTTTCACATGGTTTATATCGATCACCATCATCCGATTCGATGATTCTCAATGAGGTACTCGTTAAACAAAATCAGCAAAACCAACGAAAACCAGCTCACAAGAAGCCGGTTGTTGGTAAAACCTCAAAATATGATAATTGGTCACGATATTTTTCAAAACGAAAAGAAATTTTTAAATCCGATACATCAAACAGGTTTTATCATACAGATAAATTCTTTGGTTATGGAGATGATTCAGGTTTCTATGATCCTCCAGTTGATAAACGTTTCCAAAAATCTTTCAAACCAAAGACAACTAAACCTGTAATTCCAATCATGTTTGATGATGGATCGACAGGTCAATTTGATCGTCGGTGTTGTTTTACTTGTCATAAGAGAGGACATTTTGCTAATACTTGTCCTATAAATTTCAACAACACATCATCATATGCCAAGGATACAAAGTTTGTTGATCCTGATGGCATAATTTTCAATGAACCAATACCCAAGAATAAAATATTTTGGAAAAAGAAAGTTGTTTCTGATTCTCTGGGTAACAGTTCTGATTGTCATTCATCAGTCGATAATGGTTCATTAGAAAATACAAAACAAAAAATAGAATGGAGACCAAAGATTGTCTCTACGGCCAACACTGATTTTGTTGAAGACACTGGACGACCTACCACAACTGTGGATGAGGGTTGGGGTTTTAGGAACTTATTATTTTCCAGTGTTTGCAGGTACTTCAAGAAGACCTATTAGTGATTGCAAAGTTGCTGATAGTGGAGTATTTTGCTTAAGTTAGCGCTTCACAGAGTTGATATTTCACAAACATTTTTGAGAAAAATGATTTTTCAAAATCTAAAAATGCGAGGTATTCGTGTTGATCGATCAATTTTATTTTCTTTACTTTTACTTTCTTTCATATCTTTAGGGGGAGAAATTTTGGAAAATTCAAAAATAGAGTTTGTTGAATTTTAGGGGGAGAATATTTGAAAAACACAAAAATAGTGTGATGTTTGTTTCCTAAAAAAAATAAAAAATAAAAAAAATGAAAAATATTAAAAAGAGAAATTGATCCAACTGTATGAGAAATGATGGTACATCAGCATACGTTATCTGCCATGAATAAAGTAGAAAGAAAGGCTGTAGGTACTTGCTTGACTTGACTGAATGTGTTGAGTAGTCTGATATATGCGAGTATGATATAAAGATAACGCTTGCTTGATAATTGTGGTTACAAATCATGATGGGTACTGTGCATATCTGGCAAAATAAAATGAGAAAGTATCAAAAACAGAATAAAGAGATGTTCTGGTGTACGCTTGCTTTATTTTGAAAAATTTCAACTTGTTTGATTTTCTTTATTTTGTCAAACGATCGGACTTTCTCTACGTATCGAAAGATCGACCTGATCGTTGTTCGTTTGACATTCTGCTTTATTTTCTTTGGTGTTTCGTATAACTCATCGGACTTTCTTTGCGTGTGCGGGAGCACCGACCTGATTGTTGTTGGGTTATACAACTTCTGCTTTATTTTCTATTTCTTATTTTCCTAAACAATCGGACTTTCTCTGCGTGCCTACCGGCCGACCTGATTGTTGTTTGTTTAGGGTTCTGCTTTCTTTTCGCAAGAAACACCATGAACTTGATATCTCTATGGCATTTAATTATGTATAAGCAAGTTTACAATATCAGTATGAGAAATCTGCTGCGAGTAACTTGGCTTGAATAAAAAATAAATAAAAAATACAAAAAAAAATATGAAATAAGCAGTTTGCCAGTATTCCTGATTGTGTGGGTACCATGTTATCAATGCTCGATAAATACACTTAATTTCATATCAGAAAGCTATAGACAATGACCTGCTTTTGCTAAAATAAACCAAATGGTTGTATTCTCAGTCAGCTTGGCTTGCATGCTTAGTATTTTGAAATTGCAGTGTGTATGATGCGTTATGTCTGATATGATCTCATGTTGTGATCTTTCTCACCAAAAACAAAAGTAGAGTCTAATTCTATATTGCATTTATGTTTCAGTTTATGAAAAATCAAAAAGATGTTCAGTGTGTTTTGATATAAACTTTGTAAAATCCAAAAATTTTTTTTTCTTCTTTGTTTTTGATCTGATCGATACGAGATACAATAAATTTTCAAAATTAAATGTCTTGGTTTCTCCGAAGGAGAGTTTTGTTTCCAAGATTAAAGTTATGTTTGAAAAAGACAAACCGCACTTCTGTCTTCTGAAGATTGCAGGTTGAAATCATCAAAGTATTTCAGATAAAGATCTCAGAATGGATCTCATGCATGGTTGCAAAGCTGTCAAAGAGTTTATCACTTTCAAAAAATGGTTCAGTTGGCTTAGTCCTGTTCCAGCCGTGTCTGTCCTACATCAACTAACAACAGATTCAAAGAGTTGAAAGATCTGATACAGCACACGTCAAGGGGGAGTTTGTTAGTGCAAAATATGTGTGTCGTGTGTGTATCAGTTAGTCATGTTAGTTTTGTTAGTTGATTAGGTTAGATTAATTAAGTCAAGTTAGAGGGTAGAAAGTATTCATTCTCTATACTTGAGGGGTTTGGAATATGTATATGAGATTTCTCATATACATATATATGATAACATGAATCTGGTGTTATACAAACTGAAGATCATCGGAGGTCCGAACTATGGCCGAACTGGAGCCGAAGTGTGAACCCAATTGTGGCGAACTGCATCCGAACGTAACCTCCATATATATATCAAATTTGGAGTTCGGACAAAGAGAAGTTCTCCATAACCGTTTTCTTTGAGCAGATTTCTTAAGGGAGGAATTTTTCATCTTGTTTTTCTGAGAGAATCATTGTTAGGATCATGTTTAGAATCTGTTAACGAGTTAAATCATGTAAACATTGATCGATTTGAGCTATAAACGAGTGTTATTTACTTGTTTGTGTTCTTCGTGTTCGGGTTAACTTTCGGACCGATTTCGGTGTACAAATCACTAGATCCGACGCTCTTCGTGTTTTCAGTGTCACATATTTAAAAGACTATAAAAAAGATCTTTTCATTTCCAAAGCTTCAGTCTTCTTCGTCTATTTCTTTTCCAAGGGTTTCCTTCAAAACAATCAGAATTCCTTCACATCAGATGAAAGTTGAAAATGTGATTTGATTCAATAAAATCTATATATTGTCCAAACCAGTTCTCAATGACCCAATGATAGACAGTTTAGCAAAAAGAATCAAACCAGTGGCTGTCCCGGCTGGGCCTGTTCTGCAAAATTTAATGAACCTTTTTGTGAGGAAGAAAAATAAGGACAAACCTCGATTGCTTTCTAAACACCCTCTAAGTCCTCAAACTCAACAAAGGCAAAGCCAATACCAACATCCTGTAGGTTATTCAGAAGTTATGTTCTAGATATCAAATGGTAAAATAACAGGAGAGTTAGCCTTCTAAAAAGAAAAAACAACGACCTTACAGTTCTTCAAAAAACACCATCTTGCTTGAATTTATCAAAATTCTGGAATTCTTGAGAACTTTCTAGACTGGTAACAGTAGTTGGCAAGTTTCTCACATAAACAGACTTTGAATCACACCTATAAATACACGCATAATATTACAGATTCCATGGGGTTATTCATAAAATCATTTTGTTCACAAAGGAAACACAAAAGAAAACAAATTTATTTACCATCTTCGTTAGTGAAAGATTCTTGTCCCAACTGTTTCTCTTTTTTTCACCACTCTCCTCTGCATCATTTCTACTTGGTGTCTTCGGATGATGAAACTGCCACCTATGATGATATTCAAAATCCCCCCATTGTATAGGCTGGAGTTGTGGAAGATGGTGTCACCTCCTGGTATAAAAATGAATGTATTAATAGATTTAATATTTTGTGTTATAGTTTCGTAACTCATGGCAGTAGGGCAAGAAAATAAAGTAAACTAACCTTGGTGTCAAATATTTTTTAACAAAAAAAACACTAAATGGAAGATATAAAAGCATTGTTCAATAATCAATGCACAGATATGATTTACCTTATGGGTCAAATTCCTTCGAATAGTGTGCTTAGTTACGTGGCAAGCTACACAGATGGTTTGCCTAAAGAGGGAAGAGAACTACCAAAACTTATCATGTTTTAGGTGGTTTTACAAGGTCAGAGATGGAAAATAGGTTTGACTTTTACCTATTTTGTAGTGAAAGGCAACTTTATACCGCACATCTCTTGCCAACTTTTTCTTTTTTTCTTCTTTACAGTAACACCAGCATCAGAGATTGAACCTGCAAAAAGTGACACCCACTCTTTTAGTTTACAAAGACTATGTAGAAAGTGATATATACACAGATGGACAAATGACTAAGAGTACAGTAACAACAGTATTATTTTAATTGCATTAAGTACATACTTTAGTGATATATACACAGATGGACCCAGGCTATGCAGAAAGTGACACCCAAGCTAAATCAAAACTCTAATCCTATCTTCTATAGTGGTTCTCAATAACGTAATAAAATTAAAAACAACATGACTTTGAACCCATTTAGTTTCAAAATATAAAATAAAATATTAATATAAACGAAACGTGGCAGCAGGTAATGTACACAAAAACTGACACCCTTCACAGCAGTTTTGAAGCAAATTCTAATTTTCAAAACTTTCAAACCCAAACCGGTTCCCTTATTCACATTCCATAATCCCTTATTCACATTCCTATATGTTGACATAATGAAATGATTTTACATGAAGTATTGAATATGTTTAATGTATTTTTTCTTCAAATTATAAATTTAATGATATATTAGTTCCAATACAGCGGCAAGGGTTGTTGCACATTTTAAGCGGCAAGTTTAAACTCAAGCAACCATCGAATTTTGCCTATGTCTTCATTTTCAAAACAGTAATCCATGAGGTGATATTTTAATTGTGTAGAAAATCATCTTCAAGTGCTTACCCCTTAATCCTTAGTCATATGTAATCTTCTTGACCTGTTCTAGAAAAAAATAAACAAATAATTATATTAATCTCAAAAGATACAAGACAAACCACATAAATCCGATTGATTGTTTCTTAAAAATACCAAGCAAGTATTCGCTGCACAGTTCACAATTTCCACATGGTGTTGTTTCATGGGGGATTCAAGTAACTCAGCTCCAGCTTCACCCCATGAGATCTCCTCTAAGTTTCTGAAATACTATAACAAATGAAACCATATATACATAAAAAATGTTTACAAACCATAACTTTTAGATAACATAGAAACTCTACAAACCATAAGTGCTAAGTGGTAAGTCCAGCGTAATTAGCACAAAAGCAAAGGCAAAAAGTTTTAAAATGAGTGAAACTATAACAAAGAACTAAAATCTACAAACAAAATTAAAGTGTATGATAATTTTGTGGTTTTAATTATGAAACTCTATCTAGGATTTTATCAAATCCCCAATTCTTTCATAAAAGTAGTGGACTCTTGTTAAAACATGATGTACAGTCAGTGTTTATCATACTAACAATCTTTAAGTAATCATATTTATTCATTCTTACACAAAAGTTGCAAATATTTTATTAATAATAAAATTATAAAACTTGAATATGTGATTTTATCTTTATATTACCTTTATTTTGGTATAATGGTGAATTCTTCGTTGAAGATTTTGCTCGCCTGATAACTTAGTCGCTTCAGTTTCACAACCACTGATCTCTCTCAGGTGAAGCAGAATCCATTCATTACTCAGCAAATATAACTTGTACCCTTCTTCCTTTTAGCTCAAATTTCACCATCGTGAATTTACTCATGACATAAGACGTGGTCTGTGCTTCCTATTCCTTTTCAATTTACAGTGTAATCCCTGCAAAACTATAAGACAGTTTAATTGAATCTAAAACATATACATATAAACTCTCATTCAATTGAGCTTGATGTGTTCACAAACATATAGAAGCAATAAAGAAAAAATACCTTAAATTGACACCAACAGGTAAAACAGAAGTAGGGGCCAGAACATGCAAGATGAACATACCTTTGTACGCTCTGATGCGGCCTAACCTGGTTGTTATCATAGCATATAACATGATCACAGTCGTGAAGGAGCATCATATGCTCAAAGCATAGGCACAAATGTAAAAAGAAACACATAATTTACCAAATTTAATGCAAGAAATATATCAAAACAGTTTCAAATATACCTGTAAGTGTGAACAAAATCTGCACACCAGATAGGCTCTTCCTCTAAATGAAGTAAGTAACTCGACCAATCCAAGAACACCTTGCAAAACCCATTTCAAATTACAACAAATAATTAATAAATATACATTAACTATAACAAATCACTTAAAATCAAGAAAATACTTGAATGGGTTAAGAGAATCAATATGCTTGTTCCACCATAGCTTGAAGAGTGCTTGGAGAAAACGAAAACCCTCAACCGGCCCAAAACTAAAAGAAATGATACCATAATCAGGACAAATAAATCAAATACGATATACAATGAAGATAAATATAAACTTACAGGGAGATAGAAGATGTAATCAATTAAGTGAGGAACATATTCAAGCACATAGTCTGCGTCCCATGTAACCCCTTTATCTTACTCCTCATTACTCCTCGTTAGTGATATACAGTCCTCTAAAAACGAACTCATGAACAATCTCTACAACAAACCTACAAACGCAACAAATTAAGAGCTGCGAAGGTTAGAAAATCGCTTTGCAGATGTAACTGAGCTACAGAAGAAAGTCAGAAACAGATTAAAAAAAGGAGTATTTTGACTTGGTGGTAGTGAAATTTCTGTTTTGCATCCAAGAAATGTGTGTATTTACCCGTGCTATGTCTCAATTCTCAAATACCTACATGTGTGTTGCTTCAGCCATGAATACATTTGCAAACCGTATCTTAATTGAAATAAAAGGAAAGAAATCAAATTATTTAAAGAACGAATTCGAGGTGATTTACCCTCAATATTGAACCTGCAGTGAAAATTAGGCTTGGTTCTTGTGAGTTGTTGATTGCATTTATCACCCTTTATTCTCCACTTTTCCAAGATCATAAAAACGGACCTGCAAAATCAGTATAAACCACAAACTAAAAGAAAGTCACTGTCAATTCTTGCAAAATCATATAAACGGATAACAAATGAACAAACATTGACTCCTAGCATGTTTACTTCACAATAAACTCTAAATCATCAACATTCCAAACATTGTAGAACAACTAAAAACCCTAGGCAGAAAATCAAGCGTAATAGCCGTAACGAAAGCATATGATCATAAGATCGTTACTAATTTCGAATTCTACATGCTTTAAAACACCAGATCAGAAATAAATCACATACCTTATGAGTTTTTTATGGGTTCCTGTTGGAAATCGAAAAAGAAAACACAGAAACACACCCGTCGAATCTCCGGTAACCAGCGTACACACCAGGAAGAACATCTTTCATCCTCTGCCACCCCTAAATCATTGTTAGGGTTCTTGACTTTTGAAGAATCGTTGGCCAGCGGTGAACCTAGAGAGATGAAGTATACGAAGACGCACTTTCAAAATTACAAATGTTCAAATCTCAAAAGGACGGTCACGTTTAAGCTTGTACATATGCGAACAAATGTTACCAGAAAGGGTGCTTCCGTGCACCTACAATATGAAAAGCAATTCAACCTCATTAGATTAAAAAGAGAAGACGACTGAAAAGCAATTCGACCTCATCCAACTTGCATAATTTGGGTAGGTTTTCTCTGAGACCAAAATTTTCCACTGACTCACCTTCCATTGGCCAGATCAAACTTTCAACCTAAAATTTAAGATTTTGTGCTTAAAGCACTTGTAAAATACCATGCTTTCAAACTTGTACAAATCTTAAAATTCAACACATAAATTTTCTCTCTCTAATATATATATATATATTAAGATAGTATATATATATATATATATATATATATATATATAGGGTAAGGATCATGCGAAAACACTTTTTATTGTGAAAACGCGTAAATACAAATTAAAACCTACATGACTTCTTCATACGTTAATGTTTTTTTCATAAAATTTGTACCAAAAGTCTTAGAAAGTTGTTATCTTTAATTCTGGAAAAAAAGTAGAAAAGAATTAACGTTTCGTGTTTTTTTCGTGTGCTGCAAATGTGCATCATTATCATTAGTACTGCACAAAGACGAATTATCATGCGAAAAAACACTCCTTATGTTAAAATCTTATAAAAAACAATAAAATATTTATTGTACGAATGATAGTGGTACATAGTGCACATGTGCAACATAGAATAAAAAAATTATAAAATGTTTTTTTTTCTTTTCTTTAGATCTAAAAATAACACAACTATAAGATTTAGGGTGCAATTTCGTATTAAAAATATTAATGTATACCACACGTATGAGACTTTTTTTGGTGTGATGCACATGTGCATCATTAAAAAAATACAAAAAATATGAAAAAATAACATAAATATAAGATATATGGTGCAACTTAGAAAAAAATATATTAACTTATGCTAAAAGTATGAGTTTTTTTTTTTTTTTTTTGCTGCACATGTGCATCACACGAAAAAAACTGAAACATTAATTTTTTTTTAAAAATTTCCAGAATTAAAGATAACATAATTCTAAGACTTTTGGTGCAAATTTTTTCTAAAAAAATATTAACCTATTAAGAAGTTATAGAGGTTTTAATATGTGTTTACGCGTTTTCGCAATATAAATGTGTTTACGCATGATCTTTCCCCTATATATATATATATATATATATATATAGTTAATTAGCGGATACGATTAATTAATATAGTAATTACCTGTGGTTGTTCCAGTACTTTTTGAACCGTAGAATGATGAACCGGCTATGATTTATCTGATATGTTATTAAAATGAAGGATCACTCGGTTCATCGACCATGCAATAATATATTTATTTTCAACCTGCGAAAGCATTGTTTTATCATCTAATGGGAATGGTAAATATGTTGCACCCTTATTGACTTGATAAGCTGAAAATGCGTGAGCATCGGATCTTCTACTCGATCTAGCTATTCGAACATCGAATCGTAATTAACAGATTGATTTATTGATCAATGAAGAAAAATTACAACCAGTAAACACTTAGAAATAGACTCAGAGAATACACACTCAGAAACACATACTTAACAGATCTCACACGCTCAGAACTCTCCCAATTATAAAGACCAACCATCTATATATACCCGCTGGTCCGAGCTTCGGCCGAACCTCAGGTTCGGCCAGTCCGAACTTCAGGTTCGGACCTAGTTTGGCCAGAACTAGATTGTCTTGTTCTTGTACTATGTCTGATACTTCAGACGACGCACATATCAGGTATCAACAAACTCCCCCTCATCGTGTGCAGTATCTCTTTAATATCATCAACTTTGTATCTTCAATCAAGCTCCCCCTCAAGTATAGAACCGTTCGTTCAAAGAAATGAATCTTCAAACAAACTCCTCCTCAACTCGATCGTAGCTTATTCTTGAATACTTGATGATATTTTAGCGTATCTCTTGTCTTTTATCAACAGCTTTAGAAGACTTGAAGTTGTGATATCTTGCACATAACAACCTGCTCAAACATTTAAACACTCTTGGCGCAAAACGTCTCTTCGAAACTCCAAGATATGATTTTAAAAAATTGATTTGTATCACGTCTTGATCAGATCGAAAATAAAGCAGAAACAAAATCTTTTTGGTTTTTCAAAGTTTATGCTAAAACACACCGAAAATCTTTTTGGCTTATCTGGAAATGAAATGAAATTGCAATACAGAATCAAACACTATTTTTGTTATGAGAAAGATCACTATATGGGATCATATTGAACATAACGCACTGAACTGCACTTCAATTTCAATTAATTGAAACACATAAGTCATGCTGATTGCCGGTATAATTTGTCCAATTTAAACTCAGGCAGAATCATACTCATAACAACTGGATATGTTTAAGATATTGATTAGTTTTGCTTCGACCAATGTATCCTACACTATCAGTCATAATCAGACATTTTCAGTTTTTCTTCTCTTTTTTTCTTTTGTGTGATAGCACTTGGCGCAAAACGTCTCTTCGAGACTCCAAGATATGATTTTAAAAAATTGATTTGTATCACGTGTTGATCAGATCGAAAATAAAGCAGAAACAAAATCTTTTTGGTTTTTCAAAGTTTATGCTAAAACACACCGAAAATCTTTTTGGCTTATTTGGAAATGAAATGAAATTGCAATACAGAATCAAACACTATTTTTGGTATGAGAAAGATCACTATATGGGATCATATTGAACATAACGCCCTGAACTGCACTTCAATTTCAATTAATTGAAACACATAAGTCATGCTGATTGCCGGTATAATTTGTCCAATATAAACTCAGGCAGAATCATACTCATAACATCTGGATATGTTTAAGATATTGATTAGTTTTGCTTTGACCAATGTATCCCACACTATCAGACATAATCAGACATTTTCAGTTTTTCTTCTCTTTTTTTCTTTTGTGTGATAGCACTTGTAATTTTTCACAATGCATAATATTTTCATGATATCGTCAACTGTGTTCCATGCAAAAAGAAATAAGAACGTTAAATTGTTTACCTTAAGGTCGATCTTTCAATAAGCAGATATGGCCTCGGATTTAACAAAAGAATAAAATAAAACAAGTTAAAATTGTATAACCCAACAACAATCAGGTCGGTACTCCCGTACACGCAGAGAAAGTCCGATGAGTTATACGAAACACCAAAGAAAATAAAGCAGAATGTCAAACGAACAACGATCAGGTCGATCTTTCGATACGCACAGAAAGCCCGATCCTTTGACAAAATAAAGAAAATCAAACAAGATTAAATCTTTGCAAAATGAACACATGTATACACAGTGACTTCTTATTTTGATTTTCACACTTATTCTTCTTTTTGTGTCATGAAATATGCATCAAGATGTTATCCACATGGTCAAGCATTAGTATTTAATGTATATCACATCTGAATACTTTCTGATTTGCCGAGCCTACCAAGCATATCAAACAATGATCTTATGGCCCTTTCATCTACTGTATCCATGAGTCAGATACGTAAGTCAATGTACCATCATTTCCCAATGATCAATTTCTCACAATTTTATATATTTGGCATGTATTCACCTTCCTTCGTTATATATTTGGCATGTATTCACCTTCTCCCCATAACATGCATTTTCTCAATTACACCCCTCAGTTTTCATTTTACACAAAAACAAGACTCTACTTTTGGGTTTTGAGAAAAAAAATTTGGAAGTAAAGAAAAATGATCAATCAACATGGATTTAGAATTCAGAAAAATTTTCAGGTTAGAAATATTTATCATGAAATATAAGTTAAGCAGAATACTCCTCCATCATTAACTTTGCAATTGTCGATAGGTCTTTCAGAAGTACATGCACACTGGTCAAACTAATTAGTCCAAAACTGACCCAAAGCGAATCGCTTCTGGTTGACCAGTGTCCTTATTTTGCTTAGAAACCACCTTAAGTTTCCATTGTTGTTGTTTTGGTAATTCAGTTTTTGATGAAACAATCACAGGTGACTGTGATGGAGAACCTACATTTTGAGCTTTTGGAAACTTTGGAACAAAACGTTTTTGTTTATGATAAAATGTAGACTCAACTTCATCAAAAACTCTGCCTTGTTCATCAAAGAACTTTGGTGTGGCAGGTTTACCCAAAACTGATTTCTTGTAAAATCTTTGGGGTGAATCAGCAGATGACGGACAATCTTTTGCCATATGCCCTGGGCGACGGAAAATATAACAAATTCTTGTCATTTTGTCCCATCTTTGATGTACCTGCGAAGAGCACACATGAATATCTCGAACATGATCAGAATAAGAATCATATACCTGATGCTTGTGATCATGTACCCATTTGGATGTAGGACTTCGAGATTGAGAACTTTCAGAAGAAATTTGAGCTTTCACAAAAACTTCAGAAATTTTTCGAGCATCAACATAATGAAGTGGAAATTCTTTGTCAGAAAATAATTGATCCGAACCCTTGAGTTTGTAAAAATGCTCAGGTTGAATTTTATCAGATTGAAAAACTTCCTTCTTCACATGTTTCATCTTTAATTTCTTCAAATCATGGGATGATGATGCTGGAACCTTCTCAGCTTTGTTTTGCATCCTGTGAAAACCCAAACCTTCATGCTTTCCAGAAATCTTCTCCTCAGACGAACAATGTCCATTCTTCGCTAATCGAGAAAATTCAGCTCTGACTTCGGTGACATTCTTTTGATCATAAAAGATCGTTTCAACAAAATCAGGTTGAGACTGAATTTTGTCACTAGAAGTAGCTGACTTCTCATTATCAGCAGAAGATGAACCAGATACGAATTTTGGTGCAGGAGAAACTGTAGATTTCTTTTCCTTCTTTTTCTTATTCTTCCTGGTCTTCTTCTTTGACACAACTTTCTCATCTTCAACAGTAGATGATGAAATTTTTGAATAATCAAATGCATCAACTTGTTCCTTCACATCTTTGAAAGCTTCTTTAATATGAGCAGGGGGTGATGCAGTCTTATCAAGCATCTTCTCAAAATTTTCATCATTAGCTAGAAAGCTTGTGAAGACTTGAGAATTTGAAACATTATTAAGCAATCGATTAGCATCAAGAACTTGAACCTTCAGATCAGAAATTTTCTGTTGAGCCTCAGCAAATTCTTTTTCCTTAGCAATCAATCGCTTCGCAACCTTGTGAGTTTCAAATTTTTGCAAGCGAAGATTATCCAATCCTCCGAACAATTTATCTTCATTACGCTTTTGAATCTCCAAATTTGCTGCTTGAACTTTAGTTACACGAACCAACTCCCGCTTCTCATCCAACAATTTTCCCATGTCAACTTGATATGCTTCAATCTTAGAAGTTGATTCTTCGACATTCTTTGTAAGCAGATCAAGCTTGAATTTTGATTTATCAAACAAATTTGTGAAATCAGAAGCAGTATCCTCAGCTTCATCCTTCCATTTTTTGACTTCTTTCACTAACTCATCCCTTTCTTCACAGATCTTAGCTTTTTCAGTTTCAACATCCCTTTTATCTTGTTTAGAAATCTCTAAAACTTCCTTTAACAAGTTGATTTCTTTAAGCAAACATTCATTCTTCAGACTCAATTCCTTCTCATTATTTTTAGACACTTCTACCTCTGCCTTTATATCCTTGAATTCCTCATTAAGCTTGTGAATTTGAAGCAATAACGAAGTATTTTCTTTCATCAGACTCTCCATATTCTCTGCCGATTCATAAGAACTTGGATTTGAACTAGTATCAGAACTAGTGTCTGAACATAAATCCTCTTGATGATCATGAGTAACTATCAAGGCAGATGAATCATACCCGAACTGTTAACCCCAATCATAAACACCATCATGTTGAGCCGTTAACACTGTTGTTTTGCTGGTGTGACTAGTAGATGGTTGAGTAAAACCAGACTTGGGTGATTGAGTAAAACCAGGCTTGCTTGTATGTGCCTGTTGACAATCTTTGGCAAAATGTCCAAGCTGTGAACATTTATAACATTTTAACTTTGACTTGTCAAATCCCAGTTTATCACCAGAAAGATGTCTTCCATGTTTCTTGAAGAATCTCTTTGATCTTTGACATAACATTGCATATAACCAAGATATATCCAATTCTGTAAGTTGATCATCATCAAGAGCATCAAGATCATCACTGGTTAATTTTGCATCAGCAACATTCTTGATAATAGAACCAAAAGATGATGAGATCAAAGAAGAAATCATTTTGGCACAATCTTCTGTTGATTCAGCAGAAAAAGCATTCTGATTTGAAAATTTTGGAATTGTAAAGCTACAACCTTGTGAAGACTTGTTATCCGAATTATCAGGAATTTCAGTCAAAAAGGCTGTACTTGGTGCAGAATTCAAACTTGGCTTAGCTTTAGCATTCATACTTGTCGTATTCTCACCATGATACGACTTAGGATGTTGCAAAGTAGCAGTTGATTTCTTGGAATTCAACATTTCCATTTCTCAAGCATGAAGTTTTCCAGTAAGCTCGTGAAAAGTCATTGTAGAATAATCCTTGTCACGAGTGAGCAACAAAACATAACTCTCCCACTTCTCAGGTAAAGCTTCCATAATCTTCTCTTTCAAATCAGCATCAGATTTCTCAATACCAACTACCTTTAATTCACTCATTAGATGAGAAAACCGTGAAACGAGAGTAGTAATGTTTTCATTCTCATAGTTTTGAAAATTATCAAATTCTTTGTTCAATACTTTCTTCCGACTCTTCTTGTAATCATCATTACCCTCACATCTTGCTGAGAGAGCATCCCATAATTGCTTTGATTTCTTATAAATGCTGAATTGATGTAACAATTCAGTAGGTAAAGCCTTTGTAAGATAACCATAAACTTTCTTTTCAAGCTCATAACTTTTCCTTTCGGCAGCATCAAAATCTTGAAGTTCCTTATAATCTCCTTCTTCAGTTGGTCGTTCATACAATTTCCGAATCGGAATCCATAGATCAATATCATTTGTGCTTATGTATGCAGAAAACCGTTTCTTCCAATTTTGATAATCTTCAAGCTTCAACAATTTGGGAAATTTCTGACTTGTTCCAATTTCATTATCAAAATTCAACATGGTTTGCATCGCACTTTGCATTGCAGCAAACGCGTGAAATTCCGACATCGTTTAACAACTTTTAAATTCTGTCATCCGAACCTGCTCCGATCCTAACACTGAACTCCGAACTCTGTCCGAACCTAGAATCAAAGTCCGAACTCTGTCCGAACGTGCTCCGAATAAAAAACAACAGTCCGAACCTCTAAGCAACTCCGATCGAGCTCCGAACCTCAAATCACTCCGAACTCTCACCGAAGATTCACCGATCTTGGTCCGAACTTCAACCAAATAAGACTAGACCTCCGAACTCTTACCGAAGATGGACCGAATGTCGACTGAACTTCAAGTTCGGAGCAGTTACTCCGAACCTGATCAGTAGACTCCGAACTTCGAATCCATTTTTCAAAAACGCACAAAAATGACTGATTTTGACGAAACTCGTTACTAAGAGTCGGAAGAACCAATAAAAGTGATTTAGGAACAGATTTAACACCATACACTCAATAGAATTGATGAACAATGCGAAAACAAACTCGAGAATCACGAAAAATGCTTCAGAAATCCGAAAATAGCAACCACAGATCAGTAGAGTGAACCAGAAAGCTCTGATACCACTTGAAAATGCGTGAGCATCGGATCCTCTACTCGATCTAGCTATTCGAACATCGAAACATAATTAACCGATTGATTTATTGATCAATGAAGAACAATTACAACTAGTAAACACTTAGAAATAGACTCAGAGAATACACACTCAGAAACACACACTTAACAGATCTCACACACTCAGAACTCTCCCAATTACAAAGACCAACCATCTATATATACCCGCTGGTCCGAGCTTCGGCCGAACCTCAGGTTCGGCCAGTCCGAACTTCAGGTTCAGACCTAGTTCGGCCAGACCTAGATTGTCTTGATCTTGTACTTTGTCTGATACTTCATACGACGCACATATCAGGTATCAACATAAGTTGTAATTCTACTGCAACCAGGAGGTAATGGACTTCCATGAATCATCTCATCTTTTTCTTTTGGTAATAATTTAGACATTCCCACGACGTTCAGTGGATTCCCCTCCATGTGCAACGTCGCAGTTTCGCACCCCTGATCAGAAGTGACATAATAATAATAATAATTATTATTATTATAGCATATATATATATTAACAATCAATTATTTAAAGTCAAAAATAGAATAAAAAATTGTGGTATATACTAATATATATACCTCTGGGATTACTGGCTGATCGATAGGAGCTGCAATGGCATCATAATTATTTGGTTTTTCCAAGTGATCACACTTCTTAGTAGGTACTTTACGAGCTGCAGGTTTTACTGATTTTGAATGTCTCTTATTGTTTTCCTAAATTGACACCATGTAAGTAACTGATTAGTAACATATATATTAATTGACAATAACGTCAAATCCTTAATTATATATACCACTTCCTGCTCTAATGTCCCAGCTGCTGCTTCAGTACTTCTTTGTCTCTTTTTCCCCTAAAGACTGCATGATGCAGCATTTAATTAAATGATCATATAGCAATTAGTTATAAGGGAATTGAAGTACACAATTGTGTAAAATATATAGTTACCCTTACGTTTTGCCCGGACGCTGTTGATGTAGCTGGATGAGTGTCTTGTGATCCGGTCACAGAACAGGCCTACAATTGAATTAAATATATAGCTAGCGGTCTAGTTTAATTATCTAATTAAATCAAATCATAACCGGCTAAACTTTAATTAACTATCCTGATAACCATCCGGATGAAGTACAAACTTGTCATAGCCGGAATAGTTATTAATTATATTCCAGAAGAACTCTAACTATCCTGATGAACTTTAACTATCCGGATGAACTACAACCATCCAGATGAAGTATAAACATATCATAGGAGGAACAGTAATATTTATATTCCAGAATAACTCTAACTATCCGGATGAACTACAACCATCCGGATGAAGTACAAACTTATCATAGCCGGAACAGTTAATTATTATTTATATTCCGGAAGAACTCTAACTATCCCGATGAACTGTACCTATCCGGATGGACTATAACTAGAGAAGCGTGTTCATCCAGGTGAACAAGAATCTTTCGTATCAATTCAATTTTAGAACTATTTCAGATATGTACCTTATCTTTCAACCTTTTAGATGAGTTTGATTGAAGAGATTGTTTCCCCGATGTATTGTGTGCAGAATTGACCATATCCTACGTACAATTCAATAATTACCTAGTTAATTAATTAATTAATTATAGGTATGTGTGTGTATATATATATATATATATATATATATATATATATATATATATATATATATATAATTTGTCCCTTACATAATTTTTTGCTTTATCTGGTCCACAAAGTTGTCGTTGATTAATCATTTGGTTGTTCATAAACGCCATCTGCATCTCAGTTTTTCATTCTGTTCTTTAACCTTAGAATTGAGGTGCTCAACCTCTTCATCTTTTTTCACACGCAGCTGTTTTTCGTTCTTGAGTTGCGTCTCAAGTTTTTCGATGCGCTCTTTTGATCGCCCTTTTCCAACACCATGCTACCAATATTGACGGGAATTCACTCCATAACCCATACCTTTTACGAATCCACCTCTTTCCTTGCCAAGGACCATTTTTAGGGCATCCTTTCCCGGTTCTACAGTCAAGGATCCTGCTTTTATTTGTGTTTCTTTCTCGGCCTGCAGTAATTAATATTTAGTTAATGTAGTGAGGTGCTATTAATTTTTAACATGTAAATAGTTAGGTATATATATGTAGCAATTAAACATACTAGTTGCTCTCCCCGGCCCATGGTATGATCATAAGTATAATATGCTCGAACCTGTTTAACACTGGTTGACACAACCTTTTCAACAGAACAGTAGGATATATAATTATATATCATTAATTATAACATGCACTTAGCTAATTAATTAATGAAAGCCGCAGTTTGAATTGAATAAAAACGTAGAATTCTTCAGATTTTGTATATTGTACAAATCTGTCGCAATTTTCTTTTTCCAGAATACTGAAATACGGCTTTGTAACTTTCGCAAGCACCTTTGGTTTCTCCAGGTTGGGAAGAATGTACTTTTCACACAATTTTCTTATAAAACCCCTTAGCAACCCATCAAGAATTACCATAATAGTATTCTTTCGACAGTTATCAACCTCGATATATTGCTAAAAAAATAACATAGATTTTTTAGTCACATGACTTAATGTGAGAAAATGTTAATATGTTTAATAACCTGACCTGAATCAGAGCCCACATCGTCTTCTTGTTGTTTGTTGGCACCTTCTTCTAATCAGGATACTTCAATCCAACCTCTGCCCTTACAATATCTCCTTTAAAACATATACTTCGGTCTATGCTCCCTGATAACCCTTCCAGCATTATCAAATGTTAGTGGCCATTTTTCCCACCATTATTACTAAATTTGGCACGCCACTTTACCAACCGCGACAACCCCCTTTTGCAATTTGTAGTTTGGGAAGCAGAGGTTGTGGGTTCCTCATTCTCATTCTCAGTATGAACCTCATCCTCGACTTGGGCTGCATCGTTTATCATTTCCTCTTCTTCTGATTCCTCATTACGTTCCCCTTCACTGTCAGAATTCTCATTCTCAGTATAAACCTCATCCTCGACTTGGGCGTCATCGTTTATCATTTCCTCTTCTTCTGAATAATCATGGATGTCCTTCAATGTTTCATCATCACGCTCCATTGTAAATGAGATGAATCCTAAAATGAAATAAATAGGGAATGAAATAAATGCGATGGAATATTTGAGATGAAACGATCTACTGAAAATGACAGTGAAATTAATACTGACTGAAATTTGGTAATGATCTCCTGAAGATTTTAGAGGGAAGAAGAGAGTGATGAATCCCGTAGAGGGAAGAAGAGAGTAATGATCGTTTTGGTGTTAAAATTTTGGTGAGAGAGAATAGGAACTGATCAATGTATTTTTGGGAAATTTGAAAAATGGTGGGAAGTAATTTGGGGATTAATATGATCGATTAGGGTGAAAGCATCTCACCAAATAAGGACGCGACAGCATTTAATTATCGGATTTAATATAAACCCAATTAATTCCAAACATAGTTATAATAGTATTTTAAACATAACTTTAAAATGATCTCTAAGTGTAAAATGGAATATTAAGCAATAAATTTAATGATAATTGTATCTCTTAATGGTTGTGATTAACTTTGTTTTTTTCCTTTTTTTTCTTTTGTCTTATTATTTAGAATATTTCACATGTGAACACATATGAAAAAGAGCTATATATTTCACATAACCTCACAGGAACACTCTTGATGTCACTACGA
Source organism: Deinandra increscens subsp. villosa (assembly GCA_039602395.1). NCBI lineage: Eukaryota > Viridiplantae > Streptophyta > Magnoliopsida > Asterales > Asteraceae > Deinandra > Deinandra increscens. Next base: position 68,281,668 of record JBCNJP010000017.1, on the reverse strand, counting down.
ACGTTTCGGTACCACCCATCGACCCGTAACCCGCCCCATTTACCGGCCCACTAACCGGCCCAAATACCCAAACTACCTACCCTTACGGCCCGTTAACCCAACCCACAGCCCGGCCCGCCCGACTGGCCTAACCCGCCACCCGACCCGGCTGCCCCAGCCCGCGCGCCAGCCCGCCCGACCCGCCCGGCCCGTCTGACCCGGCCCGATCCCTTTCTCGGCCCAGAACCGAACCCGGCCCACATCCCTTTTCTTTTGGATTTATGGCCCAACCCTCAAGCCCAAATTCTTTATGTTTTAACCCAAATCTTTTATAGATTTTAGCCCACTCTTTTTATAAAATAAAACCCATCACCTTTGTAGTTTTATAAAAATCTCAAACCTCTTTAACTAGTGATCTAAACTTAACCCGTTTATAAAAACCCTTGAACTTTTATTAAAATCCTTTATAAAAGTTGTCATCTTTTTATAAAAACTAGAGAATCACCTATAACTTAATTTCTTTGATTATTTTAAATCAAAATTGATAGAAATGCTAGTTGTCTTAAGAGGATTAACAAAGGTTAATAACCTAGCTTTTTTAGTATAAAAGAGAGGCATGCGGCAAAACTTCGCCTTGCACCTTCACCACAACTCAAGAGAATTACTCTCTTCCTCCTCCCTTGTCCCAACCGGCCACCGCCCCACCGCCGCCATCTAACCGCCGGACCACCTCCTCTCTTCTCCTTCTCATCTCGGTTCAAACCAAACACCCTTTGTGAGTCCATTTAACCCACTTTTTCCTTATGATTTTCACCCAAAGTCACCAACAAGTCTTGATATGAAAAAACTATCTTTTCTTTTTCTATTTTATGCAAGACACTTGGTCCTTCAAGAGTCTAGACGAACCATTCTTTCTCTAATCCTCTAATCACCAACACTTGGGTGGAATAATACAAGTGACTTGATCTAACAAGTCTTGGTGTTCTTGAAAAACTTAAACTAGCCAACACTTGGGGTTTTACATTTAGAGAAACCTTATGGAAGTATCATGTGAAACCTAGATAATTTTAACCATCAAAGATCTATTTATGTTTACTTACTTGTTCTTTACTTTCATGCAATTTAAATACTTGTTATTTACTTTCCTTACATTTACATTTATGTTATTTATATTATTTTGTCCTAACAACTAAGTTGTTATTGGATTTGTTCAAGACCCTTGAACATAAATGTCCTAGCTTTGCTAGTTGATGATCTATATTTACTTATGTTTATTTTGCTTAACATATGTTAACAAACTAACTAGTAACCTTTAAACTTGGGCAAAGGACTTATGTAGCTAGTTAAAACATAATATCATGATCTTTAAAAACTTATATATCACAAGGCTTACATTGGACATAATGGATGATCATGGATCTAAGTTTTATAAAACAAAGACTTATAAAACTTAACTAGTGAGAAACCTTGTAAAAAGACATGGAACTTTTGTAAATGAAAGTCATTTTGTAAAACAAAATTTCTTGGAAAGTATTAACCAAAAGTTTATCTCTTAAACTTATCATTTATAAAATATGTCACATTTTATAAAAAGAAAGTCACCAAAGACCAAGACTTAATGTGTTGGTGAATTTAATTTCACCAAAACACAAAAATAGTTTGTTTTATTTTTACTAAATCTAGTAAAAATACATTTAATAATCTTCTCATTAATAACAATCATTTGGACTTAAATGCTTAGATTTTTATACTCAAAATGACTAGTCATAAATGTTCAAACTTTCCCTAAAAAGACTAGTTATAAACTAGATGATTTTTATAAGTTATAACATGTTTTAAGACATAAAAATCATGGAAATAAGTCCACGGATCAGATCTGACCCCGTCGACATTCTTTTAAAATATTTTCAAGTTTCTAAATGAACCAAAGTGATCTAAACGTTGAAACGTCGCTTAGGGAGAAACCCGGGATCAAAACGGTCAACTACGCGACAAGAAAACGTAGTGTTTGTAACGTTATTTAAAAAGCGACCAAGAAAATATTTCTAAACTTATAAACGACTTTAGGGAAATATATTAACAAAATCTTAAACTTGTAAAAAGTCCAAATGCATTAAAAACTATTTTACAAACTTAAACCTGTGACTACGATCTCTGAAAATTATTAATAAATATTTTGTCTTAAAATATTTATGGAACTTTCCAAGTAATCGTTTTAACTTGAGAAGTTATTGTTTACAATTATTAAACGCCATCAAATTGTTTTATTTAAATTCCCTTATATTTATTTGGACGTGAATATAAACTTGACTATATATATTTATTTGAACAATAAATATTAACCGGATAGACTTTTCCTAAATATACAAACGGGACATTATTATCAAGACTTGACTGGTGTTGTTGGGTGACGGAAACGTTACTCAATGATCAAAGACATTATACATTCAACTTGTTTATTTATACTTATTAGGACGTTACGTGCTTTCGTCCGGACTTTCCATATCACGTGCATTATCATTTCACCTTGCTTGAGGTGAGTCTCACGGCCCCTTTCTTTTAAACTGTTTTAATACTTTGGGGGAGAAAATCATGAACTAAACCGTTTTATACTTGATATCTTGGTCGAACTGTACTCTGCCGTATGATTAAATGTTCTTTACTTACCCTACAAATGAGTACATTTCGTTACATAACGAATTATCACAAATCCCACTATTATTTGAATTTGATTAATTTTGTTCGAAACGGTAACTAGTGAATAGATCTATTTGGGTTAACAATTTTACTTGATTGGTAGCTCCAATCCTGACGTATGCATTTGTCGAGTAGTACACGCCAGTTATTATTGTTCCATTGCAGTATCTTTAGGGAAGATGCTATGAGTGGGTAAATCTGTTAGTTTCAAATTCAAAGTTCATTGCTAATCATTACATCACGGTGACCATATTATTATCTTGTATATCTTAAACCAATTACAAACTATTTGTAGAGTCTTAAACCTGTGAACTCACCAACGTTATGTTGACCCTTTAAAACACATGATTTTCTCAGGTAACTAGATGTATCCGCACGTGCAAACGGGGCCATCACTCATAAACGGGCCTGCTGCTGATGGAGTCATAGTCCCGATTTATCCACCTAACATTTTCAAGCATTTTAGGAACTATCTTAACTTTTAAGAACTATTTCCATCTTTATTATTAATTGTAAGACAATGTCATTTCACCACTATTTCCGCTGCAATCCAAATGACGTTTTTGTTTATCAATTATTTTACTATTAATTGTTCTAAGTATCCACGACTATGATTTCGTGACATCACGCGCCTTCGTTCCCGAAAGTCCAGGGTGTAACAGATTGGTATCATAGCCGTGGTTATAGAGAACTAGGTTTCATAAATCAAAACGAAAACAAAACCTGGACTATAACCCGCTCTGAAGGTACCGTTTGCACGCAAGGCCTACTCAAGTGGTAACATTTATTATGATTTATGCTTAAGTGTTTATTTCATAACTTGCATTAGATTTATTTACCTTAAATGTTTATATACTTACTTGTTCTAACGTCGCTTTCATAAACTGGCACACTTGCCCTACCCCCAGGCCCCCGTTTTTTTTTAGGATGCTTTAGACTTGTCCTACCCTGTTGACCCGCCATCTTATTAGCAAATCATGATGAAGCAATATTTTGTTGGGATTGCACTCCCATTAGCTAGTTATGTACTTACTTTAACTTAACCCTTTTGTATGATTTATAACTAATATGGTGGTATGGAATGTAACTTATAGTGTATCTTATCGTGTTGAGTGATTGAGTTATTTATTATTGTGATACTTGTGTTACTTGCTCTGGTACTAAATGTATGTCATGGTTGTTATTCTTGAGCTTGCAATAACCCCATCCTCATATGGTCTAAACTGTTTGCTTTCTTTATGTTGTCATTGAAACGTAAAGAAGAAACATGCCTCCTAGACGTGGTACCAGGAACACATCGCCCAACCAACCAATGAGTGATGCCGACATTGAGGCTCTAATCACTCAACGAGTTGCTGAAGCTGTTGCTGCAAGCGAAACTCAACGGGATCACGACAGACAAAATAACAATCCAGCACATGGTAAGGTTTAACGATCTTAATGTTAGAAAACATCCAGACTACAATTTCTCCGAGTTGTATTCAAACATTTTAACATTGCAGGTCCCCGCGACTGTTCATACAAGGACTTTATAAACTGCAAATCCACTAACTTCAAGGACACGGAAGGTGCCGTGGGTTTGATTCGTTGGTTTGAACGGACGGAATCATACCTTCACAAAGTTATTTTCCTTGGTTCAACTACTGAACTTGAAGACTAAGCATAGAGCATCAGATATGTTTTTTAATGAACTTTTAGCTTTGTTGAAACAAATGCTACCTGAAGGTAATGAAATTGTGAAAAATATATATGAGGCCAAAAAGATTATGAAGTCAATGGGTGCAGGGTATACCAAAATACATATGTGTATCAATGATTATATTCTTTACAGGAAGGAGAACAAGGACCTAACTATATGTCCAACTTATGGTGAGTCCAGGTGGAAGGTGGATGAGAGGACTAAGAAACTATACAACAATACTCCTGCAAAGGTAATGTGGTATTTCCCCATCATTCTAAGATTGAAACGACCGTTTCAAGTGAAAACCACAACAAAAGATCTAAGATGGCATGCCATCAGTTCCAAAATACACGGTGTGTTACGCCGCCCATCCGATTCACCGGCATGGAAAGCTATAGATGACAGATATCCCGAAATCGCTAACGATCCTAGAAGTCTTCGTCTTGGCATTTCAACTGATGGGGTCGACGTGAATAGAGGCAACAGAAATCACAGTGTGTGGCTGGTTCTATCTGTCATTTACAACCTTCCACCATGGTTGTGTATGAAAAGAAAGTTCATCATGCTTTCGTTATTAATATCGGGAGCGCCTGGAAACGATATTGATGTGTTTTTGAAACCATGATTGATGACTTGGAGTTGTTATTTGAGGCAGGTGTGGAAACATATGATGCATATGCGCAAGAACAGTTTATTATGCGTGCAGTTGTTTTATGGACGATTAATGATTACCCTGCACTTGGTACACTTTGTGGTTGCCTATACAGTGGATTCAATGGTTGTGTGGTATGTCGGGAACAAACTAAATGCATAAGGCTTCCTTTCTCAGCCAAGCAGTGTTATGCTAGTCATAGAAGATATCTACCACATACGCATGCCTTCCAAAAGCAAACAGATGCCTTCGATGGTAAACAAGAGTTGAAAGATGTTGCAGTTCCTATGATCGGGGAACAGATATACAACGAAGTTCAATATATCAGGAACAAATGGGGAAATGGATTAAGGTGTACTGATTCAGAAATCCCAGAGACCTCAACCGGAAGAAGGGGGAAGATTGATAAGAGAAAAAGAAAGAACAAATAGAAGCCACCATATTGGAAGTTCAATATATGGTTTTGAAGACTTAGATATTGAAGGCATAATAGTGTCCAACATTACATTGAAAAGAATGTGGCTGAGAGTCTTGTTAGAACTCTGCTCAACCTTCCCGGAAAAAAAAAGGATGGATTGAATGCTAGAAAGGATCTGAACTTTTTGGGGTTAAGACCAGAGTTGCAGCCTAAACTGAATAAGAACAACATAGTACTTCCTGCAGTGTGTTACACGTTACAAAAAGATCAAAAGGAAAATTTTTGTGACATGTTGTATAACTTGAAGGTTCCACAAGGCTATTGTTCTAACTTTTCTAGTTTGTTTAGTCTAAAGGACAAGAAACTTGTGGGGCTCAAGTCACATGACTATCATATGCTGATGCAACAGTTTCTGCCAATTCCAATTCGGTCAGTCATGCCTGAACCGACAAGATATGCTATTATCAGGCTCTGTTTTTTTTTTCAAATCAATATGCAGCAAAGAGATCAATGTCGAAGAACTAAATAAATTGCAAGTAGATCTTTGTGTCACACTTTGCCTGCTTGAGAATTATTTCCCACCATCATTTTTTTATGTTATGCTTCATTTGACGGTGCACCTTACTATGGAGGTAAAATTATGTGGCCCAATATGTTTTCGATGGATGTATCCATTTGAAAGGTGTATGAAGATAATTGAGGGCCACATGAGAAACAAAACTTATCCAGAAGGGTGCATTGCTGAGGAGAACATTGTAGAAGAAACGATTAAGTTTCTCAACGAATACCAAAAAAAACATCACAACCATTGGTGTTCCAACTAAAAAGCATAACAGTGCGGATGGAAGTCCTAGGTCAGCTGGTAGATCAGTTGAAGTCTCTCTAGAGCTCCTATCGAAAGCGCATTTATTTGTGTTACTAAATACGCCTAAAATTGAGCATTATATCGAGTAAGTAATTTAGATTATTAACCTTTTTTGATCTGTTTAATTAATTATAAACTTTTATAAATAACTTTAATTCATGTCATTGCAGAGAACACATGAAATTTTTGGAAAAGGAACATCCTGGTAGTAGACTAAATGAGCTGACTAAGAAGCAGAGCACAACATTTGGTAAATGGTTACGCAACAACGTCAGCTAAATTTGCTTATTGTTTTAATTCCGGATGAACTGTAACTTTCCTAAACAACTTACCTGAGTTGTCCGGAACAACTCTATTTTCTATCTGGATGAACTATAACCTTCCTGGTGAACTGAAACTATTTTCTTATTGTTTTAATTCCGGATGAACTGTAACTTTCCTGAACAACTGACTTGAATTATCCGGAACAACTCTATTTTCTATCCGGATGAACTATAACCTTCCTGGTGAACTGAAACTATTTTCTTATTGTTTTAATTCCGGATGAACTGTAACTTTCCTGAACAACTGACCTGAATTATCAGGAACAACTCTATTTTCTATCTGCATGAACTATAACCTTCCTGGTGAACTGAAACTATTTTCTTGTAGTTTTAATTCCGGCTGAATTGTAACTTTCCGGAACAACTGATCTGAGTTGTCCGGAACAACTCTGTTTTCTATCCGGATGAACTATAACCTTCCTGGTGAACTGAAACTATTTTCTTATTGTTTTAATTCCGGATGAACTGTAACTTTCCTGAAAAACTGACCCGACTTGTCCGGAACAACTTTATTTTATTTTCGGAAGAACTATAACCTTCCTATTCCTAATGAACTCTCCTGATGAACCTACTATGAATTTCAGGTTGAAAAGGAGATGGCGAAGTCCCCATAAACTATATCAGAGACCGTTAGGTGGATTTCACATGGTCCACACAGAAGCGTGAGGAAATATGAAGTATATGACATCAATGGCTATTCATTTCGTACAAAATATCGAGACGTTAGGGTTTACCAGAACAGTGGGTTTGGTGTAGAGGTAAATGACATGCACATCTCTAACGAGGTATTAATCTATGGACAAAAAGCTTACTGTGGGGTTTTAAAAGAGATATAGCTACTAGAATACCATATTAAAAGCATCCCTCTATTTATGTGCGACTGTGTTGAGAATACACATGGGGTCAAAAAAGATAGTCTTGGTTACACTTTAGTCAACCTTAAAAGACTAGGTCACAAGGAGGACCGGTTCATTTCGTATCACACACATGACAGTTATTTTACGTCAAAGACCAGCTGGATAAAAAACTGCATATTGTCTTTATGACACCTCCCAGAAATTACAGATATTATTATGAAGACGATGCTAATGAAGAATTTAGTACAGTAGTTTTTCCTCACAACGATAATGTATTGCCACCCGTAGATACATGTAATAATGTTTACCATAGAGCTGACTGTACTAGAATGATATTACGTAAAACTGATTGATTGATCATTGTAATGTTTTTGAATTTTAGCAAATTACAGTCTCAACAATATTTGTTTTTTTTCTTTATGTATTCTGGAATATTATGGATCTTAATTTTGAGTAAAGTGTTTCCTTTTTTTGATTGTGCGGGATGAGGACGGGTACTGTACCCGTACCTGACTGGTACCGGTCCCGGTTACCGGTCCCGTTTTGAACGAAAAGTGGGTACCGATTCCGGTACCTAATATATCGCTACGGGTACCGGGTACCCGGATTTAGGTACTATACTTGTTTGGTACCCGGTTAGTAAATCCCTTCATGAATTGATATTAAGACCATCGTGAAATTGAATTAATATTAGAGTACCAATAAACAACTCGTAATCTTTTTTGTGGTCCACAAATAGGTGCTGACACTTACCAAGTTTTGTATGTTCAACATGCTACCTCAAATCAAACTTGGTACAAATTAATAAACTAAGCTCCTATATAAACGGTTTTTTTAGCGATGACCCTCAAATTTAGGTACCAATTGCTCATCCTTAATATTTTGAAATAGTTTCAGTTCACCAGGAAGGTATTTGTGCCTGCAGGTCTCCTCTCTTTGACCAAACCAGAGTCAATAAAAGTCAAAAATAAACAAACAAAATCAATTGCTTCTTTAACAAACACAATTACATACATAATCCAAAGGGTATGATTCCATTAATACATTGATCTATAAAATTACAACTGAAAAACTACTAACTTAAAAGGGAGAAGAAGCACCTGAAGACAAATCCCTCTTTGCTTTCTCATATGGTGCACTAAAGAGATTGTCTGAATCATCATAACGGCTACTTGCTGTTGATCAAGTGAAAAGAGAGAACAAGTCCATTTTTGCTTTCTCACATGCACTTGCTTCAGATCAAAAGGGAGAAGAGCTGCTGTAAAAAAATCAGGTTCGTGGGGCCAAAAGGGAGAGAAGCACCTGAGGAATACAAGTAGAACTTCAAACCTCATCATGTGCCCTTACTGCTGACTGTTATAAAATTATACAATAACTTAAAATCTGCTCTCAGTAAAGCATTTGTATGAACCATTAGAGACTCCTCGTCTCTATGGTTTCCACAATAACTTAATTTCTGCTCCCAGGATATACAGATCTTTCCCTGAACACAAGAAAAAATTACCAAATCTGAGATGCAAATTTCAGTGGTGAAGATGATAACTTACCGTTTTCCACATATGGATGACGCCAATTCCACATTTTTTGCCGACGATGATGGACAAAAAACAGAGAGAGAGACTGGGAGAAAAGGCGCATGGTGGAGATGATGATGATGAAAACTGATAGAGAGATAAGTATATATCAATACTCGAGGGGTGTGGTAGATGGAGATTTGAACGATAAAGTAAATGTAAAAGTAATGATTACAAGCGCCATAGACTGTTGGTCTTCATTTAGCCACCCAAAATTAATATACCGTGACCATTTGTCATTATTTGTCACGCAAACAATATTTAATATGAGTGGCCATCACAAGATAATCAAACAAGATAAACATATATAACCATCATAATTCAATTCTAACTACTAATATCATAACAAAATAAACATATAAAATATTGTTCTTAATTTGTTCATAAACATATACATCAATTAATTAATAATCCGGATCACTGCAATCTTCGGATATGTATCCTAAACATGCATTGTCATCATCATCATCACATCCTTCTTCAATCCGACCACTGTTTGCAGGATCTTGAACCCAATCGGCCACCGTATCCTTCACCTTTTGTTGAATGTCATTCCCGGAATTATTTCCATCTTTGTTAATCAAGGGAATTTCACTCAATTTTTTGAGAAAGTTCATATCATAAGATCCCACAATTTCATTCACAAAAAAAAAATTTAGTCTCTTCTGTGTTCATGTATTTCACTTCAATCTGGTTAGTAGAACTTAAATACTCCCAAGATTGGACAATTTCATCTTCATCTTCTTCATCTTCTTCATCTTCTTCGGATACAAATTCATTGAATTTTGTATCAAGGACATAGAATAATTTTGTTGCCTCAACAGAGTAGGCAAAACAATCAAGAATCTTTTGCGCATGGAGTTGCCTCAGGATGTTCTCATCGTTGTTTTTAATAATAGATTTATGGGACTTGAAGGATCTTCTTCACCTGTTACTGTAAACCAAAAAAATACGATTATTCTTCACATACCAGTAATTAAGGGAGCGTTGATTATCGGCCATTTGATACCAGAATTGGTGTAAACGAATTGGTGTAGAGAATTTGAGATCAAGAAACGGATGGCGGTAAAGGAAAATAACAATGATGATGATATATAGGGTAGCAGATTTGAACACGCGAGAATTGGTGTAATTGAAAAAAAACGCGTTGTTTTAAAGGGAAACAAATCGTCTCTTTTTCGCCACGCGTTTAATATTTTACCATGACCATAAAATAGATTTTTGTCACTCACAACCTACCATTTAGTCAGGGTTAATATATGTGGCCATAGGTAATTGATGTTTTTCACTCACAACCTACTATTTAGTCACACAACCTAATAACAGTGGCCATATGTACTAGCTTTAAGCCACATAACTAATTAAAAACAGTGGCCATTGCTCACATTTAGCCACGCATAATATATACTTAATAGTTTTGTTTTTTTAATTTACTAAGTAATAAAATCTACTCTTCCATCACACAACATTATTTAAGTGTGGCCATACATTCATTTTTGGTCACACGAAAAAAATATCATAAAAATTTTGTGGCCGTTTGGTGCATTTCGCCACTCTTTTTTAAGTGTGTCAAATAAGTGCCACGTGTTTTTATAAAACAATGGGTAAAGCCACTGCACCTGATTGTTGTTGTCACATAAACAAAAAAAATATGTGGCTAAAGGGTCCAAAGGCTATATATTTGGCCACGGGTACAAAATATGTGTGGCTAAAACTAGTGTTTCTTACCTTTAGCCACATTTTTTTAAACCGTCGCTAGGCGTTTTCGAAAAAACTGTGGCTAAAGCCACTTTTTGACGTAGTGTAGGGTCGATGGCAGTCTTGTAAATTCTTTTAAAACATCAATTTGACGTAAATCACTTCGATGGAAATTTCGTAATTTAGTTTATCTTCAACCTTCTTAAATCAAATATGTCAAAACAAAGAGCCTACAACACAATTTGGAATGTCGCGAAGAACAATTCAAACGAAAACCTTGATCATAATAAAAACATAACCAATCAAAAACCGTGAACCAAAGATGTGAACCAAAAACCCCTCTAAGGCCGAACACCCGAAGCAAACCGTAAATCTTAGCCGAACACCTCGATTCAGAACGAACTCCCTTGGTTCGAACTAGATACTTAATGAATCGAGTCGGAAACTCAGCAGACCAAACCGAAAACTTGACGGTAAACCAAACACTTAGACCGAACCAGAAGCCTCCTAAGGAACGAACCGAAGATGTGCCCAACCGAACCGAACACTCCAGTCGAACAGGAAACCTTGAGTAGCCGAGCCGAATACTCCCAAATTCCGAACCGGAAACCTTAAATACGAGCCGGAAACTAAAAACAAAACCGAGAACCAATGCTTTTCAAACTGAAAACTCAATCCCGGTCGATAACTCCCATCAACAATCAAAAACTTGCTTCTCAAGTCAACACTTGCAGTCCTTATTTTTTATTTTTTTTCTGGAAATAATTTCCTAAATCATGCAAAATATCAATCAATTCTTGAATTAATCATGTTTAGAATATCTTCCGAATAATTTCACCAAATTTAATTAGATGTGAGCCTCTTTCACAAACGAACTTCATGTTTCTATAGTGACCTTTAAACTTGATGTTTGATTTTGTATCCGAAGAGGTGAAAACCCAATCAACACAATTGAAAAGCTGAAATCGATCGAGAAGCTGGTTATAGTCGAAAACACTGTTTCAACCGTGTAGTCGAATATCACAAGAACACTGATCGAGAACTCTTGACCAAGTCGAAAACCTGTAAATACCTTCAAAAACTCGATAGAAACCGTGAAAATGTCTTGAATCGATATCGTGCGAGCCACGAAAAACGCGTTTCTTGGCTCCGATACCATTTGTAGGATCGAAGACACGATTCTAACACGATATCTTTAATCAATCACGAGTGCGGAGTCCAAGTGATTGCTTGATTCAAGAACCAAGATGGAGAAATCGTAAAGAACACCATAAAATAGGAAATAGGATAAAAAAACGGAAACAATGCACACGATTAACACTTGCAATCGCCTCGTACAACCAATCCCAAGAAAACTCATCTCTCTCTAGCTCTCTGGGAGTTCTCTCTATCTCTCTGGCCTGGTTCTCCCAAAATGTCCAAATCCTACAAATGAGGCCTTTTAGGCCCAAACCCACTCCAAACCCAATTAATATGTTTCAACCCACTAAGCCCAGCCCAACTTATTTAATATTACAAGTCTCATTATTCTAGCCTCTACAAAAACCATTCATTTCGGTTCAAGCAACCTCATAGAAAGAATACAAACCAAGATTATTTAAAGTCAAATAATCATATACCTTATTAGATTTGCTTGATTTCATGAAGTTTAACTTTTCAAAAGTCAAACTATCCTACTTTGGATCACAAATTGGCTAGAAATTTGAGTTTTTTTATATATTTGATTGATTCAAGAAGATTTTATATGTCAATACGAAGCTACAACAAGTTTCAGAATCAAATTTCATGAAGATTTGAGCAGAATTCGAATTTCACAACTTGTGTTCTTCATGGAGATTTGTTAATGGTGAATTTCTCGTATCTTAATGGTTTTGATTAATTTTGTTTTTATAGATTTGTTTTAAGCATGTGAAACGGAGTTCAAGTTCGTCAATAGTGAGTTAAGAAAGTCGCGACTTTGTTTTTTGATTCGTTCACCATCATCCGTTGATCGAAACCTAAGCAATATGGATCTACTTTTGTTAGGTTTTCTATCACGAATCCAAAGCAATTTACGGATCGAATTTTCATTGACAAATGAAGCAGATATGATGAATCAAAGTTGTGGTATTGTAAAAAAAAATATGGATAATTTTTGTATGGAAAGAATTTAAGTTTTTTATTTTTAATTATAAGATCCTTGACTTTTGTAAAAGCCGGCTCTCTCTTCTCCGAGAAAACCCTAAATCACCGGCCCCCTTCTCCGGGAAAACCCTAGATCACCGACTCCCTTCTCCGGCGTTCCCCTTTCTCCCCCGCCGCCCGCCGCAACTTAAACCCACCTCTCCGGCTCCGTCGTCCGCCCCCTCCCCCCCCCCTTCCGCCAGCCGCTGTCACACCCCAACCGACGGCGGAAACGTCAGGGCATGATTAGATTGCCCATAAGCTCATGACAACTAATTTAGTGATAATAGTTGATAAATAATGAATTTCATTGATAGCATTGAAAATAAAACAATACATCACATATTGATAACAAATACGATTTCTTTATTAAACTAGGTCCAAAAGCCCTATGTGATAGCATCTTGAAACATCAACATCATAGCCTGCAGCATGTATAAAATAAAGGGGGTCAACTATAAATAGTTGGTGAATAACCACAAGTTTGATACATAACATATATTTGAAAAACACGCGTTATGTGTCATACGATAGAATAAGTGAAATATAACATGCTAGAAGATATTGACAACATGAAAGACTAGGCATAACCAAAATTGCTAGTATAAAGTAACAACATGAAAGACTAGACATAAACAAACCTCAATGACATATGATAGATTCCCTAACCCACAGGTTAGACTATATGAAATAATGAAATAGGCTCCAAACACCCAACGCTGAACCAGTCAAGTTGAGTGGGTTGTCAACAGATAGATCTACCTTTGTTACCCCATGCCTTACGTTAATGTTTATGCCAAATGAAAGACATGACAGACATGAAAACCATGACATACTTGACATCCAATGAAAACATGAAAACCTTTGATAAACATGAAAATCTTTGAAATTCACACATTGACAAATCATGCTAGAAGCCACATAACACATAATTCACACATAGATCACATACGCATGGTAATTGATAAACTTGAAAGATAACACTTTGAAATAGGATACATGTTGCAACCCCAAAAATGAGAAAATGAGAAAAGGGGCAAGGATTACTCACATGGATTAGAAGTTAAGTCCACAAAGCGAAAAGTGAATGTGAAAGGATTAGTCCCGAATATTCATCCTAAAAGAATAGAAGGGAACGACATGAATATTGGAATATGCGATTCTATGCTCTTATGCATTTGGGAGAAGGGTTTTTAATGTTATAAATTGAAGTTTGAAAACATGTTAACTTTTAAGTGTAACAATACTTTAAACGTTACTAGACATGCTTTGGCCTAATAGGTTATCACACTCACATCGGGGCATCCCAGGTAAGCATCCAGGTCCAACTATGGGATTTATGCGAACGCTTATCCTTTGACAGAGACCCCAACTATCTGTGTTTTCACCTTCCAGTTACTACGTGTCATTCGCGTCTCAAGTACCATCACTAAATATGTTGTTAAACAGAGATCGATTTCTAAGTTATTTGAAATTCTTAACGAGTTTATGTTCACAACCTTAATTACATAGTATAATGATTAAGAATTAGTTTAATTATTGATTTGTGAAAAACAAGCCTAAATCCCCAATTTGTTCATGCATAAAAACATTGACTTTTGGATTATAAGAATATAGATGAAATTGGACATTATAGTTTAGAGTCGTTGGGCCTAACGAGCCTCTACAAGGCTACAGTAAGCCTAAATCGGCCTAAGCAATGCAACACGTCCTAATGACATGCCTTTACAAAGCTAGGCCGTCCAAAGGACAAGACTTAGCAATGCTAGGCGTTCTAAGAACGAGCCTTAGCAAGGCTACCTAAACGAGCCTAAAGCACCTAACTAAGAACCTAAACTAAACTAATTAAACGAATATAGCGATAAATAAACGAATAACGAAAGGAAGAAAAAAAAACAAAGAAGAAAAAGAAGAAGAATTACCTTCAAAGAAGCTTTTCAACGAGACGAGCTTGAACGGCAGCACCTCTTCGCCGAGAGCATAAAAAATACTAAGCACGACACCCGAAGGGGTATTGTAGTTGTGGAGCCGCCAAAAGTTGGTTATTCCACTTGTTTATACTCAAACTAGGAGTTGCAAGCTACTAGGGATCAAGGGAGGGTATTTATAGATGAGAAATAGAGTGAAAATTTGTTTTTGGGACGATGTGGGATGGGTTTAGAAGAGGAGGTCGCGACTATGCAATCAACATCTAACACCAAACTTGTTTTCGCGATTCCCGCTTCGTTATAACTCGGTTTTACGCACATTTTTGGCCCACGTTCACCATTTTCGGAGTACTATCATATGTAATAGAGTAACCCAACATTCATGGTGTTGAGAATTGGGCTTAAACCTTGGATCTTGATGTGGGTCGAGTTTTCAAGTTTTTTAAAAAATACGAATGTTACAGCCGCCAACCCGCTTCCTGCTACCGCCGCACAGCTCTGCCATCCTCCTCCGTCCCATTCGAGCTCCGCCACCATCCTGCAACCGCCGATCGCCTCCTCCCCACAACCCCCTCATCCGCCCCTCAAAACTAGCCGTTAGAAAGCCTCCACCGAACCACCGCCGAACCCCTGCCATAACCGGCCGAACTCCGACCGAACTCCGGCCGACCCCTCCTGCCCGAACCCCGCCGAACCCGCTAAATCTGCTCGAACTCCGGCCGAACTCCGGTCGAACTCCGGCGAAGTCTGGGCGAACTCCGGCCGACCCCTCCTGCCGAGCCCCACAGAACCTGCCCGAACCCCCCTCTGAACCACCACCGAACCTCGCCGAACCCCTTCCGAACCTCGCCGACCCTTTCCAAACCCCTGCCAAAATCCTGCCAAAACCCCTGCCGAAACCCGTCTTTTTCTCGTCGGGTCTAGGGCGGCGCCGCACCACCTGTTACGGTCCGCCGCCGTACCACTTATGGTACGCCACCAACTGGCAAGCCGGATTCTTGTGCCCCGGTATCTGGTATGCCGGCGGGTGGTACGCCGGCTCCTGGTGCTCCGTTCTGAAAACGCATGAGCATCGGATCGTCTACTCGATCTAGCTAATCGGACATTGAAACGTAATTAACCGATTGTTTTATTAATCAATATTTCAATGGTAGTTGTTCTGTTTGGATCGGGGGGCGATGATGATTCCCTTTTGGCTATGATGGTTTTCCTAATGGCCTGGCGTAAACGGTTTGTTTATCGCAGTTGCAAGCTTAACTTATGCTTTCTACCTGATCTGAAGCCTGTGAGTCTATAATGATCGGCTTAGGATTTGAGTTCACTTTGATAGATTTTCTATTGTGATGTAGTTTGTCCTTGCAACTATTGTTGTTTTACTTTTTCTTTTCTGATGTCTTTCACAAAAGAGTTGAAAGGAATTTTTAGAATTCTCAGTTTGAGTAAAAGAGTTACTAGAAAAAGAAAAATTGCATGATTTTAGTAGATTGTTTTTTATTTTATTTTTTTAATATTTCAAGTTTTAGATTATCTGTTGGTGAATTTTTTTTAACATCGCCGACATCAAAGGAATATTTGGAAAGCTCAAGAAAGATTGAACATTGTTTTTTATTTTTTTAATATCGGACATTAAACATGTATGATTTGTAAATGAGGTAAACTTTTATGGGAAAAGTTAAACCTTGAACTCTCGGTCGGTGATGGTCAAGAACATCTAAAACCTCTCGAATGCCCCTAGATTTGCAGGGCCGACTGAACTCAAGCTGGGCACTATGAAATTGAAAAATCCAAGGTTAGTATTTGTATAACATATAATAAAAAGAAAATCCTAATTCCTAATGCAGGTGAGAACCTACCATCTACTTTCCACCTAATCGGAATACCCATCCCTCCTGGGATAGTTGATCTCTTGACAAAGAAAAATTTTCCCTTCCACTCCTCTTGAAACGAAGCTTGGGGGACCATTTGAACCTCCTTGTTCGAAGCCTTGAACAAAAACCGATTGCTATCATGGGACTTGAGTTCATAACCCAGGGCTAATTTAGATAACCCAACCAGGGAATTGAACTCCCTATTGAGACGGTCAAGGGTGCCCAGGATTCTCCATACGATGGGGAGGGTTTGGGCATAAGCAAGGCTGGTGGCCTCAAAGAACTCGGCCAGAAGACCGGTGAAAGGAAAAGATAGGCCCATGGAGAAAGGTGTAAACGGGAAACAAACCCATGTTTCAGAGCTTAAATCAGACCTAAGTCTTCTATCGAAGGGTCTGATTTCAGCGGTAGGGGGAAGAAGACCCGACAACAACAATGCACTAATGTCGGCGTCGGTGCAGGTGCAGGTTTCTAATTCCCGACTCTGCAAGTAGTTTTGATCGAGGAAGTCCTCGATCCCTGTCTTTTTAGACATGGTTTCTGACCGGATTTTCTTGCGAGTCATGATCGTAAAGAAAGAAAAAGAAGGACTAGAAGGAGAAGATTACCTGGTCGGAGAAAGGAAGCCGGAGATCTTAACGTTAACCTCTGCTCTCGAAAAAGTCAATGGTGGAGAGAGGAGAGGTTAAGGCTAGTATTTAAGGAGAGTGGAAGTTGCAGGGGTGATGGGATATTACCCCATGACGTGGCGTCATGGATGCTCGGTTAACGGCTATGATCAAAACAAACGTGGATTAGACCCTAATTTGAAATTTTCACAGTTGTAAGACGTATCTACAACTTGTGAAAATTTGGGGGAAATTGTTATACCCTGAATTTTCGGCTTGAAATCCAGGGTACAGGTATAGGCTTAGGACAGGATTGACCCAGGAATTGTGTGACCCAACATTTAACAGGTAACGCTGAATAACCCTGAATGTATCAGAACTGAGGTAATGTCCCAGGATGTCATCATAATTCAGGGAAGTTTGTATTTATTTTACTTTTGTCATACATTATTACGACCCAGGATGAGTATAATCCAGGGTCACTATTGTTGTACGAATGACCCAGCATGTGGAAATGACCCTGCATGCTAGGACATTGTTACTAATGCATTTTGTGCCTATATCTGATCAAGGATAGGTTGACGAAGTCTACCAACGGTCGAATGGGATGAGCTAGAGACTTATTTCGCACGTGGTCAAAGGAAGTTAGCTAAAAACTCGGTCAACCAACTGAAAAAGACGTTGAAGAGAAGATCCCTGGAATATCGGACAAGTTGTTGAAGAGCTAGGAGTATAAATAGGACATTTAGACTTATTATTCAGCTCACTCGAGCTTTACACATTATATTCTGGTATTCATTTCTCTGCTTACTCACTGTACTCAAACATTTACGTGATCAATAAATTGGTAGCATGTGTTATCGCTACCCGGGGTTTTTATGCCGGCGGCGCCTGAGAGACATCTAAGGGCTAAGGGCTTTTCCCTAGTAAAATTTTCGGTGTTCATACTTGCATTCAAGGCTTCATTTGTGTCACTAAGTTTCTTAATCAATTTCGTAATCAAACTTACATTTTTACTCAGGATTTTGGCTTTTGTCTCTGGAATTCAGCTGTTGTCCCAGGATTTTTGCAAACAGTTTTTGTATCTTAATCCTAGGCACCAAACCTCACAATCTTATTTGGTTCAAATCTTACTAAATTTTCTCAAGTAATTTTTAGCCAAAACAATTTGGCGCCCACCGTGGGGCAATTGGTGTCAATTTTTGTCAAACTCTTTTCAGATTTGTCCTAAACTTGATGTTTACCAAAATCTATCAAAAGATGTCGACACAAATGAACACCTCAAATGTTTCGGTTTCTGCCGTGACTACTTCGACAACTGGAGTCACCCCACCGGGTCCAAGGATAAGTACTTCGACAAGTAGAGTCACCTCACCGGCTCCAAGGTTTAACACCTCAACTTCAGCTACACACAGCGATGGACCTAAAGTCAACCATGAAGTGATCGAGACTGAAAACATCCCAGATGACCCTGTCTTGATATCTAATACTGATATCCTGGCCACATTCGGTAAGATGGAGCACCACATGGAACTCCAACAAAAGGTGAACCATGAATTCATGGCCCAGTTGACGAGCATAAGATCGGAGTTACCTAGGGCTACGTCGGTTCAGCCTTCTCCACTCGACCCCAGAATTCTAAATTTCAGCACCCCTGGAAGCAATTCCAGGATACATGAAGGTGTCACCTCACTGGACAGGAGATCACATCCTTTAACGCTCAAATGACCCAAGCTAATTTACCCAGGATGTTCCCATCAGGGAACCATTCGTTAATCCTGGGACAAATGCGACCCGGGATGTCGGTAACACTCCTCAAACTTTCGTCCATTATGCTAATACTAACAGTTCAATGCAGGATCCAGGGATCAGCTCATCAATGGAACGAGAAATCCAAAACCTCAAGCAGATGATCTCGAGTGTCCCAGGAGTTGTGAAACCTATCCCTGAAGTTGGACCAGCGAGTCATAGATTGTCCATGTTTGCTCCACCAATCTGTGATGTGGAGATACCTAAAAGGTTTCAAACACCCAACATGAAACCTTATGACGGCACGACAGACCCTGAAGAACATGTGGCGCAGTACCGTGAAAGAATGGAGGTTATCTACATGCCCCCTGAAATTAAGGAGGCATGCTTATGTAAGGGATTCGGGTCCACCCTAATAGGGGCAGCCTTGAAATGGCTTCTGAATGTTCCTCCTTACTCTATTAACGAGTCATTTTCACACTTAATTTATTTATTTAACAACCAGTTCTCTTGCATCCGTAGCTTTGAAAAACTAACGAGTGATTTGTATAGGGTAACCCAGAATGCAGGTGAAACCCTAAGGAATTACGTCAGCAGGTTTAGCAGAGAAGCCTTGGAAATCCTTAACATGGACATGGCGACTGCAGTCCAGGCTTTCAAGATGGGACTTAGCAAAGACTCACCATTCTATGAAGACCTGGTCATGAACCCGTGCAATAAGATGGACGAAGTTCGTCATAGGGCTCTACGCTTCATCAGGCTAGAGGAGGACAGGAAAATCCTAGGGAAAGGTGAATCCTCCCTAGGGTTTAACGGCTCCAACAGGAAATCAGAGTCCTCACATCCTAGGTCACAGCGATCTAAGCCATACTCAAGACCCGATGAACGTCGAGTGAACAGTGTGGACCAGGATGAAGAGGAATAAGAGTATCCTTCCCTTAACGATTTTTGCTTTACTACTGATATTTCTGGTGTTATGTATGCTATGCAGGATCTTGGAGACAAAGCAAGGTGGCCCAAGAAGAATGATAGACCTTCTACTTGGAAAGACAAGTCCAAATGGTGTGCCTACCATGAAGAATTTGGTCACCAGACCGAGGATTGCATGGCCCTGAGGAGAGAAATTAGCTATCTACTCAGCAAAGGTTACTTGAAGGAGCTCCTGAGAAAGAAGAAGGATAAATCCAGGGAGCAGAACCCGAAATCCAGGGACAATGGTACAAGGTCCCAGGATTCTGGACGCGATGATGGCCATCTTGAGAGAGCATCCTCACCACCCCCGGACGCTAAGGTAATCCACTTCATTTCTGGTGGTTCTGACATTTGTGGTACCTCTTATTCTGCAATGAAAAGACATACCAAGGAATCCAAGTCAGATAGAGAGGGAAGACCCAGGAAGAGTTCCGTTCAAGCTGATGTCAAGGAAATTACGTAAACATAATCCAGCTGGAGGCTTTTCAAAAGATGGGGATTCCATATTCAGAGATCATCTCAAAATCCACGGTACTCATGGGTTTCAGTGGTGAAACGAAGAATACCCTGGGTAAAATCAAGCTTCCGGTCTATGTAGAAGGGCTCAACTCAGTTCAACGTTTCTGTGTGATGGACGCACCTTCAGGGTACAATGTAATCCTGGGTAGACCCTGGATTCATGATAACAGGGCTGTACCCTCAACGTACCATCAATGTGTGAAGCTGCCAACACCGTGGGGTGTGATCACAGTCCACAGCGACCAGCAAGAAGCCAAGGAATGTTACACTACATCAATGATAATATCCTCCAAACAAAGACAAGGATAGCAATTAAAGAAAAAGGCCCGGGAAGCCCTGGAAGCAAGGGAGCAATACGTCAAGGCTATTGAGTTGGATCTATTAAATCCAGGGAAGAAAGTCTATATTGGAACAAATATTCCAGGGCCAATAGAGGAACATTTAGTACACCTACTCAGGACCAGGATGTCAACCTTTGCCTGGTCCCATGACGACATGACAGGTATTTCTAAATCCGTTATTACACATAAACTTGGGATTGATAACTCTTTTAGGCCCATACACCAAAAGAGGAGAAAATTTGCACCAGAAAAGAACGTCATAATCCAGAACGAGGTGGATAGACTATTAAAAGCAAAGATGATCAGAGAAGTAAAGTTTCCCAGGTGGTTAGCCAACGTGGTGGTAGTGGGAAAGAAAAATGGTAAATAGAGGGTATGCGTAGATTACACGGACCTGAACCGTGCATGCCCAAAAGATCCCTTCCCACTGCCACACATAGATTCCATGGTTGATGCAACGGCAGGCCATGAAATGTTGAATTTCATGGATGCCACCTCAGGATTTCAGCAGATTCAGATGGAGCCCCAAGATCAAGAAGATACGACATTCATAACACCAACAGGTATATATTGCTATATAGTTTTGCCCTTTGGACAAAAAAATGCAGGGGCAACATATCAGAGATTGGTCAACATGATGTTCAAAGAAAAACTGGGGGACACGATGGAGGTGTATATCGATGACATGGTGGATAAATACAACATGAAGCTAAATCCAGAGAAGTGTCATTTCGGGGTCGGAGCAGGAAAATTCCTGGGATATACGGTAACCAAAAGAGGTATAGAGGCAAGTCCAGAGCAGATCAGGGCAATTGCCAACCTACAACCACCATCCAGCACCAAGGATGTTCAAAGGCTTATAGGTAGAATTGTTGCCTTGAATAGATTTATATCAAAATCCTCGGAAAGATGCAGGGAATTCTATGACATCCTGAAGAAGAACAAGAAGTTCGAATAGAAAGAAGAACACGAGAAGGCGTTCCAGGATTTGAAGGCATATTTATCCACGGCACCCTTATTGATGAAGCCTAATCCAGGGGAGCCCTTGTCCCTATACTTAGCAGTTTCCAGAAATACGGTAAGCGCAGTCCTGACCAAGGATGCAGAAGGTCAGCAACACCCTGTGTATTACGTAAGTAAAAATTTACTTGATGTTGAATCCAGGTACTCACACCTTGAAAAACTTATATTAGCCATAAGTATGGCATCTACTAAACTTAGACACTATTTTGAAACTCATACTATTCATGTTAAAACTAACTACCCTATAAAGTCTGTTTTTAGAAAACCAGAAATGTCAGGTCGAATGGCTAAGTGGTCGGTGAAGCTGAGTGCATATGATCTGATCTACGAGGCCAGAACAGCTATAAAATCCCAGGATCTAGCTGATTTTGTGGCTGATTTCAGTACTGACATATAACAAGAGGCAGACCATGAATTCTAGCAGCTTCAGCAGGAAGAAATTTCAGGGTGCTGGACTTTGTTCACTGATGGAGCATCAAATATCAGGGGAGACAGGCCTAGGAATCGTACTAAAATCGCCACAAGGGGGACATGATACCCCAGGCTGTTAGATGTGGATTCCAAACAACTAACAATGAAGCTGAGTATGAGGCCCTAATTGTTGGGTTACACTTAGCATTACACTTGGGAATTCAACACATCCAGGTATATGTTGATTCTCTTCTTTTAGCTAACCATTTTAATGGGTCCTATGTAGCTAAAGGAGAGAAACTAATCAAATACTTGGAGGTGGTAAAAAGAATGTCCCAGGATTTTCAAAATTTTAATATTTAACAAATACCAAGGGAGGAGAATGCTGAAGCAGATGCATTGATGAACCTAGGCTCAGCATTCAAGGCACTTGAAGACACTCATGTTATACCCTGAATTCTCGGCTGATAATCCAGGGTACAGGTATAGACCTGGGGCAGGAGTGACCCGGGAATCGTATGACCCAGAATTTGGCAGGTAATGTTCAGTGACCCTAAATGTGTCAGCATCAAGATAATGTCCCAGGATGTCAACGTAATCCAGGGAAGCTTATATTCATTTTTATTTATGTTATATGATATTATGACCCAAGATGAGCATAATCCAGGGTCACCCTTATTATATTAATGTCCCAGCATGTGGAAATGACCCTGCATGCTAGGACATCGTTACTAATGATTTGTGTGTCTATATCTGATCAAGGACAGGTTGACGAAGTCTACCAACTGTCAAATGGAACAAGCATGAGACTTATTTCACACGTGGTCAAAGGTTGTTAGCTGAAAACTCGGTCAACCAACTGAAAGACACGTTGGAGAGAAGATCCCTGGAATATCGGACAAGTTGTTGAAGAGCTAGGAGTATAAATAGGACATTTAGGCTTATTTTTTAGCTCACTCGAGCTTTACTCATTGTATTCTCGTATTTGATTCTCTGCTTATTCAGCGTACTCAAACATTTACGTGATCAATAAATTGGTAGCGTGTGTTATCACTACCCGGGGTTTTTATGCCAGCGGCGCCTTAGAGATATCTAAGGGCTAAGGGCTTTTCCCTAGTAAATTCTCGGTGTTGCTACTTGCATTCAAGGTTTCATTTGTGTTATTAAATTTTAAGATCGATTTCGCAATTATACCTACATTTTAACCCAGGATTTTGATTGTCGTCCCTCGAATTCAGTTGTTGTCCCAGGACTTTTACAAACCGTTTTCGTATCTTAATCCTAGGCACTAAACCTCACAATCTAATTTGATTCAAATCTTGCTAAATCAACTTAAGTAATTTTTAGCCAAAACAATTTGGCGCCCACCGTGGGGCAATTGGTGTCAATTTTTTGTCAAACTCTTTTCAGATTTGTCCTAAACTTGATTTTTACCAAAATCCATCAAAAAATGTCGACACAAATGAACACCTCAAATGTTTCGGTTTCTGCTGTAACTATTTCAACAACTGGAGTTACCCAGCCGGGTCCACGGACCACTATTTCGACAAGTGGATTCACCTCATCGGGTCCAAGGTTCAGCACTTCAACTTCAACTACGCACAGCGACAGACTGACAGTCAACCATGAAGTGATCGAGACTGAAAACATCCCAGATGACCCTGTCTTGATATCTAATACTGATATCCTAGCCACATTCGGTAAGATGGAGCGCCACATGGAACTCCAACAAAAGGTGAACCAGGAATTCATGGCCCAATTGACGAGCATAAGGTCAGAGCTACCCAGGGCTACGTCGGTTCAACCTTCTCCACTTGACCCCAGAATTCTGAATTTCAGCACCCCCAGAAGCAATTCTAGGGTACATGAAGGCGTCACTCCACTGGATAGGAGATCAACATCCTATGCCGCTCAGATGACCCAAGCTGATTTACCCAGGATGTCCACCATCAGGGAACCATTCGTTAATCTTGGGACAAATACCACC
Source organism: Deinandra increscens subsp. villosa (assembly GCA_039602395.1). Lineage (NCBI taxonomy): Eukaryota > Viridiplantae > Streptophyta > Magnoliopsida > Asterales > Asteraceae > Deinandra > Deinandra increscens. Next base: position 68,257,355 of record JBCNJP010000017.1, on the reverse strand, counting down.
CGGGATGTCGGTAACACTCCTCAAACTTTCGTCAATTATGCTAATACTAACAGTTCAGTGCAGGATCCAAGGATCAGCCCATCAATGGAACGAGAAATCCAAAAGCTCAAGCAGATGATCTCGAGTGTCCCAGGAGTTGTGCAACCTATCCCTGAAGTTGGACCATCGAGTCATAGATTGTCCAGGTTTGCTCCACCAATCTGTGATGTGGAGATACCCAAAAGGTTCCAAACACCCAGCATGAAACCTTATGACGGCACGACAGACCCTGAAGAACATGTGGCGCAGTACCGTGAAAGAATGGAGGTTATCTACATGCCCCCTGAAATTAAGGAGGCATGCTTGTGTAAAGGATTCGGGTCTACCCTGACAGGGGCAGCCTTGAAATGGCTCCTGAATGTTCGCCCTTACTCTATTACTTCATTTTCACACTTAATTAATTTATTTAACAACCAGTTCTCTTGCATTCGTAGCTTTGAAAAACTAACAAGTGATTTGTATAGGGTAACCCAGAATGCAAGTGAAACCCTAAGGAATTACGTCAACAAGTTCAGTAGAGAAGCCTTGGAAATCCCAAACATGGACATGGCGACTGCAGTCCAGGCTTTCAAGATGGGACTTAGCAAAGACTCACCATTCTATGAAGACCTGGCCATGAACCCGTGCAACAGGATGGATGAAGTTCGTCAAAGGGCTCTACGCTTCATCAGGCTGGAAGAAGACAAGCAAATCCTGGGAAAGGGTGAATCCTCCTCAGGATTCAATAGCTCCAACAGGAAATCAGAGTCCTCACATCCTAGGTCACAGTGATCTAAGCCATACTCAAGGCCCGATGAACGTCGAGTGAACAGTGTGGACCAGGATGAGGAAGAAGAAGAATATCCTTCCATTAATGATTATTGCTTTACTACTGATATTTCTGGTGTAATGTTTGCTATGCAGGACCTTGGAGACAAAGCAAGGTGGCCCAAGAAGAACGATATGCCTTCTACTTGGAAGGACAAGTCCAAGTGGTGTGCCTACCATGAAGACTTTGGTCACCAGACCGAGGATTACATGGCCCTGAGGAGAGAAATCAGCTATCTACTTAGCAAAGGTTACTTGGAGGGGCTCCTAGGAAAGAAGAAGGATAAATCCAGGGAGCAGAACCCAAAATCCAGGGACAATGGTGCAAGGCCCCAGGATTCTGGACACGTCGATGGCCGCCTTGAGAGAGCATCCTCCCCACCCCCAGATGCTAAGGTAATCCACTTCATTTCTGGTGGTTCTTATATTTGTCGTACCTATTATTCTGCAGCGAAAAGACATGCTAAAGAATCCAAGTCGGATAGAGAGGGAAGGCCCAGAAAGAGTTTCGTTCAGCCTGATGTCAAGGAAATTACGTTCGGCGAAGATGATAGACGTGATATCATAGACCCTCATCATGATGGATTGGTGATAACACTTCACATCGCCAACAACATTGTGAAGAGGATCTTGATCGATGGAGGAAGTTCAGTAAACATAATCCAGCTGGAGGCTTTGCAAAAGATGGGGATTCCATATTCAGAGATCATCTCAAAATCCACGGTACTCGTGGGTTTCAGTGGTGAAACGAAGAATACCCTGGGTGAAATCAAGCTTACGGTCTATGTAGAAGGGCTCAACTCAGTTCAACGTTTCTGTGTGATGGACGCATCAGGGTACAATGTAATCCTGGGTAGACCCTGGATTCATGATAACAGGGTTGTACCCACAACGTACCATCAATGTGTGAAGCTGCCAACACCCTGGGATGTGATCACAGTCCACAGCGACCAGCAAGAAGCCAAGGAATGTTACACTACATCAATGAAAATATCCTCCAAAAAAAGGCAAGGATAGCAATTAAAGAAAAAGGCCCGGGAAGCCCTGGAAGTAAGGGAGCAAGACGTCAAGGCTATTGAGTTGGATCCATTAAATCCAGGGAAGAAAGTCTATATTGGAATAAATATTCCAGGGCCAATAGAGGAACAGTTAGTACCCTTACTCAGGACCAAGATGTCAACATTTGCTTGGTCCCACGACGACATGACAGGTATTTTAAAATCCGTTATTACACATAAACTTGGGATTGATAACTCTGTCAGGCCCATACACCAAAAGAGGAGAAAATTTGCACCAGAAAAGAACGTCATAATCCAGAACGAGGTGGATAGACTATTAAAAGCAAAGATGATCAGAGAAGTAAAGTTTCCCAGGTAGTTAGCCAACGTGGTGGTAGTGGGAAATAAAAATGGTAAATAGAGGGTATGCGTAGATTACACGGACCTGAACCGTGCATGCCCAAAAGATCCATTCCCACTGCCACACATAGATTCCATGGTTGATGCAACGGCAGGCCATGAAATGTTGACTTTCATGGATGCCACCTCAGTATTTCAGCAGATTCAGATGGATCCCCAGGATCAAGAAGATACGGCATTCATAACACCAACATGTATATATTGCTATATAGTTATGCCCTTTGGACTAAAAAATGCATGGGCAACGTACCAGAGATTGGTTAATATGATGTTCAAAGAAAAATTGGGGGACACGATGGAAGTGTATATCGACGACATGGTGGTGAAATCCAGGGTCATCAGCGACCATGTCCAGGATGTTAAGGATTCCTTTGACATCCTGGATAGATACAACATGAAGTTAAATCCAGAAAAATGTCATTTCGGGGTTGGAGCAGGCAAATTCCTGGGATATATGGTAACCAAAAGAGGTATAGAGGCAAGTCCAGAGCAGATCAGGACAATTTCCAACCTACAATCACCATCCAGCACCAAGGATGTTCAAAGGCTTACAGGTAGAATTGCTGCCCTGAATAGATTTATATCAAAATCCTCGGAAAGATGCAGGGAATTCTATGACATCTTGAAGAAGAACAAGAAATTCGAGTGGAAAGAAGAGTATGAGAAAGCGTTCCAGGATTTGAAGGTATACTTATCCACATCGCCCTTGTTGATGAAGCCTAATCCAGGGGAGCCCTTGTCCCTATACTTAGCACTCTCCAGGAATACGGTAAGTGCAGTCATGACCAAGGAAGCATAAGGTCAGCAACATCCTGTTTATTACGTAAGTAAAAGCTTACTTGATGCTGAATCCAGGTACTCACACTTTGAAAAACTTATATTAGCCCTAAGTATGGCATCTACTAAACTTAGACATTACTTTGAAACTCATACAATTCATGTTAGAACTAATTACCCTATAAAGTCTGTTGAGGAAACCAGAAATGTCAGGACGAATGGCTAAGTGGTCGGTGAAGCTGAGTGCATATGATCTGATCTACGAGGCCAGAACAACTATAAAATCCCAGGCTCTAGCTGATTTTGTAGCTGATTTCAGTACTGACATATAACAAGAGGCAGACCATGAATTCCAGCAGCTTCAACAGGAAGAAATTTCAGGGTGCTTGACCTTGTTCACTGACGGAGCATCAAATGTCAGGGGGACAGGCCTAGAAATCGTACTGAAATCGCCACAGGGGCACATGATACCCCAGGCTGTTTGGTGTGGATTTAAAGCAACTAACAATGAAGCTGAGTATGAGGCCCTAATTGTTGGGTTACACCTAGCATTACACTTGGGAATTCAGCACATCCTGGTATATGTTGACTCTCTTCTTTTAGCTAACCATTTTAATGGATCCTACGCAGCTAAAGGAGAGAAACTAATCAAATACTTGGAGGTGGTAAAAATAATGTCCCAGGATTTCCAAAATTTTGATATTCAACAAGTACCAAGGGAGGAGAATGTTGAGGCAGACGCATTGGCAAACCTAGGCTCAGCATTCAAGGCACTTGAAGACACTCATATTCCTATAATTCACATACTAACACCAGCCATAGACCAAGATACAGATACCCAGAATTCTGTTACAGCAGATAAAATCCTGGTATCCAGTACACAGGATTCTTCGACCCAGAAGGAATCCTGGACCAGACCAATTATTCAATATTTGCAGGATGGTAATATTCTAGGGAACGAGAAGGATGCCCGTGCATTCAGAGTAAGAGTAGCCATGTACGTGATTATTAAGAACATATTGTATAGAAAATCTTTTGCAGGTGCATATCTGAGGTGCATGGAGAAGGATGAGGCCCAAGAAGTGCTCAAGGATATCCACGAGGGTGATTGTGGAAACCATACAGGGGGCAGGTCCTTAATGTCCAAGATTCTTAGAACAGGGTATTATTGGCCCACCATAAGGAAAGACTCCCGGGATTTCTGCCAGAAATGTGACGCTAGTCAAAGACACGCCAATGTCCCTCACCAGCCTGCAGAACCATTGTACCCTATTCCAGCATCCTGGCCCTTCATGAAATGGGGAATGGATATTGTTGGAAAACTACCCAAGGCCCCTGGAGGAAAGGTATTCATGCTAGCTATGACGGATTACTTCTCAAAATGGATTGAAGCCGAGGGATACGTTCAGGTCAGGGAGAAAGAAGTTATATCCTTTTTTAAAAGAAACATTTTAACAAGATTTGGAGTACCGTCAGAGATTGTTTGTGATAACGGGTCCCAATTTATCGGAAGCAGAACCACAGGATTCTATGAATCCTGGGGCATAAAGATGATAACATCCACACCAGTGCATCCTTAAGCTAATGGCCAGGCTGAATCAAGAAACAAGATTACAATAAATAACTTGAAGAAGAGATTGAAAGAGAAGAAGGGAAAATGGGCAGAAGAGCTACCCTTGGCATTATAGGCAGACAGGACCACATCCAAGAACGCCACAGGCCAAACCCCATTTTCCTTGGTCTTTGGTACTGAAGCGGTTATCCCAATAGAAATGGTGGTCCCAACATTCAGGGTCAGTGGTCAGACCCAGGATTCGAATGATCAGTCTCTGGTTGAAGACTTAGATACCCTGGATGAACTGAGAGACCAAGCGGCTTGGAGGATGGTAGCGTATCAACAAAGAATTTCTAAGACTTACAACAAGCATGTGAGGATCAGAAGGTTTAAAGTGGGAGATCTAGTCCTTAGAAAGGCATTTCAAAACACAACAAATCCATGAGATGGAAAGTTGGCTCCCAAATGGGAAGGTCCCTACCTGATTGATTCTGAGGCTGGTAAGGGGGCATATTGGCTAGCTAATATGGAAGGAGAACTACTACCACGACCTTGGAATGCAATACACTTGAAGGCATATTTCATGTAAGGCTTCCTGTCCAAGGATTTAGCTACCCAGGTATGTGTTTGATTTTAAAATTCATGCTGGAAATCCAGGTCAGTCCCTCTCGCTTAATTTATTTCATTTATTTCTTTATATGTTTACCTTCATTATTTATTTATTCACATCAGTTACATGTTACATTTTATTTGAAATAGTTATTCAATACCCTGAATTCGCTAAGATCTATGTTTCGTCAAATGGGTTGCTCAGAATCCAGGATATCCTAGGATTCAGAGTACCCAAGATGCAGGATGTTCAGAAATTCTAGGTACATGGAATGAAGCATACTCAAAATACTCCAAGTCAGCAACAATCAGCATATATCTCCTAAGTTTGAGATTGGCCATCTCACTTCCGTGTTGGGTAAGGCCTAAACCCATTCCTAAGGTTTGAGGACTAAGCTTCCTCCATTCGAATATAGGCTATCACCCCTCGCCCAGGATGCACGTGGCAATTGTTGCTTCGCCCGAGACGCACGTGATCCAAGTATGAAACCCTGGGATTGTGGGATCATCCGTGTTAATAGCATTGGTGGCAACCTCCCAATCCAGGGACATATGCGGATCTCTTAAGGTTTAAAACAATTAACGCGTTTTCAAGATGGATTGGTGCTAACGTACTAACTTAAGTCTCCGAGGACATGCCCTAGTCGGTCAGTACGACTAAGAGGAAATCCCTAGTTCGTTGGTACGGCACCGGGCATGACCCCAGAAATAACTTAAGAGATTACATAGTGGCCCAGGATTATTAAGCTAATCCAGGGTTGTGACGGTTGAAACCTAAGCAAATTAACTACACGGCTAGTTAATTCTAATCGTTATGTTCGTATGACAGGGAACATTCACAAACTTGATGAAGCTACGAGGAATCCTAAATCCTGGGGGCAACCCAGGAATACTAAGGTAAACCCTAGAATGATTTCATGCATTAGTAAATATATTTCAAACATTTCAAACACAAGCATGTAACCAAAGACAGTTATATTAAAAGGCTCACCCTGGGTCCGGAAAAGCTCCGGTCACCCCAGGATGGGGACAAGTCAAAAACCCTGGATTCATAATCCATGGGTGGGGCATATTGTCTTAAACAAAAAACCGGGAAACATCAACCGGTATCACATCACAAACATAAAATTAAAATTGTTTTTAAACAAGAACCACAAAAACAAGAAGACGACACAACCTTCAGACTGCATCCTGGGTCGTCTCCTTAGCTTCCTCCACCGGCACCTCCTCTGCTGCCTTGGGCTCCTGGGCTGGAACGTCCCCCTCCTTGGGCTGGTCGATGTCCATGGCATGGTCGGTGGAACCCTTGGATGGGGTGCCCTTGCTGGTTCCAGAGTCAGCTTCAGGGTCACACCCAGTGGGGATGGTTGCGCCTAGCTCGCGCAGTTTGAACCCCAGGTCCCTGGCCTCCTTAGCCATCTTCAGCCTGCACTGAAGAAGCGAGATGCGGGCTATCAGCCTAACCTCATTACCCTTTGCAGCCCGTGCATCCACAGCCTTTTTCTCCAGATCCTGCACCAGCCCCAGGTTCTTGTTGGCCATCGCCCTGGTCATGTTCAGCTCCTTGTTCAGGGCAGCGAGCTCCCTCTTGGCCGAAGACTCAGCATCGTGGGTACGCTTATCGGCAGCTCGGACCAGCTCGAGGAATTGCCCAACAATCTGCGAGACAAGGTAATTAAATTAAATATTTTAGACCCTGGATGGCTTAACTATGCAGAAAATTCAGGGGTACCCAGGATTTACTTACTTGGCGAGAAGAAGCTTCAGCATGTGTGAGCAGCTCGGCAGCATCCATGTTCTCCAGGGGCAGCAGGGAAGGAGCGGTAGTAGCAGCCCTGGTCTTACGTTTTGTGCCAGATGCTCTCGAAGAAGGAGCCTTGGGGGCAGACATAGGCTCGGCCTTCACACTGGCCAGGACTTGGATGTCCTGTTCAAGTCCACCCAGCTGGAAAGCGTCCAGGTCGACGTCTTCAAGGTTGATGGAGTAGCGGCGGCTGAAAGACAAAAACATGAAGAATCAACAAATTTCAAGCAACAAAAGGCAAGATTCCAGGAAACTTACAACTGGACATGCTGTGGGAAGTGAAAGAAGCAGCCTGGTGAGGATCAGCCTTGAACTCTTGGTCCTCCTTGGTGATGGTCAGGAATGTCTCAAATCTCTCCAATCCCCCTGGATTTGTTAGGCCAATTGAACTCAAGCTAGGCACTGCAAAACAATAAAAATCCATGGTCAGTGTTTGAATAATATGTAATCATAAGAAGATCCTAATCCCTAATGCAGGTGAGAACCTACCATCTACTTTCCACCTAATCAGAAGATCCATCCCTCCTGGGATGGTTGATCTCTTGACAAAGAAAAACTTCCCCTTCCACTCCTCGTGAAATGAAGCTCAGGGAACCATTTGAACCTCCTTGTTCAGAGCCTTGAACAGAAATCGATTGCTACCATGGGACTTAAGTTCGTAACTCAGGGCTAATTTAGGTAACCCAACCAGGGAATCAAACTCCCTATTGAGACGATCAAGGGTGCCCAGGATTCTCCACACGATTGGAAGGGTTTGGGCGTAAGCAAGGCCGGTGGCCTGAAAGAAATCGGCTAGGAGACCAGTGAAAGGGAAAGACAACCCCATAGAGAAAGGGGTGAATGGAAAACAAACCCATGTTTCGGAGCTAAAATCCGACCTAACTCTCTTATCAAAGGGCCTAATCTCGGCGTTAGAAGGAAGAAGACCGGACGCCAACAAGCAAGCAATGTCAGCGTTGGTAAAGTTGCAGGTTTCCGATTCCGGAGTTTGCAAGTACTTTTGATTGAGGAAATCCTCGATCCCGGTCTTTTTGACCGTTGTTTCTGATCAAATCTTCTTACGGGTCATGGTAGCAAAAGGAAAAAAGAAAGAAATCGAGAGGAAGGTTACCTGGTTGGAAAAGTTTGAAAGCCGGAGGTGCCAACATAAACCCTTGTTCTCGGAAAAGCTAATGTGAGAGAAGGAGAGGGTTAATATCGTATTTAAAGAAAGGTAGAAGTTACAGAGGTGATGGGAAGTTACCCACGACGTGGCATCATGGATGCTAAATTGACGGACACGATTGAAATAGGCATGGATTAGACCTCAATTTGAAATTTTCACAGCTATAATCTTTATCTACAACTTGCGAAAATTTGGGGGCAATTGTTATACCCTGAATTCTCAGCTGATAATCCAGGGTACAGGTATAGACCTGGGGCAGGAGTGACCCGGGAATCGTATGACCCAAAATTTGGCAGGTAATGTTCAGTGACCTTGAATGTCTCAGCATGAAGATAATGTCCCGGGATGTCAACGTAATCCAGGGAAGCTTATATTCATTTTTATTTCTGTTATATGATATTGTTTTGGTCAAAAATTCACAAAGGAATTTCGTATTCCAAACTTAGAATGTGAGGTAGTGTGCTTGTCAATATGCTTGAAATGTAAAACTGAACACAAGGATGTAACGAGGGAAAAATCCAGGATTCTTCGAGTTGCCTCTAGGAATCCTAGCAAAAAAACCTCGGGAGCCGGCCTGAAGAGCCTGCTTCCTCACAATTTTATTGATAGGAAACTGAAAATTACAAGTATTTTGGAGGTATAATCGATCAAGCTAAGTGTTACAGAGATCGTATGCTATCAGAGCTAAAGCGTGAAGGAGTTGTGTGTGTTCCTATTGATTGATTCATCGATTTATATAACGAATACAATGGTAACAAACTTTCCGGGATTCTCGGGATCCTACTATCCAACTAATTCGACCGTTAAGGGCCTCTTCATTCACTAAGTCCACGATCTTCTTTAGCTGGAGCGTGAGTTTCGGAGGTAGTTGATGACTTCATCGAAACCTGGTCAAATAAACACGTGGCAAATATGAGGGTTAGTTAAAATATATATAAATCAGGATACCTAGATAAATGGGATTCCCAGACGATAATAGGATTCCTGCACTGCGTGAGCTTCCTGCGAGCATCCTGAAAATACACCCTCAACAATTGCCCCTTGAATTTCAACAGATGTGGATAAGCTCGACAGCTGTTAAAATTTAAAAAGATGCCTTTTTCACGGCGTGTAAACGGTAAAAACAGTTGAGATGGGACAGATTTCTCGGCGTCTCATGGTAATCATGACTTTTTCTTTAAATAGAAGATTTCACCAAGAGATTCTCACCGTCTTCTTCACATAACCTCTCGAGCTTCTCCGATTACTCCAGGTTAGTCCCCTCTTCGTCTTCTCGCTTTCTTCTCGTTTTTCGGCCTTGGCCAAGAAAAACACACGGTCGTCTTCTTCGCTAAGCTCTCCGACTGTCGAAGATTTCCATGATCAGGGGTATATCATCCCCTGTGAGGAAGAAACTTGCACCATTGACAATCGCGACATTCTCGAGTTGAAGAATTCTGGCATCTTTCCACCGGAAACTGTTTTCCGACCTTTTGATTCCCTTACCAAGTCCGATTTCATGTCCACAACTTGGTTCTGTTTCATGTACTACCCTTTTTCGCTCGGAATGACATTCCCCTTTCCAAAGCTTATCACTCAGTTTTTCAAGACCACCCGGCTTTCTTATTCCCAAACCATGCTGATGGTCTGGAGGATCTTGTATTCTCTGGACCAGTTGAATCAAACCAGGAATCTTGACATTGGGATTTCTGAGATCTGTGAAGCGTATAAGCTAAGAACCCATGTTTGTAGCCGGTTTGTTCTCCAGGCTCGTACCTCTACCTCCCAGTTGATTCCCCGAGCTTCCCACAATGACCATGACTGGAAGAAGCGTTTTTTCTTCGTCAAACGAGACTCGATTCCTGGGGGGACGGAGTTACCATTGAAGTGGGTTGAGAAGGGTAGGATATTTATGTTTCTTGTTGTTGCTGATTTTCCAATATGTTTCTAACTTTTCTGTTGTTTTCTTTTTTGTAGCACCCAAGTTTGAGAATCTCAATAAGAAGCAGCCTGATTTCAAGAAGCTCAAAGCAATTTATCGGATTCCTGCCAGCGAGAGAGCCCTGGTTCTTGAAGCAATAGCTAGCGAAAACAGTTACTCAGCCGACCACACTCCCGCCATGTCTGGTAAGTCTTTGCAGGATTCTGAATTGTTTACTTATTCGAGCACCCTGGATACTAATAACCTATTTCTGTTTGTAGCTTCCAAATCCAGCGCCTCGAAGGATCTTGACAGTCTGCTCAAGATCAAGAACGAACAGCTTGAGCATCCCACCATCTCCAAGCCGCCTGTCAGCCGACCAAAGGCCTCAGCTTCCAAGAAGCGAAATGCCCCTGAAACTCTTGCAGCTCCCGTGGTGTACCTGGAAACCTTTGAATATCTTGCCCCTTCCAAGGTCAGCAAGAAGATCCTCTCGATGCAGACCATGATCAACCTGGTAAGAAGCCCATATAATTTCATGTTAGTTTCATACCTGTTACAGTTGCTAATCATGATTCCCATTTGTGCAGGGTATTGAGAAGCTGAGCACAGAGGCTATGGACATGGAGCGGAAGCTTGCTGAGGCCAACGATAAGATCCAGGCCCAAGCCGACACTGCTAAGGGTACAACCCTGTTCTACGAGCATAAGCTCGTTGAGCAGCGCCAAACCCTGGAAGCTAAGATGGCCACAGATGCTGAAATAGGCCAACTCTCGGCAACCCGGAGCGTCCTGGAATTCAAAATCCAGATGGCCCAAGAAGCTGAAGCAGTTGGCTTCCGAGTGCCAGGTTGGGACATCACAGGCTGGAAACTAGTCTTGAAATCATTGGGAGGAGATGGTGACGTGGAAGGAAAAGATGGGAATGATGGTGGCTCCTCAAAAATGGTTCCGGATTCTCTGGTGGCGATGACAAGGGCTTATGTGTTGGAGCTAGGAGAGGGCAAGAAGCTGGAGGATGTGGTGAAACAGGCGGAGGAGGAGAAGACAGTGGGCGATGAGGACAATGCAACGGTCTGAGCCCACTTTTTTAAGTTTTTTGGTGGTTTGTTGGGTGAAACATTTTCCTTTTCCTGTAATGAACAAGTAATAGACAACAATGGCAGGGATCCTGGTGGAGGGATCTTGTGTTTACAAGACGAAACCAGGATTCCTAAAAACAATCTTTTGACCATCGAGCTTCTCAAGTGGAGGGATCCTGAGGTTTTCAGGACGAAACTTGGGAAGCTTGAAACCTTTAGTAGTTAAATAATATCAGTATCTTTTGGCTTCTCATGTTATGATTTGTATTGAAATTTTCATAGATAGGATTGGTTTACAAAAATTATCAAGAAGTTTAAAAATGACTTACAAGTTGAAAAACCATTAGGGATTTAAATGACTGAATAAATTAAGATTCGGGCTTAACAAAAACTTAGGTTGCCTGTCCTCTATAATTTACCTCAATCGACTTCTCGATTCAAACAATTATCTCTTCTTTCACCTCGTTTGGGATTCCTACGGGAATCCTGAATACACTTTCCTCGACACTTGCCTCAATTTCCTCCAGAACCTGAAACAATCTTAAGAAGCTTCTTGGCCTCCGGCCGAAGCTAATGCTTCCGAGAGTAAGTTAAGTTTAAAAATAAGCTGGGGATAAACCCGAGATTCTTGGGACTAAGCCAAAACTGGGGACAAGCCCAATAAACTTGGGACTAAGCCAAAACTGGGGACAAGCCCATACGTATGTGACATGAAAATGCCAAAACCTTAGATAACACGTCAGTGTTATAAACCTTGAGAATCCTCTCAACAGCCTCCAGTGACAGGATTGTCAGCCACCCCTGAAGTGGACTGGTCCGGCCGCCTTTAGCATACTGGGGGACAACGTGCGCTACTGGCGAGGGTCGTGCGCTACTGGCGATTACCCAAACTTAGGAGAGGAGTCAGCCTCTCAAACCTTAGAAGGTATGCAGGATACCTTAAACGTAGGAGAGGTGGCCAACCTCTAACTGGGGATATACCCAAAATTCTCTAGGATTCTCAAAATATGTAAAACACTCAATGCTTGGTGAGGGGTGGGTGTTAGCTTAGCTAACACCACTCCGATGCTTAAGTCAGTAATGAGTCATAAAAATAATAAGAATAAATTGAAATAGGATTAGTATACGTACCTTGGAATATTTAGACAGTGAGTATCTTTGGGGTTCTGCCTAAGATTCTCAATGGGATTCTCACATAAAATATGCTTTAAGGTGGATGGCATTCCAAGCTCTTGGCAGAGGTTCCCTTTCCATATTTACCAAACGGTATGCCCCCTTTCCTTCTTCAGAATCTATAAGGTAAGGGCCTTCCCACTTGGGTGCTAACTTCCCATCAGCAAGATTGGTAGTATTCTGAAAAGCCTTCCTCAGGACCAAGTCACCTACTTGGAATCTTCTTAGCCTGGTATTCTTGTTATAAGAATTTGCTATCTGCTGGTAAGCCGGCGTGAAGGAGATTCTGGCTGTTGGTTTCAGGATCTTGGTAGTTGACTCTGGCTGTTGGGAGTACCATCTCTGTAGGAATTACAGCTTTTGCCCCCAAACACTAACGAGAATGGCATTTGGCCAGTAGCATTTTTAGGTGTGGTTCTATCTGCCCAAAGGACAAATGGTAGCTCCTCAGCCCATTTCCCTTTCTTGGAGCCCAGCTTCTTCTTGAGGTTGTTGATTATGATCTTATTGCTGGATTCTGCCTGCCCATTAGCCTGAGGGTGGACAGGTGTTGAAGCGATCATCTTGATGCCCCAGCTTTCACAAAAGCTTGTAGTTCTCTTGCCTATAAACTGGGAGCCATTGTCGCATATGATTTCTGCCGGAATCCCAAATCTGGTGAGGATGTTCCTTTTGATGAAGGTATATTACTTCTTTTTCTCTCACTTGAACATAGGCTTCTGCTTCAATCCACTTGGAGAAGTAATCCGTCATGGCAAGCATAAACACCTTTCCTCCAGGAGCCTTTGGCAGCTTCGCCACAGCATCCTTCTTCATGGTTGGCCAATAATACCCGAATCTGAGAATTTTAGAGAACAGTGCCCTGCCCCCGGTATGGTTCCCACAATCTCCACTGTGAATGTCTTCAAGCACCTCAAGAGCTTCTGGTTTATCTAGGCACCTTAAGTACACACCTGCAAGAGATCTTCTATATAGGATATTGTTAATAATAGTATAGGGTACTACCTTTGTGCGAAAGGCCCTGGGATTTTCTCCCTTGGGAATCTCCCCATCTTGGAGATACTTCCTGATCGAGTAAGTCCAGGATTGGTGAGCATCTTCAGGGTTCTCAACATTTGCACCCGCATTCTTGTCGACAGCCTGAGCTTCCTGTTGAGCTATCGCTGGCGTCAGGATGTGAGTTATTGGAATCTTGACATCCTCGGATCCTGCATACCTCTGGTACCTGCGAAATGCTAAAATTTTCGAAAAATAGAGACAATTTTTTAACAATTTCAAGATAGTTGATCAGATTCTCGCCTCTAACTGCATAAGAGCCATTAAATTGGTTAGTCAATAAGAGAGAATCAACAAACACTTGTATAGATAGGATCCCCATATCCCTAGCCAGCTGTAATCCAACATATAAAGCCTCATATTCAGCTTCATTGTTGGTATCCTGGAATTCACAGGATATGGATAGAGGTATTATGTCACCCTGTGGCGATTTTAGCAGGATTCCCAGCCCTGTTCCTCTGACATTTGAGGAGCCGTCAGTGTAGAGGATCCAGTCTTCCTTAAGCTTCTCGAGCTGCTGGACTTCCTTTTCAACTTCGGGTTCAATGTCACTGCTGAAATCCGCCACAAAGTCAACTAATGCTTGGGACTTGATTGCCGTTCTTGGTTCATATTTGATGTCGTAGGCACTCAGCTTGACTGCCCACTTAGCCATCCTTCCTAACATTTCCGGCTTCCTGAGAACTGCCTTGATAGGATAGTTAGACATCACAATTATAGTATGGGTTTCAAAATAATGTCTAAGTTTAGTGGAAGCCATTATAAGAGCTAGAATTAATTTTTCAAGGTGAGAATACCTGGATTCTACGTCTAGCAGAGTTTTACTTACATAATATATCGGATGCTGCTGACCTTGATGGTCTTTTACCAGGACTGCACTGATTGAGCTTCCGGAAACAGCCAGATATAAATATAGTGGCTCCCCATCTTCTGGTTTCATTAGCAACGGGGCTGCTGACAGGTAGTCTTTCAGGCACTTCAGGGCTTCTTCATGCTTCTCAGTCCATTCGAATTTCTTATTTTTCCTCAGGATATCATAGAAATCCTTACTCTTTTCTGAGGATCTTGAAATGAACCTGTTGAGTGCTGCGATTCTTCCTGTCAACCTTTGTACCTCTTTTACATTCGATAGGGATTTTAAATTTAGGATTGCCTTGATCTGCTCTGGGCTCGCTTTGATCCCTCTTTCGGTAACCATGTATCCTAAGAATTTTCCAGCTCGCACCCCAAAGTGGAATTTGGAGGGGTTGAGCTTCATGTTACACTGATCAATGATGTCGAAAGCCGTTTGGAGATCCCTGACGTGATCTTCAGCTTTTTTGGATTTCACCACCATGTCATCTATGTAGACTTCCATCGTGTCCCCCAGTTGCTCTTTGAACATCATATTGACGAGCCTCTGGTAGGTGGCACCTGCATTTCTTTAACCAAAGGGCATAGATGTGTAACAATATATACCTGTTGGAGTCATAAAAGCTGTATGCTCCTGATCACATGGTTCCATTTGAATTTGTTGGAATCCTGCCGAGGCATCCATGAAGGTGAGCATCTCATGACCAGCCGTGGCATCCACCATAGCATCAATATGGGGAAGTGGAAATGGATCCTTAGGACAGGCTTTGTTCAAGTCTGTGTAATCAACACAAACTCTCCACTTTCCATTCTTCTTCTGGACCACCACCACATTTGCTAGCCACCTAGGATATTTGACTTCTCTGATCATCTTTGTTTTGAGAGGCTTGTCAACTTCCTCTTGGATGATTATATTCTTCTCGAGAGCGAACTTCCTCCTTTTTTGTTGTATAGGCCTGAAAGAAGGATCTAAACCAAGTTTATGAGTAATTACGTGTTTAGGGATACCTGTCATATCTTCATGCTTCCAGGCGAAAGTTGAAGTTCTGGCTTTGAGAAGCCGGAATAATTCCTGCTCAACATTTGTTGGGATGCTTGTTCCAACGAGCACCTTAATTTCAGGATTCCCAAGGTCCAGAGGCACTTCTTTGACATCCAGTTCCCTGTCCTCCTGCACTTCAGATGCCTTTTTCTGTAATTGCTATCCCTTCATCACCTTAGTGGTGTTCTTCATCAAAGTTGAATAACAGTTCTTGGCTTCCTGCTGGTCGCTTTCAATTCTTACAACTCCCCAGGGTGTAGGAAGCTTGATACACTGGTGATAGGTTGAAGGGACTGCCTTCATCTCGTGAATCCATGCCCTGCCAAGAATAATATTGCAACAAGAGAGAGAATCTATAACACATAATTTTTGCATAGAGTTTACCCCCTCTCTGTATACCGGTAATCTGATATCCCCAACGGTGCTCTTAGTTTCACCGCTGAAGCCAACCAGGACTGAGGATCTTGCAACTATTTCAGTTTCTGGGATCCCCATCTTTTTGAGCACATCAAGACGAATTATGTTTACTGAGCTTCCATTATCAATCAGGATCCTGGGAACAAAAATGGTTAGCAATATATAAAGTAACTACAAGACTATCATGATGAGGATCCTGAACATGAGAACGGTCACTTTCATCAAAGGATATGAGTTTATCTTGAGTTAGGGTGGACGTCCGGACAGGTCTGTCACCCTGTTCAGATATGGATTCCTTAGCATGCTTTTTGGCTGAGGAATACGAAGTGCCGCAGATATCTGAGCCTCCTAAGATTAAGTTGATTATCTGGGCATCCTGGGTGGAGAAGCTGCTCTCTGAGGCACCTTGTCGGTTTCCTGAGTCTTGACCTTCTTTCTGCCTATCAATTCTTTAAGATGCCCCTTGCTGTGTAGATAGTTGATTTCCTTTCGGAGCGCTATACATTCATCTGTTAGGTGGCCAAAATATTCATGGAAGGCACACCACTTGGTCTTGTCTTTCCAGGACACTTGCTTGGTATCCTTCCTAGGCCATCTTGCTTTTTCACCTAAATCCTGCATAGCACACATCAAACCACCAATGTCAACGGAAAAACAGTATTCAGATACCTTAGGATACTCCTCATCGTCATCATCTTGGTCAACAGCATTGACTTTGTGATTTTCCGGTTTGGAGTATGGACGAGATCTATACGGCTTCCCGGGGGATTCCGCCTTCTTGCTGTTGGGATCATATTTAGGAACCTGCGTACTTCGTCAAGGTTCCTACAAGGAGCCATGACAAGGTCATCATAAAAACGTGAATCTTTGGAGAGCCCCATTTTAAAGGCTTCCATTGCTGCTGCCATATCCAGATTAGGAATCTCAAGAGATTCTCGTCCGAATCTGGCAGTGTATTCCCTGAGAGGCTCATCTGGCTTCTGAATTATTCGGTACAGGTCGCCTGTGAGCTTCTCGAAGGTTCTGCTGCAAGAAAATTGATTGTTAAACATGTTAACTAAATGAGAAAATGATGTAATAGTGTTAGGAGGAATGCTCAGTAGCCATTTCATGGCTCGTCCCGTTAAGCTTGATCCAAAGCCTTTGCATAGACAGGCTTCTTTGATTTCTGTCGGAATAGGATTGATCTCCATACGCTCCCGGTAATGCGCCACGTGTTCCTCAGGATCTGTGGTTCCATCATAGAGCTTCATGCTTGGAGCCTGGAAACGCTTCGGGATCTCTACTTGGGATATTGGCCAAGTAAATCTAGAGATCTTGTGGCTTTCCAAACGAACCTCAGGAATAGGTTTCAGGATCCCTGGAACATTTGATATCATTTCTTTTAACTTCTGGAGCTCCCTGGCGATACTTGGATGAATACCTGCATCATAAGGAACACCCTGGTTAGAAAGGATAGGAATTGAATTGGACACATTACCTAGGCCAGGATTCTGGGCTGGGATCCTAGGACTATAACCATAGTTCGCTGGGATGCTCGGCTCAGTGGTGGCTGCTGTTTGCATGGGGATGACGTCTCCATCATGCACTTCTGAGGAGCTAGTCTTGAAGATTCCTGCAGAAACAGAAGGGTTAGTGTATTGATATCCTTGGGGATTCTGGCTTGGATTTCCAGCAGAAAAAGGATATCCTTGAAACGGCGAAGCTGAGGATCCCGACAATGGCGGAATCCAAGGACCCTTGTAGCGTGACTGTGAGGATTCTGGTGGGACAGCTCCTGAGAATCCAGCAGTACTTTCTACATATCTAGCGGCCTGAGAAGTCATTGTAGGGGCTGTAGTAAAGCCTGATGCTGATTTGTAATTGTAGCGAGACGGATCTGAGGATCCTGAAGCATCGAAGTCAAGAGGCCTGGGAAACAGGGGACTTTGTTCCTCCATGGGCTTCCTAGATTTCTTTAGCTCTTCAATCTCCTTCATCACCGTTTGATTGGTTTTTTCTTGCTAATCCATTTGATTTTTTACCTGCTTAATCAAGGAAAACAAATCATTGTTAGTATTAACAGGATCAACATATTGAACCTGGGATCCTGTGAAGACAGGATAATCAGTTTTTCTCGGCTGCTCGTCCACTTTCTTCTGATGGTCATTAGTCTTCCTTTGGCTTCCTGGAAAGGAAGGAAGAGGATGAATGGAGGACGATGTAGAGGCCGAAACACTCTTCTTTTGGTTTGACATTTTTGAGATTGGAGATCAAATGAAGTGAATAAGGTATGGGATTTTGGCAAGATTAAGCACCACTTGCCCCACGGTGGGCGCCAAACTGTTTTGATCAAAACTTCACAAAGGAATTTCGTATTCCAAACTTAGAATGTGAGGTAATGTGCTTGTCAATATGCTTGAAATGTAAAACTGAACACAAGGATGTAACGAGGGAAAAATCCAGGATTCTTCGAGTTGCCTCTAGGAATCCTAGCAAAAAAAACTCGGGAGCCGGCGTGAAGAGCCTGCTTCCTCACAATTTTATTGATAGGAAACTGAAAATTACAAGTATTTTGGAGGTATAATCGATCAAGCTAAGTGTTCCAGAGATCGTATGCTATCAGAGCTAAAGCGTGAAGGAGTTATGTGTGTTCCTATTGATCGATTCCTCGATTTATATAACGAATACAATGGTAACAAACTTTCCGGGATTCCCAGGATCCTACTATCCAACTAATTCGACCGTTAAGGGCCTCTTCGTTCACTAAGTCCCCGATCTTCTTTAGCTGGAGCGTGAGTTTCGGAGGTAGTTGATGACTTCGTCGAAACCTGGTCAAATAAACACGTGGCAAATATGAGGGTTAGTTAAAAATATATAAATCAGGATACCTGGATAAATGGGATTCCCAGACGATAATAGGATTTTTGCACTGCGTGAGCTTCCTGCGAGCAGCCTGAAAATACACCCTCAACAGATATTATGACCCAAGATGAGCATAATCCAGGGTCACCCATATTATATTAATGAACCAGCATGTGGAAATGACCCTGCATGCTAGGACATCGTTACTAATGATTTGTGTGTCTATATCTGATCAAGGACAGGTTGACGAAGTCCACCAACGGTCGAATGGAACAAGCATGAGACTTATTTCACACGTGGTCAAAGGTTGTTAGCTGAAAACTCGGTCAACCAACTGAAAGAGACGTTGGAGAGAAGATCCCTGGAATATCGGACAAGTTGTTGAAGAGCTAGGAGTATAGAGAGGACATTTAGACTTATTTTTCAGCTCACTCGAGCTTTACTCATTGTATTCTTGTATTTGATTCTCTGCTTATTCACTGTACTCAAACATTTACGTGATCAATAAATTGGTAGCGTGTGTTATCGCTACCCGGGGTTTTTATGCCGGCGGCGCCTTAGAGATATCTAAGGGCTAAGGGCTTTTCCCTAGTAAAATTCTCGGTGTTGCTACTTGCATTCAAGGTTTCATTTGTGTTATTAAATTTTATAATCGATTTCGCAATTATACCTGCATTTTAACCCAGGATTTTGGTTGGCGTCCCTGGAATTCAGTTGTTGTCCCAGGATTTGAACAAACCGTTTTTGTATCTTAATCCTATGCACCAAACCTCACAAACTAATTTGGTTCAAATCTTGCTAAATCAAATTAAGTAATTTTTAGCCAAAACAACTCATATTCCTATAATTCATATACTAACACCAGCTATAGATGAAGGTACAGATACCCAGGATTCCAGTACAGCAGATAAAATCCTGGTATCCAGTACCCAGGATTCTTCAACCCAGAAGGAATCCTGGACCAGACCAATTATTCAGTATTTGCAGGATGGTACTATTCCAGGGTACGAGACGGATACCTATGCATTCAGAGTAAGAATAGCCAGGTACGTGATTATTAAGAATATATTGTATAGAAAATATTTTGCAGGTGCATATCTGAGGTGCTTGGAGAAGGATGAGGCCCAAGAAGTACTCAAGGATATCCACGAGGGTGATTGTGTGTGACACCCGAGAATTTCAAGGTTAACTTCCGTTAGACAAATCCGTTAGTTACGATTATAAGTGTTAACTTAGTAACTAATGCTTAACTAGGCCGAATACGTCCACGACCTTTGGTTGATCACCGAACCCATCCATATGTGTTATGTGTTCATCGTTGATTGTCTTTATGTGCAATGTGATTTAAATACATGACTTATTATTGTGAATAGCATGATTAATTGTAAATACTTGATTATGTGAAAATTGACCTGTTTTAGTAGCCAGCGAAACTAACGGGCGAAACTATAGTGTCGCCCGGTAGCCAGCTAAGACAATCCAATATCACGAGACCAGAGCTAGTTTCGCCTGGCCAGCGAAACTGCCAGCGAAACTGGCTCCTGATATAAATAAACTTAATAAACCCTAGTAGCCTCATTTGCTTAAACCACACAACAAACACACACACACTCTTTTCTCCTGGAGATTCTGACCAGTCGAGGTTCACACCGAGTTGTCGAGATCTCAGCCCCAAACCATCATCTACCAAGCTAGGAGATCGAACCGTGAGTCCCAAAACCTCCATTTTGTGTTTTATATGTGTTTTTCATAAAAAGCATGACCAAACCTTCATGATATTGCTTGATCTTCTGTAAATATGCTTTAGGATGCTAGATCTATCATAAAGTTGATTACTTTACGTTTAGAATCCAACCATGTTAGGGATCTAGATCATTTTGGTCATTTTAGGGTTTTGAACTTATTTTGGTGATTTGATGATGAAACTGCATGTAAACGTGTTAAAGCTGCTTGATTTATGTTGGTAAATGCCTATGGATGCTAGATAATGAATTGCATGTATGATCAGAAGCTGTTAGGTTGGTTTTTAGGCAAATCCGTATGTTTTTCGCGACCAGCGAAACTGTCTGTTCTCTGGGCGAAACTAAGTAGCGAAATTATATCTCCTTCCAGCGACACTGACCAGCGAAACTATAGTGTCGCCGGGTAACCTGACCAGACCAGCTCAAGCGAAACTACCGAGCGAAATACCTGAACGAAAGTTCAAACCAGTTTCCCTGCGAAACTAGGCTAGCGAAACTGCGTCAGCAGTTTCGGGCGAAACTAGCCTAGCGAAACTGTGTTACCGGGCATTGCCTAGCGAATGTGCTGCCCGTGCACCTAGCAAAACTGCCTAGCGAAACTATGCTAGCGAAACTAAGACCTGACCTAAAAACCAAACTTGTGAAATTTGCTTAAGTGTTATGCCATGACTTACATGATTATACCATGATGAAACATGCTTGATATCTGATTTATATGAACCCTTGTTTATGATCAACCATTGGTGTCGTGTGTCGGTATGTCGAGTCATAGTTGCAACGTGCTATGTTATGGGCCATAGTGACGTTAAGTAAAGATTAGACACGAAACTAATACTTAAGACCTAAACGTGTTCTAGGTCTTCGTTAAACAACAATATTTGGATCACTTGAAGTGTAGCAGTGCAACCAAAGGTGAGTGTCACTAACCCGCTTACCGTGAGTCCGTTTGGGCCACACCGAATAACTTAACGAAAACAATGCTGATAAACTCTAGAGTGCTAGGCACCTACTGATGAACATGAGAACACGGGATGCTTGGCACCCACTTGATGAACTGAAGTGTTTTATGGGAAACACTTGTGAACTCTGAACAAACTATTTTTGAAACAGAACTGAAAACGTTTTAATATGGCTAGTGTAGGTTAAAGTCTAAACCATATGATATCACATGTTTTCTAAGGATGCCTTATAACTTAAAAGTCCTCAACTAAAATTGTGCCATTAATTGTAAAGCGAGGGGATGTTGGGTAGATCTACTGGAGTTTGACAAACTCCGCCCCGTGGCACGGGAAGTGCACGGAGGAACAATATCAGCCTATTTGACCGTGGTCCCGAGAGGACACGGGGGAGGCAAAAACCGCGATGACGTAGGTCCGCACCGTACGGGATGGCTCGGCCCCCACAAATAAGTCAGCTTTGGTACAAACTTCCTTAGAGCATGGAACAACGGATTAGCTACCCGCGATATCGGTTGAGTCCTTTAACTTTACGGAACTAGTACATACCCGATGACGTAGGTCACGGACAAACCATTTATAAACTGAGAATTAATTACGAGCATTGCTTTTCACAAATAAGTGACTTGTAAGTATACCTTGGCACGAATTATGATTATGAGACCGGGCCAATGCATGACAAGCCCACTGTGAACTCACCAACCGTTAGGTTGACACTTGCGTGGTTTAAACTTTTGCAGATCGCTAAGGAGTATCCACCGGAGGTTGGCATGGCACGTGAAGACTCTTATTTTTTATTTAACTTAAATTGGGGATTTATAAAACAATGAATTTGTAAGGCACGTGGTTAGTGCCAGGATAATTATTTTTCCGCTGCGTATGTAATTTAAGACTTTGATTTATAACTTGTGTTTGAACTAACCCTGATTCGTTTAGTATTTGTAACTATGGTTATGGATCCTGGTCTAGTCGCGCCCCTTAACGGTATAAACTCCGTTAGTGGTATTTTGGGGGTGTGACAGATTGGTATCAGAGCCATAAGTTGCAGAGAACTGGAATCATTTTTGAAAACGATTTGGAAACTGCAACTTGAAAACCTTGGTTACAAAACGAATAAACAAATTCCCAAAGACAAAATTTTTACGTGCCAACCTGGGATACTCGCTCTGCTGTGTAAGTAAAGGCTTAATACGTATGTATATATATATATATATATAAATATATATGTATAGACCGTGTCTAAGTAGTCTAACGGAAGACCTTAGGAAATTTTCACACACGAATACGAAATGCGACCGCAAATACGCACACTACTCTGGGGAAAGCGACAACGAAACAACGCTACACGCCACGTCCTGATTTCTACTACGACGACTACGCCGACGGTGACTTTATGGGAAGCCGACCTTCGACGATAGCATTTACGACGTTCTCCGGCGACGCCTCGATTTTGCACAAATTTTTTTTTTCTGGACTAATAGTGGGATAACGGGAACTGACTAATATACATATTATGGGATATGTATGATGTATAACTGTGACTGAACACTGGCTGCCTTAACTGTTCAGCAAGATGTCTGGAAGAGGAAACGGAAGAGGCGGCATAAACATGACGCCTGCACAGCTGCAAGCAATGATTACTGAACATGTGCAAGCCGCGGTGGCAGCCGTTCAAGCTGCATATGCCGCACAGGGTAACTATTATGCCGGTTAAGGCACAAAGCAATTATATCATGACCTGTTTAATTTTAAAATCCGAACTATTTATGCATCAGGAAACCAGCACCACTGCACGTTCAAGTCCTTCATGGACTGTAAGCCGATGACATTTTCCGGCGAAGAAGGAGCTGTAGGACTCCTTAGGTGGATTGAGAAGTCCGAAAAGGTTTTCTCCATGTGTAACTGCCCAGCTGAAAGCAAGGTGAAGTTTGCTACTGGTACCTTCGAAGGAGCCGCACTCTCCTGGTGGAACGCTGAAATTCAGATGGTTGGGCTAGACGCGGCTAATAACATGCAGTGGGCAGCATTTAAGGATCTGATTATGGAAGAATACTGTCCGCGTGACCAAGTCAAGAAGCTTGAGGGTGAATTCCTGAATTTGAAGATGTCTGGATCTGAAATCGAACAGTACACTGCACGATATCATGAGTATGAAGTCCTATGCCCCACAATGGTCGACGCTGAGTTCAAACGCATTGAGCGTTATCTGGAAGGCCTCGCGCCTCAAATCAAAGGATTGGTGACTGCCAGCAACCCTGCGACCGTACAGCAAGCCATTCGTTTGGCTCACAAACTCACTGATCAGGAGGTCGAGAAAGGTACTCTACCTGCGAAAGCCACCGAGAAGACTGCCTTGAGTGGCAAGAGGAAGGCTGATGATGAAGCTCCTGAAAACTCGATGAATGTTCAGAGTGTTGGAAACAGCACTGGGAGGTCCTATAACTCCCAAGGTCAAAGCAAGAGGTCTGGGAATAACAGTGGCAACTACCGCCAGAGCGGAAATGGTCAGAGCAACTACAAGGGTAGCCTGCCCTTGTGCAACAGGTGTGGAAAGCATCATGCTGGTAATTGTAGGAAGAATATGAGCTGCGAAAGGTGTGGTAAGGGAGGCCACGAAGCAAAGGACTGTTGGGCAACTTTGCCCGAGCAACAAAACCGCCCCAGAAGAAACAACAACTATGGGAACAATCGGGGTAATGGAAACAATGGTCAGAACCGCAACAATGAAGCTCCCAGGGGAAACGGTAACGGGAATTGTTATGAATGTGGTGCTCCAGGCCACATTAAAAGAGACTGCCCTCAGTTAAGAAGACAAGGTAATGGCAATCAGGGAAATAACGGTGGGAATGGTAACGGCGGAGGTAATGGTAATGGGAATGGCAATGGTAATGGTGGAAACGGAAATGGTGGAAATGGTAGAGGTCGAGCTTTCGTCATGGGCCAGGGTGAAGCTCGCAATGACGCCAACGTGATTAATGGTAAATTTATTTTGAACGGTTTCTTTGCTACTGTTTTATTTGATTCTGGTGCTGAGAAAAGTTTTATTTCCACTAAATTTGCTAGACTAATTAACGCTAAACCGATCGACTTAGATGCTAAATATGTGGTAGAACTAGCAAATGGTAAACTTCATGACACGACTCAGATAGTTAAGGGCTGTAAGTTAGAACTAGCTGGCCATACCCTAGGAATTGACCTTATGCCTTTCCCGATTGGTAGTTTCGACGTCATAGTAGGAATGGATTGGTTATCCGAAAACCGAGCTGAAATTTTATGTAAGGAAAAAGTGGTTCGTATTCCACTCGAAGACGGCAAAGTGTTAACGGTCCAAGGAGAAAAGGTGGAACAGTCACCGGCATTATTTCATTCCTTAAAGCTCAGAAATGCCTCCGTAAGGGTCACTTCGCGATTCTTGCGAACGTCACTGACACGACACATCCCGAGCGCAAAATTGATGATTACCCGATAGTTCGCGACTTCCGAGATGTATTTCCTGAAGATCTGCCTGGCTTGCCTCCATTTCGACAAGTTGAGTTTGGGATTGATTTAGCTCCAGGTGCCGCTCCGATCGCACGCGCACCTTACCGATTGGCTGTAAGTGAACTCAACGAACTCTCCTCACAACTGCAAGAGCTACTCGACAAGGGGTTTATTCGTCCAAGTTCGTCTCCATGGGGAGCTCCGGTACTGTTTGTTAAGAAGAAGGATGGAACGTTCCGCATGTGCATTGACTACCGAGAGCTTAACAAAGTTACGATCAAGAATCGGTATCCACTTCCTCGAATCGACGATCTCTTCGATCAACTGCAAGGTTCAAGCTACTACTCAAAGATCGATCTACGGTCTGGTTATCACCAACTTCGTGTCCGTGAAGAGGATGTTCCCAAGACTGCTTTTAGAACTCGGTATGGACACTACGAGTTCCTGGTTATGCCGTTTGGGCTAACCAATGCACCTGCTGTGTTTATGGACCTGATGAATCGAGTGTGCAAGCCGTACCTCGATAAGTTTGTGATAGTCTTCATAGACGATATTTTGATCTACTCCAAGTCAAAGGAAGAACACGAGGAACATCTGCGTCTTATTTTGGAATTGCTTCGCAAGGAACAGCTCTACGCCAAGTTTTCAAAGTGCGACTTTTGGATCCGCGAAGTCCAGTTTCTTGGACACATTGTTAATGAGGAAGGAATTCATGTCGATCCAGCCAAAGTGGAAGCAATAAAGAACTGGTCTACCCCAAGAGCGCCAACAGAAATCCGACAATTTTTAGGACTTGCCGGATATTATCGAAGGTTTATTAAGGGTTTCTCTCAATTGGCCCAACCCTTAACGGCCTTAACGCACAAAGGAGTGCAATACAGATGGGGTGAGAAAGAAGAGCGCGCGTTCCAAACGCTTAAAGATATGTTATGTTCGGCTCCAATTCTTGCGTTACCTGATGGAGTTGACGACTTTGTGGTTTACTGCGATGCATCAATCCAAGGACTCGGCTGCGTGTTGATGCAACGAGACAAAGTGATTGCCTATGGGTCCAGGCAACTAAAGGATACTGAAAAGAATTATACAACGCATGATTTGGAAATGGGAGCCGTTGTTCATGCACTCAAGATTTGGAGACACTACTTATACGGAACAAAGTGCACAATATTCACCGATCATAAAAGTTTACAGCACATCTTTGATCAGAAAGACCTCAACATGCGGCAAAGAAGGTGGGTTGAGTTATTAAATGATTATGATTTGGCAATTAAGTATCATCCTGGAAAAGCCAACGTTGTGGCCGATGCTTTAAGTCGGAAAGAGTATGAAAAGCCTCGTCGGGTACGAGCGCTTCAACTTACAATACATTCAGGATTACCGGATCGGATCCGTGACTGCCAACGAGAAGCTTTGAAAGCAGAAAACTTCGCAGCTGAAGCACTGCATGGTGTAGATGGCCATTCTGAAGTTAAGTCCGATGGACTCACATACTATAATGACAGAATTTGGGTTCCATTGTTTGGAAATCTCCGTGAGCTCGTGATGGACGAGGCTCACAAGTCAAGATACTCGGTACATCCCGGATCAGATAAAATGTACCAGGATTTGAAGAGTTTGTATTGGTGGCCGAATATGAAAGCCGACATTGCTCGATATGTGGCTAAGTGTTTAACATGTTCAAGGGTCAAGATTGAATACCAAAAGCCTTCTGGTTTACTACAGCAACCAAAGATCCCAGAATGGAAATGGGAGGACATCTCCATGGATTTTGTAACGGGACTACCTCATCGATCAAATCAATCGGATGCGATTTGGGTCGTCATCGACCGATTAACCAAATCGGCACATTTCATTCCGATGAAGGAAAGTGATAATATGGATAAATTAACAAAGCTGTACATCGACAAAATTGTGAAGCTTCACGGCGTGCCTAAGACCATCATTTCCGATCGAGATCCTCGATTTACTTCCCGGTTATGGCAATCAATGCAGGAAGCATTGGGAACCCGACTAGATATGAGTACAGCCTATCACCCACAAACAGATGGTCAATCGGAACGAACCATTCAAACCTTAGAAGATATGCTCCGAGCTTGCGTCCTTGACTTTGGGAAAGATTGGGAGACTCACCTTCCACTGGTGCAGTTCTCTTACAACAATAGTTATCATTCAAGTATAGGTGCTGCACCTTTTGAAGAACTGTATGGCAGAAAATGTAGATCGCCCGTGTGTTGGGCCGAAACGGGTGAGAAAGGACTTACTGGACCGGAAGTCATCCATGATATGACCGAGCGAATTATTCAAATTAGGCAACGGCTAGCTGCAGCACGTGATCGACAAAAGAGCTATGCCGACAAACGCCGAAAACCTCTAAAGTTCGAGGTGGGTGACAAAGTATTGTTGAAGGTATCTCCCTGGAAGGGAGTGATACGCTTCGGGAAGCGTGGAAAGTTAAATCCTCGCTACATCGGTCCGTTTGAAATTATTGGGGAAGTAGGCCCGGTGGCCTATCGATTGCAACTCCCTGCTGAACTCGACGGAGTTCACAACGTGTTTCACGTTTCCAATCTAAAGAAATGTCTGGCTGAAGACATCGAAGTAATTCCTCTGGAGGAATTGGAAATCGACGAACATCTGAGATTTATTGAGCAACCGGTAGAAATCATGGGACGCGAGGAGAAAGCCCTCAAACGTAGCAAGATTCCGATCGTCAAGGTGCGATGGAACTCAAGGCGTGGACCTGAATATACTTGGGAGCGAGAGGATCAAATGAAGAAAAAGTATCCTCATTTGTTCGAGCAAACGTCCACGGAAACTCATGGTATGATTTAATTTTGGGGACCAAAATTCCTTAACAGGAGGAGGATGTGACAACCCTAAAACTTTTTGCTTTCTTTCCCCAGCGACGATAGCAACGACGACAGCTGATGCTGCGAACGCAACGCTACGACACAAGAATAATTTTCGGGACGAAAATTCCAATTTCAGGGGAATGATGTGACACCCGAGAATTTCAAGGTTAACTTCCGTTAGACAAATCCGTTAGTTACGATTATAAGTGTTAACTTAGTAACTAATGCTTAACTAGGCCGAATACGTCCACGACCTTTGGTTGATCACCGAACCCGTCCATGTGTGTTATGTGTTCATCGTTGATTGTCTTTATGTGCAATGTGATTTAAATACATGACTTATTATTGTGAATAGCATGATTAATTGTAAATACTTGATTATGTGAAAATTGACCTGTTTTAGTAGCCAGCGAAACTAACGGGCGAAACTATAGTGTCGCCCGGTAGCCAGCTAAGACAATCCAATATCACGAGACCAGAGCTAGTTTCGCCTGGCCAGCGAAACTGCCAGCGAAACTGGCTCCTGATATAAATAAACTTAATAAACCCTAGTAGCCTCATTTGCTTAAACCACACAACAAACACACACACACACTCTTTTCTCCTGGAGATTCTGACCAGTCGAGGTTCACACCGATTTGTCGAGATCTCAGCCCCAAACCATCATCTACCAAGCTAGGAGATCGAACCGTGAGTCCCAAAACCTCCATTTTGTGTTTTATATGTGTTTTTCATAAAAAGCATGACCAAACCTTCATGATATTGCTTGATCTTCTGTAAATATGCTTTAGGATGCTAGATCTATCATAAAGTTGATTACTTTACGTTTAGAATCCAACCATGTTAGGGATCTAGATCATTTTGGTCATTTTAGGGTTTTGAACTTATTTTGGTGATTTGATGATGAAACTGCATGTAAACGTGTTAAAGCTGCTTGATTTATGTTGGTAAATGCCTATGGATGCTAGATAATGAATTGCATGTATGATCAGAAGCTGTTAGGTTGGTTTTTAGGCAAATCCGTATGTTTTTCGCGACCAGCGAAACTGTCTGTTCTCTGGGCGAAACTAAGTAGCGAAATTATATCTCCTTCCAGCGACACTGACCAGCGAAACTATAGTGTCGCCGGGTAACCTGACCAGACCAGCTCAAGCGAAACTACCGAGCGAAATACCTGAACGAAAGTTCAAACCAGTTTCCCTGCGAAACTAGGCTAGCGAAACTGCGTCAGCAGTTTCGGGCGAAACTAGCCTAGTGAAACTGTGTTACCGGGCATTGCCTAGCGAATGTGCTGCCCGTGCACCTAGCGAAACTGCCTAGCGAAACTATGCTAGCGAAACTAAGACCTGACCTAAAAACCAAACTTGTGAAATTTGCTTAAGTGTTATTCCATGACTTACATGATTATACCATGATGAAACATGCTTGATATCTGATTTATATGAACCCTTGTTTATGATCAACCATTGGTGTCGTGTGTCGGTATGTCGAGTCATAGTTGCAACGTGCTATGTTATGGGCCATAGTGACGTTAAGTAAAGATTAGACACGAAACTAATACTTAAGACCTAAACGTGTTCTAGGTCTTCGTTAAACAACAATATTTGGATCACTTGAAGTGTAGCAGTGCAACCAAAGGTGAGTGTCACTAACCCGCTTACCGTGAGTCCGTTTGGGCCACACCGAATAACTTAACGAAAACAATGCTGATAAACTCTAGAGTGCTAGGCACCTACTGATGAACATTAGAACACGGGATGCTTGGCACCCACTTGATGAACTGAAGTGTTTTATGGGAAACACTTGTGAACTCTGAACAAACTATTTTTGAAACAGAACTGAAAACGTTTTAATATGGCTAATGTAGGTTAAAGTCTAAACCATATGATATCACATGTTTTCTAAGGATGCCTTATAACTTAAAAGTCCTCAACTAAAATTGTGCCATTAATTGTAAAGCGAGGGGATGTTGGGTAGATCTACTGGAGTTTGACAAACTCCGCCCCGTGGCACGGGAAGTGCACGGAGGAACAATATCAGCCTATTTGACCGTGGTCCCGAGAGGACACGGGGGAGGCAAAAACCGCGATGACGTAGGTCCGCACCGTACGGGATGGCTCGGCCCCCACAAATAAGTCAGCTTTGGTACAAACTTCCTTAGAGCATGGAACAACGGATTAGCTACCCGCGATATCGGTTGAGTCCTTTAACTTTACGGAACTAGTACATACCCGATGACGTAGGTCACGGACAAACCATTTATAAACTGAGAATTAATTACGAGCATTGCTTTTCACAAATAAGTGACTTGTAAGTATACCTTGGCACGAATTATGATTATGAGACCGGGCCAATGCATGACAAGCCCACTGTGAACTCACCAACCGTTAGGTTGACACTTGCGTGGTTTAAACTTTTGCAGATCGCTAAGGAGTATCCACCGGAGGTTGGCATGGCACGTGAAGACTCTTATTTTTTATTTAACTTAAATTGGGGATTTATAAAACAATGAATTTGTAAGGCACGTGGTTAGTGCCAGGATAATTATTTTTCCGCTGCGTATGTAATTTAAGACTTTGATTTATAACTTGTGTTTGAACTAACCCTGATTCGTTTAGTATTTGTAACTATGGTTGTGGATCCTGGTCTAGTCGCGCCCCTTAACGGTATAAACTCCGTTAGTGGTATTTTGGGGGTGTGACATTGTGGAATCCGTCTTCTAGCCAGTCCAATTATGCACTTGTAATGAAGGAAAATGATGGAGAGATAGACTTGTCTAGCACAATTGACCCTCTCTTTCCAACTAACTTCTGTTTAATGGCTGGAATTGATGATCTGACTGAAGACAATGCTCAAGACACTGGAACTGTTACTGAAGTGAGCTCATCCGAAGTTGAATCTGAGGTAAGTAAGAGGCTTGTAGAACTTCAACGTGAAACCATCCCTGATGAGGGACGTACCCGGAAAGCTGTAAACACGTGGTACATGGACAGCGGGTGCTCCAGGCACATGACAGGGAACAAGAACTTGCTGTATGATGTCAAAAAAATATCTAATGGTAGTTCTGTTGCCTTTGGGGGAGATGTGTATGGCGAAAGAATAATAGGAAACAGTCTCTTAACAAACGGAGAAATTTCATTTGACAAGGTTAACCTGGTATCTAATCTGAAGTTCAACCTACTCAGTGTGTCGCAAATCTACGATAACCAAATGCCAATGGTGTTCAATGATCGCGAGTGTCTAATTCTGAAGCCTGGTCTCAAGATACCTGAAGATCAGATCTTGTTTCATGCACATCGAAGAGGAAACTTGTATGCGTTGGATATGGTGGAAGCAAAGCTAGCAAAGTCGATCGCTTGTTTTCTAGTAAAGGCATCGGAAGAAGACTCAACCATATGGCACCGGCGAATGGGTCACGTCAACTTTAGGAACATGAATCGACTCGTAAGAGGAAAACACATTATTGGGCTACCGGAGAAAGAATTTGTCCATGTCGATAACTGTGTTGCGTGTTCCAAAGGAAAACAGCACAAGACGTCTCATAAGCCGAAGCCACCTGGTAGAACAACGACAATTCTTCAGCAACTCCATCTTGATCTTTTCGGCCCAGTGAACATCACGAGCTTAGGGGGAAAGTCTTATTGCCTCGTTATCACTGACGACTACTCCAGATATTCATGGGTGTTCTTCCTGAGAGAAAAATCTGAGACAGCTGAGATACTAAAGAATTTTGTTACTCGCATTGAAAATGCCAGCAGAGAGCAGGTCAGAATAATCAGATCAGATAATGGGACGGAGTTCAAGAATCAAACATTTGACGCGTTTTGAAACATGAAGGGCATCACACGACAGTTCAGTTCACCGTACACGCCACAGCAAAATGGTGTAGCGGAACGGAAGAATAGAACCATCATTGAGTCTGCCAGAACCATGCTTGCGGATTCTAACCTTAAACTCCTGGTCAAGCATGCTAACAAGATGCCGTTCGAACTGTTTTCTAAACAAAAACCTGTTTTAAGAAGACTTAAACCGTTCGGATGTCCTTGCACTGTGCTTATACAGTCTGATCAGTTAGCCAAGTTTGCCCCTCGGGCAGATGAAGGTTATTTTGTTGGATATTCTATGTCCTCAGCGGCGTATCGAGTATAAAACAAAAGAACTCAAGTGATCATTGAGTCGTGCAATGTTACTTTTAACGAGCACACTCGGATCACTCGAGAACCTGATTCAGATAGCATGTATGACCTTGACACTCTTTCTTCTACTTTTAATATTATTGATTCTGGTGTTTCAGGAAATACCATCTCAGATGATGATGCACGTGAAGGAGATTTTCCGACCTTTGACACATTTACTCCGGTTTCTGTTATACCCTGAATTTTCAGCTGGTAATCCAGGGTACGGGTATAGGCTTAAGGCAGGATCGACCTAGGAGTCGTATGACCCAAAATTTAACAGGTAAAGTTCAAATGACCCTGAATGTATCAGGAGTAAGGTAATGTCCCAGGATGTCCCTGTAATCCAAGGAAGTCCATATTTACTTTATTTATTTTGGTTATACATTATTATGACCCAGGATGAGTCTAATCCAGGGTCACCCTTATTTTACAAATGACCCAGCATGTGGAAATGACCCTGCATGCTAGGATATTGTTATTAACGCGTTTTGTGCCTATATCTGATCAAGACCAGGTTGACGGAGTCCACCAACGGTCGAATAGGAGAATCTGAAGACTTATTTCGCTCGTGGTCAAAGGTTATTAGCTGGAAACTCGGTCAACTAACTGAAAAAGACGTTGAGGAGAAGATCCCTGGAATATCGGACAAGTTGTTGAAGACCTAGGAGTATAAATAGGACCTTTAGACTTATTTTTCAGCTCACTAGAGCTTTACCGACTGTATTCTCGTACTCATTTCTCTGCAAAGTCATTGTACTCAGACATTTACGTGATCAATAAATTGGTAGCGTGTGTTATCGCTACCCGGGGTTTTTATGCCGGCGGCGCCTTAGAGACATCTAAGGGATAAGGGCTTTTCCCTAGTAAAATTCTCGGTGTTGTTACTTCCATTTAAGGTTTCATTTGTGTTATCTAAATTATCGACCAATTTCCTGATTTAACTTACATTTTTACCCAGGATTTTATCTTTTGTCCCTGGAATTTAACTATTGTCCCAGGATTTCTGTAAACTGTTTTCATATATTAAACCTAGGCACCAAACCTCACAATCTTATTTGGTTCAATTCTTACTAATTTTGCTTAAGTAATTTTTAGCCAAAACAGTTTCTTCATCGATTTTGGGAATTATTTACTCAGCGAACCCTCCTGATCTAACATGGGGAAATCAGATGAGTGAGTCAGAGAATCTATTCGGAGAATCAACTTCATCACCAATTCCTGATGAACCAGTAATTCCAGTACCAGATCCAGTTATTGTAGAAACAGAACCAGCAGCTGCAGCAGTTCAGGGGGAAACCAACACGGAAACTGCTCCTGATGATCATGATTCTGAAACAGAAGTTGAAGCTGAAATTGACACCGATGAGGTCTCGGGAAATGATCTGCAAATTAGGAACCTTGAATCTACAATCGAAGACACCGTTGTTGAAGAGTCAAGGGTTCATAAAATTCATCCAACAAGCCAGATTATAGGCCCCGTAGACAAAAGGGTCACCCGGAGTCAAATAGAACATGCTAACTCGTTTCTCTTCTCATGCTTCATATCACAAGAAGAACCAACTTCAGTTGCTGCTGCTCTCAAAGATGACAATTGGATTGAAGCCATGCAAGCAGAGTTACTTCAGTTCAAATTGCTCAATGTTTGGCGTCTTGTTGAAGCTCCTAAGGGTGTTGAAGCCATACAGGTCAAGTGGATTTTCAAGAACAAACGAGACGACCGTGGAATAATCATCAGAAACAAAGCTCGATTAGTAGTGAAAGGGTACATGCAAGAAGATAGCATTGATTATGACGAAGTTTATGCACCTGTCGCTCGTCTAGAAGTCATTCGGATTTTCTTAGCTTATATTGCGTCTATGGACATCACGGTTTACCAACTTGATGTTAAGACTGCATTTCTTTATGGCGAGCTGGATGAGGACGTGTACGTACAACAACCTCCCGGGTTTGTGAACAAGTCATTTCCAAAAAAATGTTACAAACTTGACAGGGCCCTTTATGGTCTGCACCAAGCCCCGAGGAAGTGGTACGAGACGTTGTCTACATATCTGCTAGAAAATGGGTATAAAATGGGTGTTATTGATCAGACTCTCTTCATTCGACACGTCGGGAAGGATATGCTTTTGGTTCAAGTATACGTTGATGATATCATTTTCGGGTCAACGAACGTAAATTTGTGTCATGCATTCGAGGACTTGATGAAGAAAAAGTTCGAGATGAGTGCCATGGGTGAATTAACATTTTTCCTGGGAATTCAAGTGAAACAATCACCAAATGGTATACTGATCAGCCAAGGAAAATATGTTAAAGAAATACTGAAGAAGTTCGGTTTTCAAGACTCTAAGGGTTTCTCTACATCAGTGAAACTAGTCACAGACTGAATACTGACGCTCAAGGAGTCTCGGTGGATGAGCACTTATACCGTTCGATGATCGGGTCGTTGATGTACTTGACGGCAAGTCGTCCCGATATCATGTTTGGAGTCTGCCTCTGTTCAAGATTTCAGAGCAAACCAAAGGAATCACATTTGACTGCGGATAAGAGAATTTTTTGATACTTGAAGTCGAACCCCAACCGTGGGTTGTGGTATCCAAAAGATTCGGCCTTCGATCTTAGAGCCTACTCGGATAGTGACTATGCCAGTAGTCAATTAGATCGGAAGTCTATAATGGGTGGAGCTCAGTTTTTGGGAAATCGACTCGTGTCATGGCAATGCAAGAAGCAGACTACGGTCTCCATTTTAACTGCCAAGGCGGAGTACATCGCTGCTGCATCATGCTGCTCTCAAGTTCTCTGGATCCAGAATCAATTGCTAGACTATGGGTTGAATTTCATGAGTACACCTATACATATTGATAATACTGCTGCAATTTTTATAGTTAAAAATCTTGTTCAGCATTCTAAGACTAAGCATATAGAGATTAGACACCATTTCATTAGGGACTGTGTTGAGAAGAAACTAGTCACCTTAGTTTAGATTAATTTAGAGAATTAGTTAGCTGACCTATTCACTAAGTCATTTGATATGTCTAGGTTCAATTTTCTGGTTACCTCTATAGGAACGATCAACTTTGACTAGGACTGTGTTGGGATTTACAGTGGGATCCGGGTTACCGATTTTAATTTTTATTAAAACCGATTTAATAATTAAATTAATTTTAAATTAAATTGGCAGCGGAAACGAATTAAAACGCGGACGCAACTGTAACAGGATCAATCACCGACACGACAAACAAATAAATATATTTATTTAAAATAAATAAATAAATAATCAAATTAATA
Source organism: Deinandra increscens subsp. villosa (assembly GCA_039602395.1). Taxonomy (NCBI): domain Eukaryota; kingdom Viridiplantae; phylum Streptophyta; class Magnoliopsida; order Asterales; family Asteraceae; genus Deinandra; species Deinandra increscens. The sequence goes on along the minus strand of JBCNJP010000017.1, from coordinate 68,222,326 downwards.
TCTAACGAATTAGATATACCTTGGCGGGATTCGAGCAACCGCTCGAGACACCCGGATTTAACGGGCTTGCGCTAGGACGAACTGTGACGTTTGACTCGAACCTTCGAGACAAAGCGTCAACGGCGGCATCGACGGCGACGGCCATGGGCGGCGACGGTGGTAGTGGCGGCGGCGGTGGTAGGGATACCACCGGTGGTGGTGACAAAACTTTCTCCGTCGGAATGGTGACCGGAACGGTCCCCACGATGATCGCGTCACCGGTAACCGGAGGTGACACGGTGGCGGTGGCCGGGGGGTACATGGGCGCGGGCCACGACGACGGAACCGGACGCGGTGGCCGCGGCTGCGCTGGCAGCGCGAGGACCACCAGTTGGTGGTCGCACGGCGGTGCGGAGGAAGCGACGGTGGTGGCGGGGGCTTGAGCCGCGGCGACAGCTCGGGATGCGGCTTCGGCTTTTGCTCGGGCCGCGGCTTCGGCTCGGGCTGCGACGACTTCGCTTTCGAGTCGGGCGCAAATACTGAAAAGACGGGGATCCATCGGAGATCACAAGGAGGCTGCGGTGGAGGTGGTGGCGGCGGTCGGAGGAGCGGCGGCGGTGGGAGCCGGCGGCGGCGGAAGCCGGCTTCGGCTTCGGATCGGCGCAGAGAGAGGGAGAGGAGATTAGGGTTTGTGACTTGTGTTGCAATCCACCTCCTCCCTCTTTCTTTTAATATAAAATCGTGGACCGGGGCCTGACGGACTGGGCCCGGTCGCGATTCCCATTTAATCCACCAACCGATCAGTCTGTTAATCCGGTAACAACTGATCGGTCCGTCTTTTATTTAGCGAGTAATTTTGAACCGATAAATTTTGTCGTTTTAATTAAATAAATAATTAATATTTATTTAATTCACCATTTAGTTCGTTTAATACTAATTAACAATTAATTAGATTTAATAGTCCGTTGACCCGGGTGTAACTCTTACGGGTCAATATCGGTCGGGTTCGTTAATTCATCGGGTCAGGACACTCTATTTCCAACAGTCTCCCACTTGGACTGAACGCGACAGTTTAACGAGCGCAGTCAGAGGCACTCTAGCTATGCATGGCTACACCAACTAACATTAACACTTTAAGTCGTCAGCCAAAGTATATCTGATTGACCATCAAGCGGACTCATGACTTGTGCATTCATTGTCATATGTTCCTTTCTGTATAAGACATTGATGAATTATGAGACATGGACTCTCATATTTTATACATCGATTTTCGTTCTCGATATAATTCGAAGTGATCCAACAAACACACAGTAAGTTTGGGTGAGGCCTCACACTTATCACTTGGAACCAACGAGGGCGCCTTTATGTCTAACTGTTGCCGAAGCAAGAGTACAGAATCCCTTGATAAGGCATACAGCTCCCACTAAACCTCATAGCCATTCCCAAAAATAACCGTTATGGCTGGCAGTTACGCGACAACGTTAGGCTATAATCAAAGAATGTTCTTTAGTAGAAGGGAGTTCGAATATGCGTCTCAGGTCTAAGGATACATTAGAGCATGCATTAATCAAGCAAGAAAGACTTCCATGTTTGTGTTTAATGATGCGAGTTACGTCCAACGTCATTCACCAATGAGGTCCGTGAGTTTGAACGTTAAACAACTTTAAGGCTCAAATAGTCATAATAGTCTTAATTTAGTATAGCTCCCACCAACTAATCGACTATGGACATTTAGGACAAGAACTTATTGTCCATGGACTAAATGTATAAATATTGAACACAGTTATGTAATTCATTATTGCATAAATCAGATGGAATAAGAATAATACAGATAACTGTTGGTGTTCACACATCCAAATACCGAATCAAAACATGTCTTTAACTAACCTAAGCCCTATCGCTTCTCTGTGGCGTATATGAGTCTCCTGAGTGATAGGCTTAGTAAAGGGATCAGCTAAGTTTTGATCTGTGTGTACTTTGCTTATTTTGATTTCATTTCTGTCGACTACTTCTCTTATGTAGTGGAATTTCCTCAGGACGTGCTTGGCCTTCTTATGAGACCCTTGCTCTTTGGCTTGAGCTATAGCGCCTGTGTTATCACACAGCATCTCGATGGGCTGCCTGATACTTGGCATAGCCTCGAGATCGGATACGAACTTCTTCATCCACACGGCTTCTTTAGCAGCTTCTGAGGCTGCTATGTATTCGGATTTCGTAGTAGAATCAGCTACTACTGGCTGTTTTGAGCTTCTCCAAGAAACAGCCCCTCCGTTAAGAGTGAATACGAATCCCGACTGTGAGCGAGAGTCATCTCGGTCAGTTTGAAAACTAGCGTCAGTGTAACATCTTATAGTGAGCTCTTCATCAACACCTCCGTATACGAGAAACATATCAGTGGTGTTTCTCAAGTATTTTAGTATGTTCTTTACAGCCGTCTAGTGAGCTAGTCCTGGCGTCTGTTGGTACCGACTTGTCATGCTCAATGCATACGAGACATCCGGTCGTGTGCAGAGCATTGCATACATGATAGATCTAATAGCAGAGGCAAATGGGATCGATGCCATTTGGCTTATCTCGCGGTCCGTTTTAGGTGCTTGAGATTTGTCCAAGATTGTCCCCTTAGTCATGGGAACGGTTCCCTTCTTGGAATTGCTCATGTTGAACCGAGCTATGATCTTATCAACGAATGAGCTTTGACTGAGTCCCAAAAGGCGCTTAGATCGATCTCTGTGAATTTTAATTCCCAGAATGTAAGTGGATTCTCCAAGGTCTTGCATAGTGAAACAAGATGAAAGCCATTTCTTAACATCGTTAAGCATGGGTATGTTGTTTCCTATGATCAGTATATCGTCCACGTACAGTACGAGAAACGATACAGCGCTCCCACTTGCCTTTCTGTAAACACAAGGCTCATCTTTATTTTGATCAAAACCAAACTCTTTGATCTTTTGATCAAAACGAAGATTCCAGCTTCGAGATGCTTGCTTGAGTCCATAAATGGACTTGCTTAGCTTGCAACCTTGTTTGGATTCTCTGGATCGACAAAACCATCAGGCTGAACCATGTATACATCCTCTTCGAGTTGTCCGTTCAGGAAGGCGGTTTTAACGTCCATATGCCATATCTCATAGTCATGGTATGCGGCTATGGCAAGGAGAATCCTGATCGATTTGATCATGACAACGGGCGAAAAAGTCTCATCATAGTCAATCCCTTGGGTTTGAGTGAAACCTTTCGCTACAAGCCGTGCCTTGTAGGTTTGCACATTTCCATGCATGTCAGTTTTTCTTTTAAAGATCCACTTGCTCCCTACTGCCCGTGTGTCGGGGGGGGGGGGTAGCTCAATCAAGTCCCATACATGATTGTCACGCATGGATTGCATCTCAGCGTTCATGGCTTCAAGCCATTTATCAGATTCCGGATTTGACATAGCAGCTTTGTAGTTAATAGGTTCATCGTTAGAATCGGCTATTAACAGAACGTCGAAGGCCTCATGATATCCAAGATATCTATCAGGTTCATATCGTGTTCTTTCGCTCCTACGAACGCTTGTGCTTGTGTTTGGGTCTGATGGTGCGACAACAACTTGTCGGTCAGACACAGCGACCGTCTCAGGGTTAGGTGTATCTCGAATTTCTTCAAGATCCACTGGATCACTATTTGTTCCTCGAGAAAGAAATTCTTTCTCAAGGAATTTACCTTTCCTTTTGATGGAAACTGTGTTTGCATCTGGATGGTAAAAGTAATATCCGGTATTACAATAGTATCCAACGAAGGTTACCTTTTCACCTCGGGGATCGAGCTTATTGTCAGATTCACTGGTGACATAAGCATCACATCCCCATACCCTGAGGTATGATAATTTAGGAAGAGAACCATGCCATATCTCATATGGGGTCTTCCCTACTTTCTTGGTCGGTGCCAGATTTATTAGGCGAGCACCGGTTAAGATGGCATTTCCCCAAAAGGAATGTGGCAAGGTCGTCCTGCACATCATCGATCGAACCATGTTAAGCAGAGTTCGGTCCCTCCTTTCACTAATGCCATTTAACTAGGGTGTGTCAGGTGGAGTAGGTTGTGAAACGATTCCACATCCCTTCAGATGATTCAGGAATTCAGCGCTTAGGTATTCACCGCCTCTATCGGATCGAAGTATTTTAATAGTTCGAGTAAGCTGATTTTGTACTTCGTTTTGAAACTCTTTGAACTTTTCAAAAGTTTCATGTTTGTGTTTCATCAGATAGACGTAGGCATATCTACTGTAGTCATTGATGAAAGTCACAAAGTACCGTTCACGATTTCTCGTCTCGGTTCGAAAAGGTCGACACACGTCGGTGTGAATAATGCCTAACAAGCCTTGGGCCCGTTCACCTGCATGGGTGAAGGGTGACTTGGTTAATTTACCAGATAAGCACGACTCGCACTCATCGAAGGAATCTGCATCTTGGGATTCGAGAATGCCAGCAGTTTGCAACTTCTTAATGCGGGCCTTGCTTATGTGACCAAGTCTATGGTGTCATAACGAGGATTCGTTACTATCAGCTTTGTTTCTTTTAGAAACATGATAGAGCTCGTCGTTTGTTTGAACATCTATCTCATATATTCCATGTCGAGGTTTAGCCTCGAAATAGAAGATATTATTAAGGTAAGCAGAAATCACATTTCCATTAAATTTATACCGAAATCCTTGTTCAAACAATGAAGAGACAGAAATAATGTTTCTGGATAAACCAGGTGCATATAAACAGTTAATCAAATTAACTACAAGGCCAGAAGAGCATGAAAAAGAATAAGTGCCAGCAGCAAGTACTGGGACCCTCTTCCCGTCACCAACGATGAGGTCCATGCAACCTCGTTCTGTCTTCTTCCACTTCTCAGGTTCCTGCAACACATTAACAATGTGATAACCACATCCAGTATCAAATACCCATGAATTGGAGGAAACAGTGAAAAGTTCAATAACATTTATTGACATACCTGATGAGCAACCCTTATTGGGGTTCTTGGTCATCTTCAACTTTGTAAGATAAACGGGACAGCTGCGACGCCAGTGTCCCATTTTGTTGCACTCATAGCACAGGCGCTCCTCGGGAGGCTGCACCTGTGGTTTCTTGCCTTTGCCTTCTTTAACCTTCTTGGATTTGGAGATCTTCGTATTAGCAACTCTGAGCACGTCCGGCGTGGTCCTGATCTTCACGTTGGGTATCAATGGAATAACCTCCTCGATCGACTGAGCCGAATAATTAATCGCAAGAATACGATAATGTTCAGGCAAAGATCTGAGTACTACATCAAGAGCCATCCCGTCAGAGATGGAGTAGCCAAGGTCGATCAGCCTGTCGCGATACGCTTTCATCAGCATGACATGATCGTATGGAGAGGAGTTGTTAGCCATAGAGCAGTTCACGAATTGTGAAAGTGCATCGGCTCGCTCAGTCCTCTGACTTAACTCAAATAAATCCTTGAGTTTACGAATGATGTCATAAGCAGACATCCCCATGAAATTGTACCGATAATCCTGAGTCATGCTGGATAATATCAGGCCAGTGACGTCCTTATCATCGTCAGTGTGCTTTTGGAGCTCAGATCGCGAGTTCTCATTTAACAAGTAAGATGGAATACTCGCGATAGGTCGGTCAATGACATAGAGTTTCCCGAAGAGCCTTAAAAGATTCCTCAGGGTGGTCTGCCATGCGAGAAAGCTAGTCTCAGTGAAGGGGTCGAGTTGTACCATTGAACTTAATGGAGGTGAGTTTTCTTTAGCCTTCTGAAATAAGCAAAGTAAATTTACTTAGTATTTTCAATGTTTATATTTCTTTAAAAATAAGTTGGTAAGGTTTATTTTTAAGAAATCGGGAATTCGTTTGGACGACATTACTTGAGACCACCAAATGAGCCTCAGGAGCAAAGTCGTGTAAACAAACTGACAACGATTGTCAATTGTGAGACTTAAGTCACAACTCTTGGTATGAGGCCGCTATATACATACAATTGTATTTTGCGATACGTTTAGCCTCATCCGTGCCCACTTTAGCAATATACATCCGTGGCGCGGTGTTGAAATACTCCAACACCACAAACATAGACGTTTAAAGCGATAGTAATCCTAAATGGTCGATGTGATGACACGGTGTTGAAATACTCCAATGTCCTCACCTTAGAAGGTACCCTCGGCACCAAGTGCGGTGTTGAAATACTCCAACACTGATGCTCCGGTCAATACGTTCCAAGTTCGACTTGAGATAGGATGGCACGAACTATCAGTTTTAAGAATTACCATATAGGGATATTAATTACTTTTAATATTTAATTACCGTTAGACACGAACGATAAAACCCTATCACCACTCGGGACTAGTAAATTAATTTAACCTAATTAAAATTACTAAGTTGTCGCGAATGGCATATTGTGTGTTAAACGGCATAAGGTCTTGATCTCGCTTGAGCCATACAAGCGAGATCATAAGGGACAAATTAAATTAATAGAATGGTGAACGATCGAGATGGCAACTCTGTACGATCTTGAATCCAGTCCAGCTCCCACTTGCTTTGACATCCCTCTTGCGCGTGTCCAGTCTTCAACTTTTGGTTATATACAAATTTACAAACTAAAACTATTTCTAGTAATCTAGCTCTAAATATGTACAACTTTGAAACCCTAAAACCGGGTCCATATAAAACCAAAATTCAAAAACAACCAATTGGGCCAACAACTTGGGCCAAACAGAGAATGACAAATCACGCCAAATACATATACACACATGTATACAAAATACAAAGGGGTCCGCCGTAACACACAATAAATAATTACTTAGAATTAAAATAAATAATTAAATTAATTCTAATTCGCAATTTGGATTTAAGTCGAAATTGCGAACTACCGGTTACGAAAAGACCGGTTATGGTTTGCGCGCGGTGATAATGGCTCTGATACCACTGTTGGGATTTACAGTGGGATCCGGGTTACCGATTTTAATTTTTATTAAAACCGATTTAATAATTAAATTAATTCTAAATTAATTTGGCAGCGGAAACGAATTAAAACGTGGACGCAACTGTAACAGGATCAATCACCGACACGACAAACACATAAATATATTTATTTAAAATAAATAAATAAATAAATAATCAAATTAAATATCTAACGAATTAGATATACCTTGGCGGGATTCGAGCAACCGCTCGAGACACCCGGATTCAACGGGCTTGCGCTAGGACGAACTGTGACGTCTGACTCGAACCTTCGAGACAAAGCGTCAAAGGCGGCATCGGCGGCGGCGGCCATGGGCGGCGGCGGTGGTAGTGGCAGCGGCGGTGGTAGGGATACCACCGGTGGTGGTGACAAAACTTTCTCCGTCGGAATGGTGACCGGAACGGTCCCCACGATGATCGCGTCACCGGTGACCGGAGGTGACATGGTGGCGGTGGTCGGCGGGTACAAGGGCGCGGGCCACGACGACGGAACCGGACGCGGTGGCCACTGCTGTGCTGGCAGCGCGAGGACCACCGGTTGACGATCGCGCGGCGGCGCGGAGGAACGGCGGCTTGAGCCGCGGCGGCGGCTCGGGCTGCGGATTCGGCTTCGGCTCGGGCTGCGACGGCTTCGCTTTGAGTCTGGCGCAAATACTGGCAAGACGGGGATCCATCGGAGATCACAAGGAGGCTGCGGTGGAGGTGGTGGCGGCGGTCGAAGGAGCGGCGACGGCGGGAGCCGGCTTCGGCTTCGAATCGGCACAGAGAGAGGGAGAGGAGATTAGGGTTTGTGATTTGTGTTGCAATCCACCTCCTCCCTCTTTCTTTTAATATAAAATCGCGGACCGGGGCCTGACGGACTAGGCCCGGTCGCGATTCCCATTTAATCCACCAACCGATCTGTCTGTTAATCCGGTAACAACTGATCGGTCCGTCTTTTATTTAGCGAGTAATTTTGAACCGATAAATTTTGTCGTTTTAATTAAATAAATAATTAATATTTATTTAATTCACCATTTAGTTCGTTTAATACTAATTAACAATTAATTAGATTTAATAGTCCGTTGACCCGGGTGTAACTCTTACGGGTCAATATCGGTCGGGTTCGTTAATTCGTCGGGTCGGGACACTCCATTTCCAACAGACTGGAACTTTTTGCTCACTGATACGTTAGTGTCTTGCTCTCTAGGTTGCCTTTCACTTGTGTGTTATCTGTGTGTATATCCTAACTCTTGCTTTCCTCTCACAAAAATCACCAAAAAGATTTTTCACTTCTTGCTTGTTTTGTTGTTTATCTTATCCCTGATGTCTTGCTTATCTTATCTTATGATTATTGCTTTAGATTGCTAATTTGACTCACTTGAGTCTGTTCCTATGTTGTTTGACCTATTTTGGTTGAGCAAAATATTTAAGTATGTTTGCGTCTCGAGTCAAAATGTGTTATGTCCAAAGGCATTTCTTTTCATTCACTAGCATGTTTTTGAGTCTATCTGCCGTGCCTGCACCTGTGGAAGATAATACCAAAAATAGTGTCAATTCAGTAATTTTCAGTAAGTGCTTATACACATGTGCAGAGAAAATAGCAGAAAAATACCAAAAACAATTGAAAATGCTAAAACCTTTTGGTCTGCGGTCGGACAATATATGAGGAACATGATATGATTCTGGTCTTGTGATCTAACCAAAGGATATGATCCAATCGACCGGTAACTCTATCATTTGATGTGTTGGTAGGCTCAACATACTGAGAAGTAAACAAGTCTCTATGATAACACATTAATTTCATTGAGAAATGTGGACCTTGGAAGTTTAAACAGTGGCATATTCTTTAAAATTGCCCTTCTCATTAGTACTTGTAAGAAAACTCTAATCACACATCCTTTGTTTCTTCAGTATTAAGTTGACTTATTTCAAAATCAAGACATGAGACTCATCTGCTAAGGAAACTCTGACCTTGAGTCTCATCCATAGATAAAGCTGAGACACATCTGCTGTGAGAAATCACTGACCTTGGGTTCTTACGCTCCATCATTCCATAAAATAAAGTGAGAAGTCATCTGCTGAGGAAACTCTGACCTTGACGTTCTCACCCCCATCAAAATTCATTCATCTATAGTCATGAAAGAAGGGTTGTCATAATTTCATGACTATATCCATGAAATAAGTCACTTAACACTAAAGAAAAGGGGGAAAGATTACTTTTAAATGTGTGATTGAATCTGAAAAGCTATTTGATGATTGGTAGAATACTGTTAACTTCCAACCTAATAAGGACCCCACAAAATATTTTTCTGAACTGGTCAGAAAACATGATAAATACATCACATGAGACAAGTTGAAAATTACCTTGTTTGAGCTTAAGCGGATAAACAATACCGATAATCTGATTTAGGGAATCGGATCCGAAAGGTGATTTGAATTGTAAGTGTCATTGATCACGTAATTGATCGGTATGATTCCTGCATAGTCTGACCACAACCATTCAAAAATATGTACATTACGGGTTATTACCTTGAATAAGTGAAAAGTAAGCCAAAGTGCTTATACTTCCAAGTTTGATGAAACTTTGGTCGACTTGTGCAAAAGTCAAACTTATGTTGGTGGAAAATTGACCAACCTAAAAGTCTTGGTAAATTCTTGAGTCTGGTGAAAAGTTGACCGACTCAAATGAAAACGGATTTTTGGAATATAAAATTTGACCAACAAAGTTAAACTAGGTGTTTAGTCGTAGTGAAAATCAAACTTGTTGAAATCACTAGTGCTTATGGCATAAAGAATAAAACTTTATCTTTCTGGTAGGCATCATGCGGGCATGACTATGTATTTATCTTTTAAGTTTTTGTAAATTCATATTTTGATAACACTTATGAAAACCTTCAAAAGTTGTTAAACTTGAGAATTGGCCTTAACGCTTTGAGGGAAAAATGGGTTTAACGATCTGGTATGATATTTCATTAACGATTTGGCCTTTACATTGAAGAGCAAACCTCTACTTTACCCTCCGACTCTGCTGAAGCTGCCATTGGTTCATCTGTGATGGCTACTCAAGTTGTCCAGAGAAGACCATATCCCGAGGATATTTTTGGACCAGAGCCTGATGATAGTCCTGTAAACCCTGGAAGAAATTGGTTGAACATGGCAAGCAGGATTGATCGAAACAGAGGCTTTTATCCATTAACCCTTGAAGAACATGAATACAAGACAGGGATAAGGCGAATAGCTCCGGAACGGTTAGATATAGTCCTATGGGTCTCCCTCCTCGACCAGAATCACCGTTGGTTGGTGATACCATACCTGTAAACGTGTTGGATCCAGAGCTTCTAGAACAACCTACGGCTGTGAGAACTTCTGCAGAAACCGGTCCATCAGGTACCACTCGAACACTGAGTCGAAGAGACAAGGGGAAACAAAAGATGACACCGCAAGAGGAGTTTGAGGATGCAGAGAATAAGTGGAGAGCTAAAGAAGAAGAGTTTAGATTAGCTCAACAAGCTAGGGCAGAGGAAATTTTGAAGGTGATTGATGATAGAGAAGCTAAAATACTTCGTCAAACCTAACACCTGAATACCACCATATTGGGAAACGACTCAATGCCGATGGAGCCAAACTCAAATCTCTCTGACCCCTTGATCCAGGTAATTCCCAATGAAGCTGGTGATGGTGTACACCCTGATGACCACTCTGAGGCTGCAAGATACGTTAGAGCACTGGTAGAGCGTGGCTTATCCTTTCAATATCTCATGACTTTCAACACCTACAAAATTGTTGAGATGTACACTGATGAAATGGATATGGAAAAGCTACTGAAAGAGAATCCTCAATGTATTCTGAGAGACCCGAAGAAGGCATTTGTGAATCCGTATGCTGACACAGATCAAGATGTAGACTACGTCCAATTCAATGACGGCTTGTCGGAAAAACTTCATCAAATGCATACTAGATATCGGGCACCTCCGGCCGACCCAGATTGTCAACTACCTAACCCCCCTAGTCCTAAGTCTATCCAGGTCAAGGTCAAATCCATGACCAAACGAGAGCTTCGAGACTTCTTAGCAGTTAGGAATGTTGCAAGAAAAGACTACATTTTCAAGCAAATGCCCGGACTAAGAAAGATGGTCAAGCAATTCATGGATGATGACGATGAGACCAGGAACAGAAGAATCAATATGATGGAACAGGAGAGGGTAGAAAGCCATCGTGTCAATGATGCTCCCACATTGGTAGACGAATGGAAGGAGATGCTCCTTCACACTAAAGCTATGATGCAGTTCACTGCGCGTAAGCTAAAGGAGATGCCTTCTACTTCCGAGCATCCTGATGCAATGAAAATACTGGGATGGAAGTATGATCACGAGTTCGGGGCTTTCATCATTAAAAGAAAAAATGGGTTCGTTCAATTCTTCGCAACTATTGGAGACCTCATGAACCTCTTCTCCTAGGAACTTAAAGAATTGAGACGGTTCGACATTGTCAATCACTCAAACGCTGAGATTGCTATGATAGCTCAGAGTTTAGTGCATAACACATACCTCAACAGGTATCACAAGCAGACCAGAGAGAATGAGAAGAAGGAACATGAACGGTTTGAGAAGAAATGAGCTAAAGTCCCTTACAAGCAGATCTACTCCAATATTGGCAAGAACATAAAGACTAAGAAGATTGAGGGTAATCTGAAGAAAAATCCCATCAAGGATTGGTACTACAGTGCTCAAACGCATGAGTTAGTGATTGAACGAGAAAATTCAGAACCAATCAGACTCTTTGCTGCCATAGAGCTCAGGCTGTTACCCATCTGCTACTTACGTTGGATCTTCTATGGTCGCCTTGAAACTGTTCAACCCAGACTGAAGCCCTATGAGGTTGTTGATGCAAATTAATTCCTATTGTTCCCTAAATGGTGGAGCTGGGAATGCATTAACGCCGGAAGGATGAAAACTGAAAGTCTAGCGAACTTGGAAAGATGGGAAATAGACAGTCGCGGGATATGTCATTTGTGTAGAGGCCCGGACAGGAAGCTTGAAATGTGGCACTACTCAGATCTGAAGAAATTTGCAAGAAAAGATCTTTGGTTGCTGTGGCAAACCCAAAACTACTGCTATGACCGTAAGTATAACAGGTTGGCAAGGAGATACTGGTGTTTCCTATTGAAGCTTCTTGGACAGTTAAGATAATGATGAGAGAGGTTGTTCGCATTACCACCAAAGGGGGAATTGTTGGAACTTGGAGGTTGGTGATAACACGAACACACGAAATCAAGAACAAGATCAAAGGTAAAGCTGAAAACCAACATGTATTTTGCTATTTATGTATTTGAACTTTCTGGTTTGTAATAGTTTAGTTAACTTGCATCTTGAACATTCACTTTGTATGTTTGATGGTTGTTTAATGTTGGTTTGGCTTGATTTACTTTTGTATTTTGATCTTTTGTTTATGTGTTTGGTTGATTGGTTAACACTTAGAATAATTTTACTTGTGAGTTGTGCTTAACGATCAGGCTAACCTAACCCTTAACGATTTGACCATGATTGCACTTAACGATCTGGTTGCATTTTGATCTTAACGACTTGAGTTGAAACTGCCTTAACAATCTGCATGCTCATTCTAAGGTTAACGATCTGCCTCAGTCTCCTTAACGATCTGCATCTCAAAACGACTTGCACATAGTGTGCTTAACGATCTGGTGCTGAGACTTAACGATTTGATGAACCTCTAACGATCTGATGATGCTCCTAACGACTTGATCCATCTAATACTTAACGACCTGGTCTAACTTAGTGAGCCTAACGATCTGGCTGATTAACTCTTAACGACTTGGTACATGATCAAGTGGCACCTAACGATCTGACCTGGCAATACTAACGACCTGGCATTCTCACTTAGATGAATTCATTAATTCCTTGATGTGATGTGTGATTCTCCTTGTATTCTGTGCATAGACACTTGTGCTCCTTATAGGGTATATATAGGAATTCTTAGAAAAGCCTTGAGAGAACCTCCTAAGGAGCACTGTGTGTTTGTGTGTGTGTTCTTGGTGTGTTGAGTCTTCCATTCTAGAGAGAGAGAGTGAGTCATGGATTTCTAGAGAGAGAGTGTTGTCATGATTTCTTGATTGTAATCATTTGATTAATGAAATCATTCGACTTGATCATCATCTTTCTTATGTGTTTGATTATCCTTGATTCTTCTTCATCTACATCTTTTTTGGGGTTTTCGAATCTGATCCTTGTTCTTGCTCAAGATCAGGATTCTTGATGTGAAAATCGGTCCTGACACAGGGCCGACTGAACTCAAGCTGGGCACTGCGAAACAGAAAAATCCAAGGTCAGTATTTGTATAACATATAATAAAAACCCTAATTCCTAATGCAGGTGAGAACCTACCATCTACTTTCCACCTAATTAGATTACCCATCCCTCCTAGGATAGTTGATCTCTTGACAAAGAAAAATTTTTCCTTCCACTCCTCGTGAAACGAAGCTCGGGGGACCATTTGAACCTCCTTGTTCGAAGCCTTGAACAAAAACCGATTGCTACCATGGGACTTGAGTTCATAGCCCAGGGCTAATTCAGATAACCCAACCAGGGAATCGAACTCCCTATTGAGACGGTCAAGGGTGCCCAGGATTCTCCATACGATGGGGAGGGTTTGGGCATAAGCAAGGCCGGTGGCCTCAAAGAACTCGGCCAGAAGACCGGTGAAAGGAAAAGATAGGCCCATGGAGAAAGGTGTAAACAGGAAACAAACCCATGTTTCAGAGCTAAAATCATACCTAAGTCCTCTATCGAAGGGTCTGATTTCAGCGGTAGGGGGAAGAAGACCCGACAACGACAATGCAGTAATGTCGGCGTCGGTGAAGGTGCAGGTTTCTAATTCCTGACTCTGCAAGTAGTTTTGATCGAGGAAGTCCTCGATCCCTGTCTTTTTAGCCAGGGTTTCCGACCGGATTTTCTTACGAGTCATGATTGTTTTGGCTAAAAATTACTTAAGCAAAATTAGTAAAACTTGAACCAAATAAGATTATGAGATTTGGTGCCTAGGATTAATATATGAAAACGGTTTGCAGAAATCCTGGGACAATAGTTGAATTCCAGGGACAAAGGACAAAATCCCGGGTAAAAATGTGAATTAAATCAAGAAATCGTTTGATAAATTAGATAACACAAATGCAACCTTAAATGTAAGCAGGAACACCAAGAATTTTACAAGGGAAAAGCCCTTAGCCCTTAGATGTCTCTAAGGCGCCGCCGGCATAAAAACCCCGGGTAGCGATAATACACGCTACCAATTTATTGATCACGTAAATGTTTGAGTACAGTGAGTAAGCAGAGAGATAAGCTCGAGAATACAATGAGTAAAGCTCGAATGAGCTGAAAATTAAGTCTAAAGATCCTATTTATACTCCTAGGTCTTCAACAACTTGTCCGATATTCCAGGGATCTTCTCCACAACGTCTTTTTCAGTTAGTTGACCGAGTTTCTAGCTAACAACCTTTGACCACGTGCGAAATAAGTCTTCAGCTTCTCCTATTCGACCGTTGGTGGACTCCGTCAATCTGTTTTTGATCAAATATAGGCACAAAACGCGTTAATAACAATGTCCTAGCATGCAGGGTCATTTCCACATGCTGGGTCATTCGTAAAATAAGGGTGACCCTGGATTAGACTCATCCTGGGTCATAATATTGTATAACCAAAATAAATAAAGTAAATATGGACTTCCCTGGATTATAGTGACATCCTGGGACATTGCCTTACCCCTGATACATTCAGGGTCATTTGAACTTTACCTGTTAAATTCTGGGTCAATCCTGCCTTAAGACTATACCTGTACCCTGGATTACTAGCCGAAAATTCAGGATATAACAATGATCGGAAAGAAAGAAAAGGAAGGGAGGGCTAGAAGGATAAGATTACCTGGTCGGAGGAAGGAAGCCGGAGATCTTAACGTTAACCTCTGCTCTCGAAAAAGTTAATGGTGGAGAGAAGAGAGATTAAGGCTATTATTTAAGGAGAGTGGAAGTTGCAGGGGTGATGGGATATTACCCCATGACGTGGCGTCATGGATGCTCGGTTAACGGCCACGATCAAAACAAACGTGGATTAGACCCTAATTTGAAATTTTCACAGCTGTAAGACTTATCTACAACTTACGAAAATTTGGGGGCAATTGTTATACCCTGTATTTTCGGCTCGTAATCCAGGGTACAGGTATAGGCTTAGGGCATGATTTACCCAGGAATTGTGTGACCCAGAATTTAATAGGTAACACTGAATAACCCTGAATGTATCAGAACTGAGGTAATGTCCCAGGATGTCATCGTAATTCAGGGAAGTTTATATTTATTTTACTTTTTTCATACATTATTATGACCCGGGATGAGTATAATCCATGGTCACTGTTGTTGTATGAATGACCCAGCATGTGGAAATGACCCTGCATGCTAGGACATTGTTACTAATGCATTTTGTGCCTATATCTGATCAAGGAAAGGTTGACAAAGTCTACCAACGGTCGAATGGGATGAGCTGGAGACTTATTTCGCACGTGGTCAAAGGAAGTTAGCTAAAAACTCGGTCAACTAACTAAAAAAGACGTTGAAGAGAAGATCCCTGGAATATCGGACAAGTTGTTGAAGAGCTAGGAGTATAAATAGGACATTTAGACTTATTATTCAGCTAACTCGAGCTTTACACATTGTATTCTCGTATTCATTTCTCTGCTTACCCACTGTACTCAAACATTTATGTGATCAATAAATTGGTAGCGTGTGTTATTGCTACCCGGGGTTTTTATGTCGGCGGCGCCTTAGAAACATCTAAGGGCTAAGGACTTTTTCCTAGTAAAATTCCCGGTGTTCATACTTGCATTCAAGGCTTCATTTGTGTCACTAAGTTTCTTAATCAATTTCGTAATAAACTTACATTTTTACTCAGGATTTTGGCTTTTGTCCCTGGAATTCAGTTGTTGTCCCAGGATTTTTGCAAACAGTTTTCGTATCTTAATCCTAGGCACCAAACCTCACAATCTTATTTGGTTCAAATCTTACTAAATTTTCTTAAGTAATCTTTAGCCAAAACCTTATACATTTGACATCTTATGTCTTCCAACCACACAGCTCAACATCTTTTACATATATATGTGTTCTCTGCTATTTCCTTAAACAATTGTGGAATCTGCCGGGTGGTTAGCAGGCCCTTTTTTTTTGTCAACAACCCGCTTTCAAACCTCAGTTTCAAATGATTTTGCCGTCCATTTCTATGTAAACGTACGCCCTCATAAATTTCCTTTTTATTTACAACGCCCATATGTCCTCTTTAGGTGGCATATATTACACCCTTGTATCTCTCTTTTCCACCTCCTCACCTGTATCATCTCCATCGCTTCTTCTTTGATTTCTTTTCTGTTTCCCTTCAAATCGAGCTGCAATCGTTTACTACCGTTTCTTATTTTCGCACTTCATCTACTTTTGTCTATGTTGGTTTCAAGGTCTTCTCTTTCCTTTTTCCTCTTATTATATACCTAATTTCTTTAGATACGTTATCCTGCGATTGATTATGCAGGAATTTATGCAGGGATTTAGATTTAGGGTTCATGATATTTTCATTTTTCTTGCTCTTTCTTTAGAGTTCAAAGAGATCGAAATTAACAACAAAAAAATTGCAGATTAGCAGGTATGTATACATTTATCGCATCCATTGATTTCTGTTTTCATATATGTAATTTTATAATCTTTATTTTCTAAAGTATTTTTGGTTCTGTCCGATTAATCTGCGTATTCATCTCTACTGAACATGTATTTCACAGCACAGACCTCTTTTATATGCTTATGATGTTTGATCAACATTATTTTCATTCATATTTTTTTATGGTTAGAAACATCACATATGAAGTTTTAATAACTTTGGAGTTCACCAATTATGAAGTTTTAAAAACTTATTCAAGTATTGATTATGGATATATCGGTTTAAATATTGTTTTCTTAGTTTTTTTTTAATCCTTTTATAATCATTCTGAAAAGCAACATACACAACTTAAGTCAATACGCAGGAAAGGCGGGCAACAATCTGCACCGCCAACCCCTTTTGAATAGCAAACCTAGCCGTATAAAAACAATATTCTTCAATCTAGAGGTCGCACTATTCCCACGCATGAATTTTTGGATTCGGTTCAACATGGCCACCACCTCTGTCTCTAAATGGCCGGGGGTAGATCTAGACAGATCTAACAGCGGAAAGGGATAGATAGGTTTGACGACCACAAGGTTACTGTAAACTTTCAAGAACTCTTATGTAAATGCTCCTCTTGACATGAAGAACTCATGAAGAACTCATGAAGAACACATGAAGACTCTTTACAAATACTAGAGAGAAAGATAGAAGTAATGTTTATTTCAAACAAGGTGTCCCTTACAATGAGGGGAAAGCTTTCCTTTTATAGCATAAGGAAAGGCTTGATTACATCATCCATGACATCACTTCTAATAATACACAAAATAATGCAAGACTAATAATATCTTGCAATGACATAAGCGCTTATGTCACTTTAAGAGTGATTAAGCTTATAAAAACTAAGCACACTGATTATTCCCTTTAAGAGTGATTAATATTTATTTAACCCTAAACACGCTTAGCACACTTAATTAAATACTTAATTAAACATAATTTAAACAAGCGATCATCTCCTTTTGCCTTTTTATTTTTTCTCTGGGGGCTTCCAGAAATCGACTTTGATATTTGGCAGGTTGTGGTATAGATCATCCACTAGGATAGGATCAAATATAACTTCTCTCTTCGGGTCCTTTGGCATCTCCATCATTTGAACTGTTTAGAAAATGGGTGTTTTTTGAGGTTATCAATAACAACCTGTTCCCATTCCTTAGCAAGATTGTTGTCAGACAGACCGATGTCTCCTTGTAGGATATCAAGAGGGATGTCCTTTTTGTCTATCTGGTTTAGTTTCAGCATTTCTTCTCTAAAATTGCACCAATCCTCAAAATAATTTTTCTTGTAGTAGGAAGATGCGGGATTCATATCGTACCATGTTGTGATGTATCGACCAAGGTTCGGGATGCGTGTCTTTGAACCAGGATTTTGAAACATTATAGTGCAATATTTTCTGGGGGAGGAAGAGAAGAGATCGGTCCAGGCGTCTGTTGGGAAGAACCAATTGAGGAATACGAGAGTATTCTTTTTTTCTTCGGGGACCAAATTTAGCTGGCAGTTGACTAGGTAAGAAAGGAGTTTTTTGGAACTGAAAGTCATGGCTATCATGAACTGCTCAGACAGGGACCTGAGGAAAGCAAGAGCTTCTCCTGGCAAGTTATCAAGCTGTTTGATTTTGAAAACACTTAGAAATGGGAAGTCTGGGTGAAACATGTCACCTTCAATGACAGAACCATTGGCTTTGAGGGTAAGGCTGAAGAATGTTTTATAGTTCAGAGGGGTTTCTCTCGCCAGTTTGTGTTTGGTGATCACATCTAAGACCTCTTCTGGAATGAATTCTGCTTTTGGGTTTGAAGAACTCATTTTGAATGTTTCTGTTTTGGCGGGTTGATTTTTTCTTCCGTTTATCCTTCTATTTAAATAGGGAGGATACTGGTACTGTTGATAATCAGTAGTAGGCCACTTGGGTTTTTTGCCAGGTCTTGGATACTGTTGATACACAGTAGTGGGCCACTGTGTTTTTTCGTCTGGACCTGTAGGAATCTTTGGGTGCGCCATCACGTCAGTCTTTTCTTTTGGTTTTTTGTGATGAGTAGGCTCTTCATTTACTGTTTGCTTTAACAGTGGTTCTTTTCCTGGAAATAATGATTGATTCCAGCTAGAATACTGTGCTTCTTTATCAAACCACTGTACTTCTTTGTCTTCTTCATGAAGATGTATCTTACTGTTGCGAGCCTCCCAGTTGCAGGCGCTTGACATGTAAATCGGCATCGGGCCGGAGTCTGAATCAGAAGAGTCTGATTCATCTTCGCTGGAGCATGAATCATCGTACAAGATGGAGCAGACTGTCATTTCTCCTGGCTCTTCTTCTAAAGAGTATAGAGATTCAAGAACAGAGATATCAATTGGTTCAATTTTGTTGATAGCTTCAACAAGGGCTTGTGTTTTCCTTTTATCTTTGCAATCTCTGGCAAAATGGCCTTTCTTGTTACAGACATAACATCTGTCAGTGTCACGGCCTCGTCTTGATCTCTTGTTTAGAATTTTCCAGTTTTTGCTGAATCCTGATCTGTGCGCCTGCGAAAAATCAAAATTTTTAAACCTCTTGAGTCCAAATTTGGATTTCTTCGAGGAATCAGAACAGTCGCATGTGGATTCATCTTTACACTTGATTTTTAAGTGTTTATCATTGCATGCAGAACCAAGGCGTTTTCCTGTTTTTTCAAAGTCAACCAAAAACCGTTTTTAGTTGCACAGCTTTGAGAGGCCATTCATTAGTAACTGGTAAAGTTCACCAAGTGAAGCTTGGGCAACTATCATTCCTTTATTTTCTAATGATCTGTAGGCTTCATTCGAGAGTGATTCAGGAAATGAATTCACGAAGACTTGCTTGAGATTTATATCGTCTACGCCATTGAGATAATAAAATCTTTCAGACATTCTGTTATAATGTCTTTCTAGATCCTTTTGCTGAAACGAACAACACTTCATTTTTAGGAATTCTTCTCTAGCACGGACCGTATGTTGGGTAGGGTCACCAATGAATTCACTATGTATAAAGTGTATGAATTCCTCTGGGGATTTTGAGGATCTGAGCCTTATATGTCTGTATACTCCAAGACTTAGGTACCAGTCTCGGAGTCTTCCTTGACATCTGGTTAGAAAGCGTTTAATAACAATGTCAAGACTGAAGTATTGGAGCTCAGCAGAGCACCAAGCTAACATTTCGACACTTCTTGATCTCCATTCTGATGGTGGGACATCATCAAAGGTGAACTGTGAGTCTGTGCTTGTCCTGTTTGTTTCTGGGACAGCTTGCTCTGCAGTTTCATCAACTTCTGAGTAGGCATGTTCTTCTCCCATCATGAATAGGTGCTCAAACTCGTGTGTGGGAGGGATCTCCTCATAAGTATGAGATGCAGAAACTTCGTCAGAACCGGAGGTGGTTTCGTCATCTGAGCACGGGGTGATGACTGGTGTGATGAATGGGAGTGTTGTGTGCTCTTCTCTTTGAAGAGCATGTAAAAAGGAAGATATGGGATTTTCCTTTTTTAAAGGGATTTTATCTGGGTTCCTTGAAGAGGCAATCATCAGGCTATCATCTGGAATATATTGGCTCGTTGATGGTCTTGCACTTTCTAAGGAAACACTCTTTGTTGGGGAGGCCTTTCGGGCCCGGGTTTTGATCTGCGATTATTCTTTCGACCAGAGGCTTAAGGATGGTGAGTTCTGGAAGAATTGCGATGTTGGCAAAGGTTGAGGATCAAAAGACGGTCTCGAGAAAGGTGTGGATGGTAATCTCCACGGGTCATCCATCTGGACTGAAACCCTCTGTTGTTTATGCTATCTCTCAACGTCACTAAGTTGAGCTTTGAGGAACTTCATTTCTGCCTCCTTTTGTAACATTTCTTTTGGGATTTCTGAGGCTGGAGTATTATGAACTATGTGCAGAAGTTCATGATGAAGTTCATTGATCTTCGACCTGACTTTGTTTATGATTTCAGACAGAGCATCAACTTTGCTTACTAAGGCATCTTGGTTTATTGAGATGTTTCTTTGTTGGGCCAAGATAGCTTTAAGAGCATTGTTCTGTGCAATAGCATTTTCGCTTTGCCAGTTCAGTGTTGCTTCAGCAGTAGTGATAGAACTAGTTGCACCATTTGGTCCTATGACGTTCGGGGTTTGTATCTTCCAGCTATGTTTTATTCGTTGCTGGGGATCTTCAAAAGCGGTTAAGGGAGGGAAATCAGCTTGGAAATCCATGGTTGGTGAAGTTGGGGTGAGGGTGAAGCATTCTTTTGGCTGGGACAGAGGATTTTTTGTGGGGTTTGGTACCGGCTGTATCATGTTGATGGTTGAGAAAATATTTTTTCGATCTTGTTTCTCAAACCTAATTTCAACTTGTCCGTCCTGGTGGCGAACGAAATCCGGGGTTGTTGTGGTCTGGACTGGTGCCTGGTGGATCTGTTCATAGTTAGTAATCCATTTTTCTGGGGGGAGCTTCGTGAGCTCTTCTCTGGATAAATGCCTAGGAACATAGGTACAGGTAGGTGTAGCATTGGAATCAACATCGATAAACAGTGCGTCACCGGAGTTGTCTTGACCTGGGACCATGATATCGAGAGAGTGGTTTTGTACTCGATATGCCATTTGGTAGTGGAAAGTTGCTTGAAAAGTATTTACTTGTGGGGTTCCACCAATCTGGATCTGGGCTTTCAAAGCCGTCAACAGAGACGGATCATTGAGGGCATATTGAAATTTGGGTAGAAGGTAACAAAGATTGTTCCAGCGTTTAGTGTGGTTTGAATAGTACCAATACAGGCGTGTTGATACTCTACAAATCTGGTATCTACCAGGGCGATACGGGAGAAAGCTGGTAAACCTTTTCAACCATGGAAAGTAAGGGCAAGCCTTACAGCTCCAAAATGGATATGTGTATATCCTTGGGCTAAACAAACTCTCGGAAGCTATCCTTGAAATAAACATTCGAGGTAGAAAAGGTTTACCAGCTTTCTCCCGTATCGCCCTGGTAGATACCAATGCTACAAAAGCCGAGCACCTCATCCCCCTCTCCCTCCCACATGACCTTCCGAGAGTTTGTTTAGCCCAAGGATATACACATATCCATTTTCGAGCTGTAAGGCTTGCCTTTACTTTCCATGGTAGAAAAGGTTTACCAGCTTTCTCCCGTATCGCCCTGGTAGATACTAGATTTGTAGAGTATCAACACGCCTGTATTGGTATATTCAAACCACACTAAACGCTGGAACAATCTTTGTTACCTTCTACCCAAATTTCAATATGCCCCTCAATGATCCGTCTCTGTTGACGGCTTTGAAAGCCCAGATCCAGATTGGTGGAACCCCACAACTAAATACTTTTCAAGCAACTTTCCACTACCAAATGGCATATCGAGTACAAAACCACTCTCTCGATATCATGGTCCCAGGTCAAGACAACTCCGGTGACGCACTGTTTATCGATGTTGATTCCAATGCTACACCTACCTGTACCTATGTTCCTAGACAATTATCCAGAGAAGAGCTCACGAAGCTCCTCCTAGAAAAATGGATTACTAACTATGAACAGATCCACCAGGCACCAGTCCATAGCAAAACAGCCCCGGACTTCGTTCGCCACCAGGACGGACAAGTTGAAATTAGGTTTGAGAAACAAGATCGAAAAAATATTTTCTCAACCATCAACATGATACAGCCGGTACCAAACCCCACCAAAAATCCTCTGTCCCAGCCAAAAGAATGCTTCACCCTCACCCCAACTTCACCATCCACGGATTTCCAAGCCGATTTCCCTCCCTTAACCGCTTTTGAGGATCCCCAGCAACGAACAAAACATAGCTGGAAGATACAAACCCCGAACATCATAGGACCAAATGGTGCAACTGGTTCTATCACTACTGCTGAAGCAACACTGAACTGGCAAAGCGAAAATGCTATTGCACAGAACAATGCTCTTAAAGCTATCTTGGCCCAACAAAGAAACATCACAATAAACCAAAATGCCTTAGTAAGCAAAGTTGATGCTCTGTCTGAAATCATATACAAAGTCAGGTCCAAGATCAATGAACTTCATCATGAACTTCTTCACATAGTTCATAATACTCCAGCCTCAGAAATCCCAAAAGAAATGTTGCAAAAGGAGGCAGAAATGAAGTTCCTCAATGCTCAACTTAGTGACCTTGAGAGACAGCATAAACAACAGAGAGTTTCAGTCCAGATGGATGACCCGTGGAGATTACCATCCACACCTTTCTCAAGACCGTCTTTTGATCCTCAACCTTTGCCAACATCGCAATTCTTCCAGTACTCACCATCCTTAAGCCTCTGGTCGAAAGAACAATCGCATATCAAAACCCGGGCCCGAAAGGCCTCCCCAACAAAGAGTGTTTCCTCAGAAAGCGCAACACCATCAACGAGCCAATATATTCCAGATGATAGCCTGATGATTGCCTCTTCAAGGAACCCAGGTAAACTCCCATTAAAAAAGGAAAATCCCATTTCTTCCTTTTTACATGCTCTTCAAAGAGAGGAGCACACAACACTCCCATTCGTCACACCAGTCATCACCCTGTGCTCAGATGACGAAACCACCTCCGGTTCTGACGAAGTTTCTGCATCTCATACTTATGAGGATATCCCTCCTACACACGAGTTTAAGCACCTATTCATGATGGGAGAAGAACCTGCCTACTCAGAAGTTGATGACACTACAGAGCAAGCTGTCCCACAAACAAACAGGACAAGCACAGACTCAAAACTCCTGTTCACCTTTGATGATGTCCCACCATCAGAATGGAGATCAAGAAGTGTCGAAATGTTAGCTTGGTGCTCTGCTGAGCTCCAATACTTCAGTCTTGACATTGTTATTAAACGCTTTCTAACCAGATGTCAAGGAAGACTCCGAGACTGGTACCTAAGTCTTGGAGTATACAGACAGATAAGGCTCAGATCCTTACAATCCCCAGAGGAATTCATACACTTTATATATAGTGAATTCATTGGTGACCCTACCCAACATACGGTCCGTGCTAGAGAAGAATTCCTAAAAATGAAGTGTTGCTCGTTTCAGCAAAAGGATCTAGAAAGACATTATAAGAGAATGTCTGAAAGATTTTATTGTCTCAATGGCGTAGACGATATAAATCTCAAGCAAGTCTTCGTGAATTCATTTCCTGAATCACTCTCGAATGAAGCCTACAGATCATTAGAAAATAAAGGAATGATAGTTTCCCAAGCTTCACTTGGTGAACTTTACCAGTTACTAATGAACGGCCTCTCAAAGCTGTGCAACCAAAAACGGTTTTTGGTTGACTTTGAAAAAACAGGAAAACACCTTGGTTCTGCATGCAATGATAAACACTTAAAAATTAAGTGGAAAGATGAATCCACATGCGACTGTTCTGATTCCTTGCAGAAATCCAAATTTGGACTCAAGAGGTTTAAAAAATTTGATTTTTCGCAGGCTCACAGATCAAGATCCAGCAAAAACTGGAAATTTCTAAACAAGAGATCAAGACGAGGCCGTGACACTGACAGATGTTATGTCTGTAACAAGAAAGGCCATTTTACCAGAGATTGCAAAGATAAAAGGAAAACACAAGCCCTTGTTGAAGCTATCAACAAAATTGAACCAATTGATATCTCTGTTCTTGAATCTCTATACTCTTTAGAAGAAGAGCCAGGAGAAATGACAGTCTGCTCCATCTTGTACGATGATTCATGCTCCAGCGAAGATGAATCATAATCTTCTGATTCAGACTCCGGCCCGATGCCGATTTACATGTCAAGCGCCTGCAACTGGGAGGCTCGCAAAAGTAAGATACCTCTTCATGAAGAAGACAAAGAAGTACAGTGGTTTGATAAAGAAGCACACTGATTAATCCCTATAGTGTTTTCTCCCTATAGTGTCTTCTCAAAACCACAAAAATCGTGGTTTTGAGAAGACACTATGGTTGGGGGTGATCTATAGAAGACCAGAGAGAACCGGGGGTAGATCTAGACAGATCTAACAGCGGAAGGGGATAGATAGGTTTGACGACCACAAGGTTACTGTAAACTTTCAAGAACTCTTATGTAAATGCTCCTCTTGACATGAAGAAATCATGAAGAACTCATGAAGAACACATGAAGACTCTTTACAAATACTAGAGAGAAAGATAGAAGTAATGTTTATTTCAAACAAGGTGTGTCTTACAATGAGGGGAAAGCCTTCCTTTTATAGCATAAGGAAAGGCTTGAGTACATCATCCATGACATCACTTCTAATAATACACAAAATAATGCAAGAATAATAATATCTTGCAATGACATAAGCGCTTATGTCACTTTAAGAGTGATTAAGATTATAAAAACTAAGCACACTAATTAATCCCTTTAAAAGTGATTAATATTTATTTAAACCTAAACATGCTTAGCACACTTAATTAAACACATTCATAAATGCTTCGTTCTAGATCCTTCTAATGAAGGTTCTTTTGTAGGATTTATCTGATGTAGGAGGCTTGCTGGGTAAGGTATAATCCCAAGTTCCAAGTTCATCTGCCATTAACGAGCACGAGAATTTGGTGAGGTGATTGTCGATGTGGTGTCTGTGAGCTTCAACCCAATCCTTTGAGTAAGGATTATCATTTTTCCAAACATTGAGTCCATTCCAAATGGTTGACTCTATGTTTTTCTCTTTCACTTTGTTTGCACATGCTAGGTACCTGCGTATTTTTAGCCAATCATCTCTGTGCTTGTGCTTGAATATTAGGTTGGACGGTTTTTTGTCTGTCCATTCATGGATGAAACACAGCGGAGAGTGAAGAATGGCCGACTTGTCATTCTGGATGGCAGAGGAAGGTATGTAATGTCCTGGACGATTGAACATTATCACACAATATTTCTTGTGAAGACCAGCCATCATTCTGAGCCATTGATGGGATGGGAGAAACCACTGGAGTAGGGTTAACGTGTTTCTGTACCTTTTAGGAAGATCTCCGATATGGCATTCTGAGACATACTGGAGTAATTTTGCTGAGTTAAAACTCATAGCAATGACATGGGATTCAAAGAGATACCAGAAAAAGCATAAAGCTTCTTTTGGTAGAGTGTACAGATCCCGGATATGGAACACACTTAAAAGGCATATTCTGGGTGGGAAATTAAACCTTTCATGAATAACCCGTGGTTTTTGTGAGTTATTATGAGAAATGTTTTATAGTTCAAGAGTGACCTTTTCTTGAGGGCAAGATCTGCGATCGTCTCTGTGTGTTCTTCTGGAATGCCTTTTTCTTTGAATACTTGTTAGCTTGGATCTTCTTCCCGGGTGCTTGATGGTTCAGCCATGTTTATGGTGAAAACTGTCTGGAGAACTTAGTGATGGGTGTGGCTTGATTTGACCATGTTAGTGCTTCTGGCTTTATAGGCTTTTGGTCTAGATAGAAAATCTGCAAGAATATTTTCTGTACCTTTTATATGTTGTACATCAAATGTCCATTGTGTAAACCAACTTGCCCATCGTAGTAACTGTGCCTCTGGTAGGACCTTTCTTTTGAATTGGAGCATCTTTGGAAAAGATGCCATGTCCATCTCGATAAGAAATCTGTGGCCAATAAGGAAGAATTGGAATTTTTCAATACCTCTTTTGACGGCTAGGATTTCTTTATACGTTGAGTGGTAGTGCTTTTCAGACTCACGGAAGGTGCCACTTTTGTAGCCATATATTGATCTGGCCTTTTTGTCATCTTCAATGATTAGGACGGCAGCCCAATATTCGTCACTAGCATCAGTCTGGAGGATTAGTCTGTCCTCTTGTGCAGGAATCTTTAAAGGGGGCATCACTTTAATCAACTTTTTGATTTCTCTGACAGCCTGGGTCTGCTTTTCTGACCAAGCTGGTGGCTGCTTTTTAAGCATGGGGAACAAGTGAATAGTATGACTAGACAGCTTTGGTAAGAAATCAGCTGTGTAATTTACTATTCCAAGAAACTGCTGTACTTCTTTTGTGAAGTAAGTTTATCCGGAAAACGGTGTAATTCCTGGGAGATGTGTGGCTGTGGTTGATAGGTTCCATTTGCAATTTTCATACCTAGGAACTCGATGGTGCTCACTCCGATCTCCATCTTTTTTTCAGAAAGCATTATACCGTATTCTTGGATGATGCAGTGAAATTTGACAAGCAGTTCTATGTGTGTCTTCTTATCTTCTGAGAACAGAAGAATATCATCAATGTATACCAAAGCATTATCAAGGATTGGTTCAAAAATGCGAATCATTGTTTTTTGAAAAACAGACGGGGCATTTTTTAAACCGAAAGGCATTACTTTCCATTGGTAGTGATGGTTTGGTATACAAAAAGCTGTTTTTGGTCTGTCTTCTGGTTTGATCCCTAATTGCCAAAACCCGGCTTTTAGATCAAATTTTGACAAAACTTTTGCGTTGACCAAGGATTGAAACAGTGATTTCTTCTGTGGTAGAGGAAATTTGTCATCTACCAAAAAATGGTTTAATGGCTGGTAATTTATTACTAATCGTAATTTTCCTCGAACTTGCTCGCTTCTCTTGTTTACATATAATGCTTCACATGCCCATTGAGATGAGGTTGGTTCAATGAGATCTTGGTTTCGTAGTTCTGAGCATTCTTGTATAGCTAGCTGGGTGTGTTCGGGTTTCATTCCAGGATGACTGGATTTTGTGGGGTTGATGTCTTCATTCTGTTTGAATGGTAACTCAACGAAAAAAGAATGGTTTAGCCATAACGGGTTTTTGTGTTTGGTGAGGAATTCAGTATGGCTAGATGCACAGGAGGTAGTGATTATTCTGCTTTTCATGTCATCAAAAGAAGGATGGGAAAGTGTATAGAGCTTTGGGATGGTGCTCCATGGGTTTATGAACTTCTTGTACCTTAGACGTTCTTCTCCATACCTCAGATCTCGTAATCGGTAAAGGATATCGAATCCTAGTAAGAGATCTTTTCCATGGGTGCTTGAACCTAGGAATTTGTGTTGCACAGTACATGTGGGAAATAATCTTAGGTGTATAGGGACACTTATCTTGTCGATAGTGAATGTCTCACCATTTGTTGCGATGAAATGTCTGGTACATGGTTTCCAATACGCATCTGGTAAGACGTCAGGATTCAAGATAGAGCACGCAGAGCCTGTATCAAAGAGAGCAATAACAGGAATGGGTCTTGCGTAAGTGCTGGTGAGAAGATGGACCTTTGTAATTGGAACCGGTGGTTCTGGATTCTTCTGTTGGGGAGAACCTGACATGTAGATTCCCTTCAGTCTTTGCTTCTTTTTATATTTGCGCTGGACCTTTTCTCTTTCTTCTTGTGAGTAGAAGTAATCATTCCCAGGGATGAGATAAGAATTTTGATCATCAGAAAAGTCATCACTTGACTCCATAGGACCTGGATCTGAAGTGACTATGTGATCTGAGTCGGCTGGGCTTGTGATTTCTTGGCTAATTGGGACCGTGAATCTTCTGAGAGGTAAAGGAGATGGTGAACTTTCTACAAAGTGTTTCTCAGAACGGATGGATGGGTTTTCAGACTCATTTATTTTGGTGAGAGCTTTGAGGTACGAAAAAGTGGGTGTGATAACTTTGCTAGTTTTTGGTGAGTTTTGGGATGTGATCTGAGGCGGTTGGGCTTGTGATTTGGAGTACATGTGGTTTTTTGGCCAGAGATCTAATGACAGAGAGGGTGATGAGAATGGCTGGTTTTGGGGAGGTGAAGGATGGAAACTAGAAGAAGAAGAGGAACACGACAAATTACCATGATCTTGATTCATAGCTGGGTTTAGACTTTCTGCAACACTCTATCGAAAATTTCAATTTTTGTACCAAATTTGAGATTACTGCGACCTCCTTGTCGACTTACCACTCAACAACAATCTTTCTACTCTTTTCGATCTAGGGTTCAGTGTGTCGGACTAGTCTGTTAGAACCTAACTAGGTTGGTTTTCTGTCGGCAGAGATCAGTACATACGTCTGCAGGGCCGGAGCATACTAATCCAAAACCTTGGGTAGGGTAAACAGGAGCGAAACCGCTCTGGTACCAATTATTGTTGGGGGTGATCTATAGAAGACCAGAGAAAACCAGGGGTAGATCTAGACAGATCTAATTATGGTTGGGGGTGATCTATAGAAGACCAGAGAGAACCGGGGGTAGATCTAGACAGATCTAACAGCGGAAGGGGATAGATAGGTTTGACGACCACAAGGTTACTGTAAACTTTCAAGAACTCTTATGTAAATGCTCCTCTTGACATGAAGAACCCATGAAGAACTCATAAAACCTATCCAACCCCCACATCTATGTTGAACAACCCGTTACTCCTAAATAACCCCGTTTACCCTCCCCACCAAAAACTACCTCAGCCCCCACCATTAAACCCAGTACCCATTTCCCATTTGATGTTTGTAATTGTCAAGACTGCCTAGATGAAGCTTTTCATTTAAAATATGATGATAATTTTCTGAAAAAGAAAGGTTCTCAACAATCCCTAAAGAAAAAATATGAGTCAGGAAATCCAAAGTTGGCCTTCTAGGTGAATCGTCTGGAAAGTTTGACTATTATGTTCTTTATGGTGATCCTTCACCAAAAACAGAACCAGGTAACAAGCCTTC
>JBCNJP010000017.1:68065275-68192579 GCA_039602395.1 Deinandra increscens subsp. villosa | reverse complement strand
CTTGTCACACATTTGTGAGACACTAAGTAAATTGAAATTTAATGTATCAACAAAATTTACCTTGTCAAAGGTAAGCTTCCCATTACTAACAGCACCTTGTGCAGTAATGTGTCCTTTTGCACTCCCAAAGGCTACAGGACCTCCGTTTATGTTTTTGGGGTTTTCCAATACATGCTTATTTCATGTCATGTGGCAAGTGCATCCACTATCAACAACCCATAGGCTTTGTTGGCCTTTATTATGCACCTACACACAAAGAAAGTTAGTTAATTTCTAAAGGGAACCCAAGCCTTTGAGGTCTTAGGCTTGCCAGAAGCATCATAATACTTGTACTCTTTAAGTACTAAAGTATTTTGTATTGGATCCTCATTTAACAGATCATCTTGATCAATGTTCAAGTGTTCAGACTGTTCACTTGATTGACATTGTCTGTTTGTTTTGCTAAGCCTTCTCTCAGCAATCTTCCTCTCTCTGTATTCCCTATATTTCTTTTGTTTGTTGGTCAAAACCTTTGGCAACTCATTGGGTGAGGTGTAGGTCTGATCAACACTAGTCACTGGTTTGGAATTTGTCACAAGTGAACAAGGCATCTTTTAGCTTAATTTCAAGAACATCATTTTCTGCTTTTGCATCTTTTGTTTCTTGTCTTGAAATAGTTAGTTTGTTCAACAGATCCTCCAATTGTGTTTCCAAAATAGAGTTAGTTAGCTTCAATGCATCAAATTCTTTGTTTAAATTTTCAATTTTGGTGATGTATGCATTTTCAGTTTTCTTAAAGCAATTCTTTAACTCATTCAAATTAGAAACTTCATCAATTAGATCAGTGTTATGTTTCCTGTATTTTGACACTTGTTCTATGCATGCAGGGCTGCATAGATTTTCCAAAACTTTTTCAGGAATCTCATTTACCTGTTCAGTTGAATCTTCTTTGGCCATCAAAGCATGGTTGATTGGCTCAAACTCAGTGACAAAGTCATCCCACTCAAAGCATTCAGTCTGGTTAGCTACAGCTTCCACCACATTTTGATTTCCAAGTGGTTTTGGTTGTGTTGGCTGTTGGTTGCTGTTGCTGTTGTTATGTTGACTGCTGCTGTTGTTGCTTCCATGACTTGATCTTTGTTGGACATTGTTGTTGTTATTCTGTCCATCTCTCCTTGGCTGCTTGCACTCCCTGGAAAAATGACCAAGTTGGTGACAATTATAACATTTAGCTTTAGATTTATCCAACCCAATTGATGATCCCTTTGACCCTTTATAAATTCTTCCAGTTCTTTTATAAAATCTTTGGGCCCTTACAGAAACCATAGCTAATTGAGTTAAAATGTCCATTTCTTCTAGATCATCTGCCCCTATACATTCCAAGTCTTCACGTGTGAATCCTTGAGATGAGTCAGTTGCCACATAGGCAGAGTGAGAGTTGTCAAACAGTGTTGAAGAACTCTCTGAGCATCTAGGTGACTCATTGAAACTGACTGAGGGTGAGTGATATTGAGAAGGATTTGAGATCTTTTGAAAATCAGTTGTAACCAAAGCAGTGGTTTGCAACTGTGGTGATGCTTCAGGAAAGTTGTTTTGCTTAAGATTAAGCTCCATTTCATAAGCACTAAGGACTCCATGGAGTTCACTTAGTTTAAGCTTTTTGAGGTCCTTGCACTCCCTAATGCTTACTGTATAGACAGTCCACATTGGAGGTAAGGATCTCAAGAACTTTCTGTTGGCATCAGCCTGTTCTGTTGTTACTTCTACCTTTTGCAATTCATCAAGAAGTGAAACAAATCTAAGATACTGGTTGGTCATAGATTCACCAGTTTTGTAAGTGAAGTTTTCATATCTTTGTTTCAAAACATCCTTTTTGTTTTCCTTAACCTCACTAGACCCTTCATACATCTCACTGAGAGCATTCCACAAGCCATGTGCTGTCTTATATCCCTTGAACCCTACCAGTATAGAGTTGGGTAATGCAGCCTGGAGTGTCCAGTAGGCCTTGTGATCATATTCAAGCTCAGTATAATCAGCTTCAACATATTTGTCTAGTGGTTTTGGTATGTACACTTCGGCATCATCAGCAGATTGAACAGTTGGACTGTAAGGACCTACAGTCAACATGTTCCAAATGCGTCTGTCTAGGCTTCTAACAAAACCTTCCATCCTGAGTACCAAGTATCAAAGTCATCAGGAGTGAAAATTGGTGGTTTGTTAGAGCTACCATTTAGTGAACCAAGAGTTAAGTCAGTCATTGTGAAAAACAGTTTGTAAAACAGAAAAGCTTATAAAAACTCACGTGAGCAAGTAAAGTATCAACTTTGAAGCACTAGAAGTCTTCAAAGTGGAGAGCCAAAGCTCTGATACCACTTGTGTCACACCCCCAAATTAACCACTAACGGAGTTTATACCGTTAAGGGGTGCGACCAGACCAGGACCACAACCATTAGTTACAAATACTAAACGAATCAGAGTAAAGTCCAAACGTTCATGATAAAAACAGTTTTAAAAGTACGCAGCGGAAAATAAACATAAGTATCTTTAGCACTAACCACGTGCTTTACATAAACGTTGTTTTAAATTCCCAAGTTCAGTTTAAATAAAATAAAATGTCTTCGTGTGCCATGCCAACCTCCAGCGGATACTCTTCAGCGATCTGCAAAAGTGAAAACCACGCAAGTGTCAACCTAACGGTTGGTGAGTTCACAGTGGGCTTGTCACGCAGTGGACCGGTCTAATAATCATAATCGTGTCAACATATACTTATGTAATATTTGTTTGTGAAAAGCAATGCTTAGTGATATCCATAATCATGGTTCTATGGTTTAGTAAGGGTATTATCCGTAACATACGTTATCGGGTATGAACTAGTTTTGTATATTTAAAGTGCTCAACCGATATCGCGGGTAGCTAATCCGTTGTTCCATGCACTAAGGAAGTTTGTACCAAAGCTGACTATTATTGTAGTGGCCGTGCCATCAGGATTTGCGGACCTACGTCATCGCGGATTTGCCTCCCCCGTGTCCTCTCGGGATCACGGTCAGATAGGCTGATATTGTACCTCCGTGCACTCCCCGTGCCACGGGGCGGAGTTTGTCAAACTCCAGTAGATCTACCCAACATCCCCTCGCTTTACAATTAATGGTACAATTTAGTTGAGGACTTTTAAGTTTTCAAGGCATCCTTAGAAATCATGTGATATCATGTGGTTTAGACTTTAACCTACGCTAGCCATATTAAAAAGGTTTACCGGATTCTCATGAATCTCAAAAGTGTTTTCAGTTTCGTTTCAGAAATAGTTGTTTAAGTAATTCACAAGTGCTTCCCATAAAGCACTTCAAGTTCATCAAGTGGGTGCCAAGCACTCCAAGTTTTCAAGTTCATCAGGGAGGAGCATAGCACTCTCGGGGTTGTCAGCATTGTTTTTCATTTAGTTATTCGGTGTGACCCAAACGGGTTCACGGTAATCGGGTTAGTGACACTCACCTTGGGTTGCACTGCTACACTTGCTATAAAATCCAAGTTTGCTTAAGGAAGACCTATGAACACGTTTAGGTCTTAAGTATTAGTTTGGTGTCTAATCTTCACTTAACGTCACTATGGCCCATAACATAGCACGTTGGAACTATGACTCGACATACCGACACACGACACCGATGGTTGATCATAAACAAGGGTTCATATACATCAGAAATCAAAGCATGTATCATCATAGCATAATCATGCGAGTCATGGCATAATGTTCAAGTAAATTGCACAAGTTTGGATTCTGGTCTCAGTTTCGCTAGCAGTTTCGCTAGTCAGTTTCGCTGTATGCACGGGCAGCACTTTCGCTAGGCAATACCCGATGACACAGTTTCGCTAGGCTAGTTTCGCTCGAAACTGTTGGCACAGTTTCGCTAGCCTAGTTTCACCCGAAACTGGTTTGAACTTTCGTTCAGGGAATTTCGCTCGGTAGTTTCGTTCGGACAGGTCTGGTTGGTTTACCCGGCGACACTACAGTTTCGCTTCATAGTGTCGCTGGATGAAGATATACATAGTTTCGCTACATAGTTTCGCCCAGAGAACAGTACAGTTTCGCTGGTCGCGAAAAACTCACAAATCAGCCTAAAAATCAATCTAACAGCTTTCATATTTCATGTAATTCAATATCTAGCATGCATAATCATTTACCAACATAAATCAGTAAGCTTTAACACCTTAAACATGGGTTTTCATCATCAAATCACCAAAATACATTTAAAACCCTAAATGACCTAATCTAGCATGGATTTTCATTATGGATGGATTTCACACGTAAAGTTACAAACTTTATAACAGATCTAGCATCCCTAAGCAACATACTAGCAGATCAAGTGATTCCATAGAGGTTTAGGCATGCTTTTTAAGAAAAACACATAGAAAAGCATAAATAAAGGTTTTTGAGACTCACGATTCGATCTAGGATCCAAATAGATGTTGTCTCGAGGCTGAGTTGGTGTTTCTTTGGTGGTTTTCTCGGCTGACCAGATTCCAGGAGAGTGAGTGTGTGTGTTTGAGAGAAATGGTGCAACAAATGAGACAACTAGGGTTTTATGCCATTTTATATCAGAGGCTAGTTTCGCTGGCTAGTTTCGCTGGCCAGGCGAAACTGTCTCTGATTTCATGAGATCCAATAGTTTAACCGACTACCGGGCGACACTATAGTTTCGCCCGTTAGTTTCACTGGCAACCATGAAAGACAAATTTTCATTTTATTCCTAATACTAAATCATGCGTTTTCATCACGTTGCACATAATGACAATAAATAATCACATAACACATATGGACGGGTTCGGTGATCAACCAAAGGATGTGGACGTATTCGGCCTAGTTAAGCATTAGTTACTAAGTTAACACTTATAACGTAACTAACGGATTTGTCTAACGGAAGTAAACCTTGAAATTCTCAGATGTCACAACTTGTAGGACCGTTGATTACTCAGAGAAATAATCAAAACAAGAACTCTTTACTTGAAGATCACAACCATGCGGAATAAAGTTGTATCATACTTGTTTTTACTTAAGCTTTGTTTTACTTATACTTGTAGTTTGATTGTATTGATTGCATAAACTAGTGAACACAAGATAATAAATTTCTCAGTACTATTTGCATTAACTCAAGTTCAAACTGTTACAAGTGTAAGCACTGAAACGGGTAATTGTGAATGAACTAGCTAACAACTATAAATAGTACTAAGGAGATCAACTACAGCCGTTGATCTCATACGGGCTAATCTAACCGTATATGAAAGTCAAACAATAAACTTACTAAAAGAACATTAATAAACATACATATGAGGAAATGTGCAAAATGCATTTATCTATAAGTAGGAGACGGCTAGGATGTGACTTTGGAAGAATAGAAGCAGTTGCAGGTCTGAATTCTGCAAAAGTAATCTTTCAGTACTTTTCCGGTTGAACTCTTTATACTGTTGGATAAAAGAGTTCACCCGGAAATGTTCTTCCGGTTGAACTTCCGGTTGACAAATCTTCCGCTTGAGCGTTCTTCCGCTTGAACATGTCTTCAACCGGAAATCTTCATCTTGAACCGGTTGACTCAAAAATTCATTTCCTTACAAAGCACCCATGGAAAAGATCTCTTACTAGGATTCGATATCCTTTACCGACTGAGGTATGGAGAAGAAGGTCTAAGGTACAAGAAATTCATAAACCCATGGAGCACCATCCCAAAGCTCTATACATTTTCCCCTCCTTCTTTTGATGACCTGAAAAGCAGAATAATCACTACCTCCTGTGCATCTAGCCATACTGAATTCCTCACCAAACACAAAAACACGTTATGGCTAAACCATTCTTTTTTCGTTGAGTTACCATTCAAATAGATTGAAGACATCAACCCCACAAAAGCCAGTCATCCTGGAATGAAACCCGAACACACCCAGCTAGCTATACAAGAATGCTCAGAACTACGAAACCAAGATCTCATTGAACCAACCTCATCTCAATGGGCATGTGAAGCATTCTATGTAAACAAGAGAAGCGAGCAAGTTCGAGGAAAATTACGATTAGTAATAAATTACCAGCCATTAAACCATTTTTTGGCAGATGACAAATTTCCTCTACCACAGAAGAAATCGTTGTTTCAATCCCTGGTCAACGCAAAAGTTTTGTCAAAATTTGATCTAAAAGCCGGGTTTTGGCAATTAGGAATCAAACCAGAAGACAGACCAAAAACATCTTTTTGTATACCAAACCATCACTACCAATGGAAAGTAATGCCTTTAGGCTTAAAAAATGCCCCGTCTGTTTTTCAAAAAACAATGATTCGCATTTTTGAACCAATCCTTGATAATGCTTTGGTATACATTGATGATATTCTTCTGTTCTCAGAAGATAAGAAGACACACATAGAACTGCTTGTCAAATCTCACTACATCATCCAAGAATACGGTATAATGCTTTCTGAAAAAAAGATGGAGATCGGTGTGAGCACCATCGAGTTCCTAGGTATGAAAATTGCAAATGGAACCTATCAACCACAGCCACACATCTCCCAGGAATTACACCGTTTTCCGGATAAACTTACTTTACAAAAAGAAGTACAGTAGTTTCTTAGAATAGTAAATTACATAGCTGATTTCTTACCAAAGCTGTCTAGTCATACTATTGACTTGTTCCCCATGCTTAAAAAGCAGCCACCAGCTTGGTCAGAAAAGCAGACCCAGGCTGTCAGAGAAATCAAAAAGTTGATTAATGTGATGCCCCCTTTAAAGATTCCTGCACAAGAGGACAGACTAATCCTCCAGACTGATGCTAGTGACGAATATTGGGCTGTCGTCCTAATCATTGAAGACGACAAAAAGGCCAGATCAATATGTGGCTACAAAAGTGGCACGTTCCGTGAGTCTGAAAAGCACTACCACTCAACGTATAAAGAAATCCTAGCCGTCAAAAGAGGTATTGAAAAATTCTAATTCTTCCTTATTGGCCACAAATTTCTTATCGAGATGGACATGGCATCTTTTCCAAAGATGCTCCAATTCAAAAGAAAGGTCCTACCAGAGGCACAGTTACTACGATGGGCAAGTTGGTTTACACAGTGGACATTTGATGTAAAGCATATAAAAGGTACAGATTTTCTATCTAGACCAAAATCCTATAAAGCCAGAAGCACTAACATGGTCAAATCAAGCCACACCCATCACCAAGTTCTCCAGACAGTTTTCACCATAAGCATGGCTGAACCATCAAGCACCCGGGAAGAAGATCCAAGCCAGCAAGTATTCAAAGAAAAAGGCATTCCAGAAGAAATCACAGAGACGATCGCAGATCTTGCCCTCAAGAAAAGGTCACTCTTGAACTATAAAACATTTCTCACAATAACTCTCAAAAACCACGGGTTATTCATTGAAGGTTTAATTTTCCACCCAGAATATGCCTTTTTAAGTGTGTTCCATATCCGGGATCTATACACTCTACCAAAAGAAGCTTTATGCTTTTTCTGGTATCTCTTTGAATCCCATGTCATTGCTATGAGTTTCGACTAAGCAAAATTACTCCAGTATGTCTCAGAATGCCATATCGGAGATCTTCCTAAAAGGTACAGAAACACGTTAACCCTACTCCAGTGGTTTCTCCCATCCCATCAATGGCTCAGAATGATGGCTGGTCTTCACAAGAAATATTGTGTGATAATGTTCAATCGTCCAGGACATTATATACCTCCCTCTGCCATCCAGAATGACAAGTCGGCCATTCTTCACTCTCCGTTGTGTTTCATCCATGAATGGACAGACAAAAAACCGTCCAACCTAATATTCAAGCACAGGCACAGAGATGATTGGCTAAAAATACGCAGGTACCTAGCATGTGCAAACAAAGTGAAAGAGAAAAACATAGAGTCAACCATTTGGAATGGACTCCACGTTTAAAAATCTGATAATCCTTACTTAAAGGATTGGGTTGAAGCTCACAGACACCACATCGACAATCACCTCACCAAATTCTCGTGCTCGTTAATGGCAGATGAACTTGGAACTTGGGATTGTACCTTACCCAGCAAGCCTCCTTCATCAGATAAATCCTACAAAAGAACCTTAATCAGAAGGATCTAGAACGAAGCATTTATGAATGTGTTTAATTAAGTGTGCTAAAGCGTGTTTAGGATTAAATAAATATTAATCACTATTAAAGGGATTAATTAGGGTGCTTAGTTTTTATAAGCTTAATCACTCTTAAAGTGACATAAGCGCTTATGTCATTGCAAGATATTATTAGTCTTGCATTATTTTGTGTATTATTAGAAGTAATGTCATGGATGATGTAATCAAGCCTTTCCTTATGCTATAAAAGGAAGGCTTTCCCCTCATTGTAAGTTACACCTTGTTTGAAGTAAACATTACTTCTATCTTTTTCTCTAGTATTTGTAAAGAGTCTTCATGTGTTCTTCATGATATCTTCATGAGTTCTTCATGTCAAGAGGAGCATTTACATAAGAGTTCTTGAAAGTTTACAGTAACCTTGTGGTCGTCAAAACTATCTATCCCCTTCCGCTGTTAGATCTGTCTAGATCGACCCCCGGTTCTCTCTGGTCTTCTATAGATCACCCCCAACCATAATTGGTATCAGAGCCTCGAGAAAGGTGTGGATGGTAATCTAACCATAATTGGTATCAGAGCGGTTTCGCTCCTGTTTACCCTACCCAAGGTTTTGGATTAGTATGCTCCTGCCCTGCAGACGTATGTGCTGATCTCTGCCGACAGAAAACCAACCTAGTTAGGTTCTAACAGACTGGTCCGACACACTGAACCCTAGATCAAAAAGAGTAGAAAGATTGTTGTTGAGTGGTAAGTCGACGAGGAGGTTGAGTAATCTCAAATTTGGTACGAAAATTGAAATTTTCGATAGAGTGTTGCAGAAAGTCTAAACCCAGCTATGAATCACGATCATGGTAATTTGTCCCGTTCCTCTTCTTCTTCTAGTTTCCGTCGTTCGTCCGCATCTAAGATTGACGCATTATATGAAATTTCATATCTCTCTGATGAATCTAAGATCCCTGTGTCTACCCTCCCTTTAGTAAACCCCTATAGTGTCTTCTCAAAACCACAAAAATCGTTGTCAAGACGAGTCAAAAATATTATCATCCCACCTACTAACATAGGCCCCAAAGAGTTTGTTCAAGCCTCCAAGTTTGACTCCCATCAACTACCTGCTACAAAAGCCGAGCACCTCATCCCCCTCTCCCTCCCACATGACCTTCCGAGAGTTTGTTTAGCCCAAGGATATACACATATC
The DNA here is from genome assembly GCA_039602395.1 of Deinandra increscens subsp. villosa. Classification (NCBI taxonomy): domain Eukaryota; kingdom Viridiplantae; phylum Streptophyta; class Magnoliopsida; order Asterales; family Asteraceae; genus Deinandra; species Deinandra increscens. Next base: position 68,183,320 of record JBCNJP010000017.1, on the reverse strand, counting down.
CATTTTGGAGCTGTAAGGCTTGCCCTTACTTTCCATGGTAGAAAAGGTTTACCAGCTTTCTCCCGTATCGCCCTGGTAGATACCAGATTTGTAGAGTATCAACACGCCTGTATTGGTACTATTCAAACCACACTAAACGCTGGAACAATCTTTGTTACCTTCTACCCAAATTTCAATATGCCCCTCAATGATCCGTCTCTGTTGACGGCTTTGAAAGCCCTGATCCAGATTTGTGAAACCCCACAAGTAAATACTTTTCAAGCAACTTTCCACTACCAAATGACATATCGAGTACAAAACCACTCTCTCGATATCATGGTCCCAGATCAAGACAACTCCGGTGATGCACTGTTTATCGATGTTGATTCCAATGCTACACCTACCTGTACCTATGTTCCTAGACAATTATCCAGAGAAGAGCTCACGAAGCTCCTCCCAGAAAAATGGATTACTAACTATGAACAGATCCACCAGGCACCAGTCCAGACCACAACAGCCCTGGACTTCGTTCGCCACCAGGACGGACAAGTTGAAATTAGGTTTGAGAAACAAGATCGAAAAAATATTTTCTCAACCATCAACATGATACATCCGGTACCAAACCCCACCAAAAATCCTCTGTCCCAGCCAAAAGAATGCTTCACCCTCACCCCAACTTCACCAACCATGGATTTCCAAGCCGATTTCCCTCCCTTAACCGCTTTTTAAGATCCCCAGCAACGAACAAAACATAGCTGGAAGATACAAACCCCGAACGTCATAGGATCAAATGGTGCAACTGGTTCTATCACTACTGCTGAAGCAACACTGAACTGGCAAAGCGAAAATTCTATTGCACAGAAAAATGCTCTTAAAGCTATCTTGGCCTAACAAAGAAACATCTCAATAAACCAAGATGCCTTAGTAAGAAAAGTTGATGCTCTGTCTGAAATCATATACAAAGTCTGGTCCAAGATCAATGAACTTCATCATGAACTTCTTCACATAGTTCATAATACTCCAGCCTCAGAAATCCCAAAAGAAATGTTACAAAAGGAGGCAGAAATGAAGTTCCTCAAAGCTCAACTTAGTGACCTTGAGAGACAGCATAAACAACAGAGAGTTTCAGTCCAGATGGATGACCCGTGGAGATTACCTTCCACACCTTTCTCAAGACCGTCTTTTGATCCTCAGCCTTTGCCAAGATCGCAATTCTTCCAGAACTCACCATCCTTAAGCCTCTGGTCGAAAGAACAATCGCAGATCAAAACCCGGGCCCGAAACGCCTCCACAACAAAGAGTGTTTCCTCAGAAAGCGCAAGACCATCAACGAGCCAATATATTCCAGATGATAGCCTGATGATTGCCTCTTCAAGGAACCCAGGTAAACTCCCATTAAAAAAGGAAAATCCCATTTCCTCTTTTTTACATGCTCTTCAAAGAGAGGAGCACATAACACTCCCATTCGTCGCACCAGTCATCACCCCGTGCTCAGATGACGAAACCACCTCCGGTTCTGACGAAGTTTCTGCATCTCATACTTATGAGGAGATCCCTCCCACACACGAGTTTGAGCACCTATTCATGATGGGAGAAGAACCTACCTAGTCAGAAGTTGATGACACTGGACTGACACTGCAATGTCATCAACTTCTAAGTAGGCAGGTTCTTCTCCCATCATGAATAGGTGCTCAAACTCGTATGTGGGAGGGATCTCCTCATAAGTATGAGATGTAGAAACTTCGTCAGAACCGGAGGTGGTTTCGTTATCTGAGCACGGGGTGATGACTGGTGCGACGAATGGGAGTGTTATGTGCTCCTCTCTTTGAAGAGCATGTAAAAAGGAAGAAATGGGATTTTCCTTTTTTAATGGGAGTTTACCTGGGTTCCTTGAAGAGGCAATCATCAGGCTATCATCTGGAATATATTGGCTCGTTGATGGTCTTGCGCTTTCTGAGGAAACACTTTTTGTTGGGGAGGCCTTTCGGGCCCGGGTTTTGATCTGCGATTTTTCTTTCGACCAGAGGCTTAAGGGTGAGTTCTGGAAGAATTGCGATGTTGGCAAAGGTTGAGGATCAAAAGAGGGTCTTGAGAAAGGTGTGGATGGTAATCTCCACGGGTCATCCATCTGGACTGAAACATCTCTGTTGTTTATGCTGTCTCTCAAGGTCACTAAGTTGAGCTTTGAGGAACTTCATTTCTGCCTCCTTTTATAACATTTCTTTTGGGATTTCTAAGGCTGGAGTATTATGAACTATGTGAAGAAGTTCATGATGAAGTTCATTGATCTTGGACCTGACTTTGTATATGATTTCAGACAGAGCATCAACTTTGCTTACTAAGGCATCTTGGTTTATTGAGATGTTTCTTTGTTGGGCCAAGATAGCTTTAAGAGCATTGTTCGGTGCAATAGCATTTTCGCTTTGCCAGTTCAGTGTTGCTTCAGCAGTAGTGATAGAACCAGTTGCACCATTTGGTCCTATGACGTTCGGGGTTTGTATCTTCCAGCTATGTTTTGTTCGTTGCTGGGGATCTTCAAAAGCGGTTAAGGGAGGGAAATCGGCTTGGAAATCCATGGTTGGTGAAGTTGGGGTGAGGGTGAAGCATTCTTTTGGCTGGGACAGAGGATTTTTGGTGGGGTTTGGTACCGGCTGTATCATGTTGATGGTTGAGAAAATATTTTTTCGATCTTGTTTCTCAAACCTAATTTCAACTTGTCCGTCCTGGTGGCGAACGAAGTCCAGGGCTGTTGTGTTCTGGACTGGTGCCTGGTGGATCTGTTCATAGTTGGTAATCCATTTTTCTGGGAGGAGCTTCGTGAGCTCTTCTCTGGATAATTTTCTAGGAACATAGGTACAGGTAGGTGTTGACCTGGGACCATGATATCGAGAGAGTGGTTTTGTACTCGATATGCCATTTGGTAGTGGAAAGTTTCTTGAAACGTATTTACTTGTGGGGTTCCACCAATCTGGATTTGGGCTTTCAAAGCCGTCAACAGAGACGGATCATTGAGGGGCATATTGAAATTTGGGTAGAAGGTAACAAAGATTGTTCCAGCGTTTAGTGTGGTTTGAATAGTACCAATACAGGCATGTTGATACTCTATAAATCTGGTATCTACCAGGGCGATACGGGAGAAAGCTGGTAAACCTTTTCTACCATGGAAAGTAAGGGCAAGCCTTATAGCTCCAAAATGGATATGTGTATATCCTTGGGCTAAACAAACTCTCGGAAGGTCATGTGGGAGGGAGAGGGGGATGAGGTGCTCGGCTTTTGTAGCAGGTAGCTGATGGGAGTCAAACTTGGATGCTTGAACAAACTCTTTGGGGCCTAAGATAGTAGGTGGGATGATAATATTTTTGACTCGTCTTGACAACGATTTTTGTGGTTTTGAGAAGACACTATAGGGGTTTACTAAAGGGAGGGTAGACACAGGGATCTTAGATTCATAAGATAGATATGAAATTTCATATAACGCGTCAATCTTAGATGCGGACGAACGACGGAAACTAGAAGAAGAAGAGGAACGGGACAAATTACCATGATCTTGATTCATAGCTGGGTTTAGACTTTCTGCAACACTCTATCGAAAATTTCAATTTTCGTACCGAATTTGAGATTACTACGACCTCCTCGTCGACTTACCACTCAACAACAATCTTTCTACTCTTTTCGATCTAGGGTTCAGTGTGTCAGACCAGTCTATTAGAACCTAACTAGGTTGGTTTTCTGTCGGCAGAGATCAGCACATACGTCTGCAGGGCCGGAGCATACTAATCCAAAACCTTGGGTAGGGTAAACAGGAGCGAAACCGCTCTGATACCAATTATGGTAGGGGGTGATCTATAGAAGACCAGAGAGAACCAGCTTAGAAGTCATCACTATAAAGGATGTTTATTTATTTATATGTTAGCGTTATTGGCTGTTTTTGTTCATGGTTCTATTATGTGTTTGCTTTTTTACTCTTGAATGGTTTTTTTTTTTTGGGTTCCTGTTTCTTGATTTGTATTCTTATATTCGATTTTCTTGCCTCTGATCTGCATTCTTAGATTCAACTTTACCATAAAATTAATTTCACTTTCTCTAATTTTGGATTAGATATAACATTTTACCATCAGCACGCTACGCTTTAATTTTGCTAACACCATGAAACTCTTTTTCAGAGGAAACTTCCCGCAGTTCAAAGGCATCCCGTTTCATCAGCTGAGCTTCCATACACCGAGTCATATACTTTTTCGTTGTAAAACTGGTGCTACATAACATAAAACTGTCAACACTATGATAGTTGTTTTACTACCTGCCATATCGCTTTTGTATAATAATATAGCATCTTTCTAGCTCCACCACATTTACAAAGCATTTAAGTTTTTGATACGCCTAACCAACCGCGGCAACGCGCGGTTGATCTCTAGTTCTCTTTAATATTATTGTTATATGTCTATTAATATAATTGAATTATTGGTTCGTGTCTTTGTAAGCAACACGAATTTAAAATAAAATTTAGATTGAAATGTTGAAAATGTTTTCAATTAAAACAATTAAACACGATTTGATTATTTATTATTTACCGAGTTGTTGGTCAAATCAGTTTTGGTCCTACGCGATCAAACTGATGTACGAAAGGTAGAATGAGAGTGTTCCGTTATCGAACAAATTTAAAGAACAATTCTGAAAAATAAAACAAACCTGAAACGTCGTTTGAATGGAAGAAAATTGTTGCACGGAATAACTCATGTCCTTAAGGATTTTACAGCCCTTAATGCTGTAAGACTTGAAAATGCATGAGCATCGGATCGTCTACTCCATCTAGCTAATCGGACATCGAAACGTAATTAACCGATTGTTTTATTGATCATAACGAACAATTACAATCAGCCTAAACACTCAGAAATGACACAGATATTACACACTGGAAAACACACACTTAACAAATCTCACACACCCAAAACTCACCCAATTACAAGACCGAACAACTATTTATACCCAGCTGACCGATCCCTTTCCGAACCTCAGGTTCGGCCAGTCCGAACTCCAGGTTCGGACCAGGCTCGGCCAAGTGACATATGACTCGATCTTGTACAAAGCTTGATACTTCACACGATGCACATATCAGGTATCAACAAACTCCCCCTCGTCGTGTGCAGTATCTCTTCAACATCATCAAATCTGTATCGTCAATCAAGCTCCCCCTCAAGTGTAGAATTCGTTCGTCTAATGAAATGAATCTTCTGACAAACTCCTCCTTAACTCGATTGTTGCTTGATCTTGAATACTTGATGACATTTAGTGAATCTCTGGTCTTTATCAACATCTTCAGAAGACTTGAAGTGATGATATCTTGCACTATAGAAACCTGCTCAAACATTTAAATAATCTTGGCGCAAAACGTCTCTTCGAGACTCCAAGATATGATTTTGAAAATTGAATTTGTATCACGTGTTGATCAGATCAAAAATAAAGCAGAAACAAAATCTTTTTGGCTTTTAGAAAGTTTATATCAAAACAAACCTAAAATCATTTTGATTTTTTACAGTTTATGCTAAAACACACCGAAAATCTTTTTGTGCTTTTCTTGATATGAAATGAAATTGCAGTACAGAATCACACTATTTTTGGTATGAGAAAGATCACTATATGGGATCATATTGAACATAACGCACTGAACTAAACTTCAATTTCAATTGATTGAAACTCATAAACCATGCTGATTGCCGGTATAATTTGTCCATCTTATACTCAGACAGAATCATACTCATATCATCTGGATATGTTAAGGTATTGATTAGATTTGCTTTGACCAGTGTACCCCACACTATCAGATTGCCTTTCTTTCTTTTTCTTTTGTGAGATATCATTTGTGATATTTCGCATTGCATAATATTTTTCATGATACGGTCAGCTGTGTTTCATGCAAAAAGAAATAAGAACGTTAAATCGTCTACCTTAAGGTCGATCTTTCGATACGCAGATAAGGCCTCGGATTTAACAAAATAAGAAAAATAAAAGAAGTTGAAATTGTATAACGCAACAACAATCAGGTCGGTACTCCCGTACACGCAGAGAAAGTCCGATAGTTATACGAAACACCAAAGAAAATATAGCAGAACATCAAACAAACACCAATCAGGTCGATCTTTCGATACGCAGAGAAAGGCCGATCGTTTGACAAAATAAAGAAAATCAAACAAGTTTAAATCTTTGAAAAATGAACACATGTGTACACAGTAACTTCTCATTTTTATTTTCACACTTATTCTTCTTTTTGTGTCATGAAATACGCATCAAGATGTTGTCCACTTGGTCAAGCATTAGTATTTAGTGTATATCACATCTGAATACTTTCTTATTTTCCGAGGCTACCAAGCACATCAAACAATGATCTTATGGCTCTTTCATCTACTCTATCCATGAGTCAGATACATATGCCAATGTACCATCATTTCCCAATGAACAATTTCTCAAAATTTTATATTTTGCATGTATTCACCTTCCTTTCTTATATATTTTGCATGTATTCACCTTCTTCTCAAACATGCTTTTTCTCAATATCTCCCCCTTACTTACAATTACCTTACTTACAATTCTCCCCCTTAAAATGAAAACTCTATTTTTGGATTTTCATTTTACACAAAAACAAGACTCTATTTTTGGCTTTTTAAGAAAAACTTGTAAACAAAGAAAATTGATCAATCAACACGGATATTTTTGCAGTTATAGAATTCAGAAAATGCAGGTTAGAGAGATTTATCATGAACTTTAAATTATGCAGAATACTCCTCCATCAACAACGTTTCAATCATCAATAGGTCTTCTAGAAGTACATGCACACTGGTCAAACTTATTAGTTCATAAACGACCCGAAGCGGATCGCTTCTGGTCGACCAGTGTCCTGGTTTTGCTTAGAAGCCACCTTAGGTTTCCATTGATGTGATTTTGGTAATTCAGTTTTTGATGGAGTTGGCACAGATGTCTATGATGATGAACCTACATTTTGAACCTTTGGAAACATAGGAACAAAACGTTTTTGTTTGTGAAAGAATGTAGGTTCAACTTCATCAAAAACTCTGCCTTGTTCATCAAGAAACATCTGTTTGGCAGATCTACCAAAAACCGGTTTCTTGTGGAGCCTTTGGGGTGAATCAGCAGGCCGTGGACAATCTTTTGCCATATGCCCTGTTCGGCGGCAAATGTAACAGATTCGCTTCGTTTTGTCCCACTTTTGGTGTACCTACGAAGAACCACACATATGAATATCTCGAACATGATCAGAATGAGAATCATATACCTGATGTCTGTGATCATGAACCCATTTGGATGTTGGGCTTTGAGATTGAGAACCATCAGACAAAATTTTATCTTTTACAAAAACCTCCGAAATCTTCCGAGCATCAACACGGTGAAGAGGAAACTCTTTGTCAGAGAAGAGCTGATCAGAACCTTTGAGCTGTAGAATCTCTCAGGTTGAACCTTATCTTCTTTAAAAAATTCTTTCTTCACTTGTTTCATTTTGAGCTTCTTCAAATTTTGTGATACATATGTTGGAACCTCCTCAGTTTTATCATTCATTCTTTGAAAACCCAAACCAACTTTCTTACTAGAAATCTTCTCCTCTGATGTAGAATGTCCATTCTTCGCTAAACGAGAAAATTCAGCTTTCACTTCAGTCACATTCTTCTGATCATAAAAGATCTTCTCATTAAATTCAGGTTGAGACCTAATCTTGTCACTTGAAGTAGCAGATTTTTCATTATCAGTAGAAGATGAAAGTAACTGATTTTTCATTATCAGCAGAAGATGAACCAAATACAAACTTTGGAGCAGGAGGAACTTCAGATTTCTTGTCTTTCTTCTTCTTATTCTTCTTGTTTTTCTTCTTCTCAACAACCTTTTCTTCCTCAGCAGTAGATGATGAAATCTTTGAATAATCAAACTCAAGAACTTGTTCTTTCACTTCTTTGAAGGCTTCCTTAATTTGAGCAGGGGGTGATGCAGTCTTATCAAACATTTTCTCAAAATTCTCATCTTTAGCAAGAAAACTTGTGAACACTTGAGAATTAGAAACATTGTTTAGCAGGCGGTTGGCATCATTTACTTGAATCTTCAAATTAGAAATTTGTTGTTGCGCTTCAGCTAAGTCCGTCTCAGTAGCAATCAACCTTTTGGCAACTTTGTGTGTTTCAAACTTTTGCAATCGAAGATTTTCCATGCCTTAAAACAATTCTTTCTTCAACTTATCTTCATTTCGCTTTTGAATTTCCAAATTTGCTGATTGAACTTTATTTACACTTACTAACTCTCGTTTTTCATCCAAACACTTTTCCATCACAGCTTGATAACTTGCAATCTTTGCAGCAGATTCTGTTGGAATAAAGGATCGATCGATTACACAAATTTGAGAGAATTTGACTAGAAACTGATTTTTGTATATGAATGATTGATTGTCGATGGTCTGCCAAAACCATCGATATATACATACATACGTACGACATAGGGAAGTTGTAGACTTCCAGTTTTGACCAAACAGACCCCTGAACTAGATACATATTTACAATTTGACACTAGACTTTAACTTTAGACATTTGACACAACTAACCCTTGGACTTTTATAACTTAATATATACTTAGGTAGATGATTGTGATTAATCTCACATCCACCCCTTTAATCATATCATCTTCATTCTTGATTCTTCAAATCTTGAACGCCAAGCAGTTCTCGCATTGTGATAAACTTGACTCTTGCTAGTGCCTTCGTCAGTATGTCTGCTCGTTGAATTTCTCCGCTTACATGCTCAACTTGAATCTGGTCATTCTCTACGCATTCTCTGATGAAATGATATCTTTTATCAATGTGCTTGCTTCTTCCGTGAAACACTGGATTCTTCATTAATGCTATTGCTGAGATGTTATCAACCATTAGTGTTATCTTTTTCTTCTTTCCATCCCGTCAAATCTTTGAGTAATCTTTGTAACCACAGTGCTTGTTATGCGGCTGTAGTGGCTGCTATGAATTCTGATTCACATGATGAAAGTGCCATCGTTTGCTGTTTCTGAGTGCACCAAGTAATAGGTGAGTTTCCAAAGTAGAAAACATAACCTGTAGTGCCTCATCCCTTTTCAGTGTTGACACCATAACTACTATCAATGTAACCTGTTATCTTGCAACCTCCAGTCTTCTTGTAGGTTATTCCATGATCTTTGGTTCCTTTGATGTAGCGTAGTACTTGTTTGATTCCCTTCAGATGATGTTCTTTTGGTTCTTGCATGAAACGACTGAGTAGATTAACTGAATAACTCAGATCTGGTCTTGTATGTAATAAGTACCTCAAACATCCTATTAAGCTTCTGTATTCCGTAGGATTCACTAGTTCTCCTTCTTCAGTTCTTGTGAGTCTTGTTCCCGGTTCCATAGGAATCTTTGTTTCGTTACAATCAAGCATATTAGTTTCTTTCAGGATCTTATTGAAGTATCCTGTTTGCTTGATGGATATTTCACCCCCTGCTTGGGTGACTTCTATACCAAGATAGTATGCTAGGAGCCCTAAGTCACTCATTTCGAATTCTTTCTCCATTTGTGACTTGAAATGATCTATTTCCTTCTTTGGTGCTCCAGTGACTATGAGGTCATCCACATAAACTCCAATTATTATAATTGATGTGTTGCTCTTCTTTATATAGACTGCATGTTCCAATGAGCATTTCTGAAAATTGAGTGTTTTCAGAGTATGGTCTAACTTGATATTCCATGCTCGTGGTGCTTGTTTCAATCCATACAGTGCTTTTGAGAGCTTGTATACTTTCTTCTCGGTTCCTGGTTTTACAAACCCTTCTGGTTGTAATACGTAGACTTCTTCTTTTAAGTCTCCATTAAGGAATGCGGATTTTACATCGAGGTGATGTACTTCCCATTCATTATATGCTGCAAGTGCTAGAATAAGACGAATTGTCTCTATTCGAGCTACTGGTGCAAATACTTCATCGAAGTCTATTCCTTGTTCTTGCACATAGCCTTTTGCTACTAAGCGAGCCTTATGCTTTGTAATCTTCCCATTTGCATCTCACTTTGCTTGAATACCCATTTAAGACCTATTGCCTTTTGATTGTCGGGTAAGTTAGTTAATTTCCATGTATTATTCCTATTTATGGATTCTAACTCACTATTCATTGCTTCGATCCATTTTCTATCTTTAGCAGCTTCTTTATAATTTCTTGGTTCTTCTTCTGCCATCATTAATTCTCCATAGATAACTCGTGGATCTACACTTGGAGCCTTTTGGGTGATTTCAGCCAAGTCCCTAAATCCTTGTAGTGGTGTATGATCAAAAGGTCATGCTGAACTTCTGTTTAAATTATACACTGTAATTTGTGATGAGTTAGGCTCATAGGTATACGTGTGAGGAGTGTTGGTCCTTGAGCTATTATGAGGCGTGTGGGAATTCTCCGAATGATTCAAAGGTGATTGATGCTGATCATTCTCATATGCACCTTCTTCTTCAGATTCATCTTCTGAATTGGATGACTCTTCTCTTTGAGTAACGTGAGCAGTCTTTAATTGCTTTTCTGACGTTACAAAGTCAGTCCATTCAGCATTCCCATTATCCATATCATCCAAGTATTCTTTCAAGTTCCATATCTCATCTTCCTTGAACTTTACGTCTCTGCTAACACAGATTTTGTAGTTAACTGGATCAAATAGCCTATATGCCTTTGATCCCTCTTCAGATCCTAGGTAAACCATTTTAACACTTCTGTCATCTAACTTCTTCTGGTTAGGACTGGTTAGCTTGGCATATGCTATACAGCTAAATATTCTCAAATGATCCATTTTGGGTTTTCTAACCTTCAAAGCTTCGTAAGGAGTACTGTTCAACACAGCCTTGGTTGGAACTCGATTTAGTATGTAAATAGCATGTCTGACTGCTTCAGCCCAAAAATCTTGTGGCATTTTTGTAGCCTTTAACATACTACGAGTTATTGTCTGATTTCTTCGTTCAACCACTCCATTCTGTTGTGGGGAGTATGGGGCAGTAAGTTGTCTTGCAATTCCATTATCTTTGCAAAACTTAGTGAACTCGTGAGATGTGAACTCTCCACCTCTATCTGTCCTTAGCATCTTCAAATTTGTCTTTGCTTCGTTTTCCACCTTAATCTTGAATTCTTTGAAAGTCTCAAAAGCTTCGTCTTTTGACTTAAGAAAATACACCCACATGTACCTTGTACAGTCGTCTACTAGAAGGAACATGTATCTCTTTCCTGAAGGTGTTGGTGGTGATATAGGACCACATAGATCTCCATAGACTAAGTCTAAAGGTTCTTCTGATTTGAATTTAGCCTTTTGTGGGAATGGAGTCCTAGTGTGTTTTCCTAATAGACAAGCATCACAGATTTGGGTTGTGTGACTGATCTTAGGTATCCCATGTACCAGTTCCTTTTGAGTCATCGTCTTGATTGACTCGAAATTGAGATGTCCCAACCTTGCATGCCATAACCATGCCTTATCCTCCAAACTTGACATTAGGCAGGTTGGTGACCCGATTTTCAAATTGATGTTGTAAAGTCGTTTCTTTGCACGTTTGACCTTTAGTAGAAGTTCCCTACTAGGGTCATAGAGAGATAGGGTATCGTTCTCCATAATGACTTTGCAACCAATCTCAGTCAATTGTCCCAGACTTAGAATATTGCTTCTTAGACTAGGAATATAATAGACTTGAGATATGATTCGTTGCTCTTGATTTTTGCATTCTATCAATATGGATCCTCTGCCTTTGATAGTTACACGTGAACCATCTCCAAAGAGAACATTTCTCGAGATCTTCTCGTCTATCTCAGTAAAATGTGTACGAGTCCCCGTCATATGGTTACTTGCACCGTTGTCTAAGTACCATAGACTCTTGTTGGTGGACGTGTAGTTCTTTGGATGAACCTTTTCTTCATTAAGGCAAACTTCCTCATTTTCGGCAACCTTGTCATCGAAAGCCATCAGCAGTGTCGGTTCTAAATCTTCTTCTACAAGATTAGATTGTTCAGTCATCTGAGATGAGGTTTCTTCTTTATCATTTTGCCTAAACTTCTTGTTTTTCCACTTCTTGTTGTAAGACTTGAATCTTCCTGATCCATTGTTCCCATATCCTTTTCCACGATTGTACTGGTTGTCTTGACGCGTAAGTAGGAGTTTGTCTTGACCGTCTGTTTGTCCTCCTTTCTTTACTTTAATTCTTTCTTCGAAAGCCTTCAAGCGTCCTATTGTCTCGTTTAGACTCATTTCGTCTAGATCACAAAATTGTTCGATAGTGGCGACAATATGTGAAAATCTTTCGGGCACAGAACTTAGGAGTTTCCGTGTTAGTGCCGATTGTTCTAACGTTGAACCTAAGGCACTTGCCCGTGAGACGATGTTATTTAATCTAGAAGTGAAAGAATCTATTGATTCTTCCTCTTTCATTTGCAACAACTCAAACTCGGTTTTGAGTGTTTGCAATCGTGCCTTCTGCACGTGTGGCGACCCTAAAACTTTTGCTTTCTTTCCCCAGCAATGACGACAGCTGAGGCTGCGAACGCTACGACGCAAGAATAATTTTCGGGAAAAAAATTCCAATTACAAGGGGATGATGTGAAATCCGAGAATTTCAAGGTTTACTTCCGTTAGACAATTCCGTTAGTTACGTTATAAGTGTTAACTTATTAACTAATGCTTAACTAGGCCGAATACGTCCACGTCCTTTGGTTGATCACCGAACCCGTCCATATGTGTTATGTGATTATTTATGTATTGTCATTATGTGCAACGTGATGAAAACGCATGATTTAGTATTAGGAATAAAATGAAAATTTGCCTTTCTTGGTTGCCAGCGAAACTAACGGGCGAAACTATAGTGTCGCCCGGTAGTCGGTTAAACTATTGGATCTCATGAAATCAGAGACAGTTTCGCCTGGCCAGCGAAACTAGCCAGCGAAACTAGCCTCTGATATATAATGGCATAAAACCCTAGTTGTCTCATTTGTTGCACCATTTCTCTCAAACACACACACTCACTCTCCTGGAATCTGGTCAGCCGAGAAAACCACCAAAGAAACACCAACTCAGCCTCGAGACAACATCTATTTGGATCCTAGATCGAATCGTGAGTCTCAAAAACCTTTATTTATGCTTTTCTATGTGTTTCTCTTAAAAAGCATGCCTAAACCTCTATGGAATCACTTGATCTGCTAGTATGTTGCTTAGGGATGCTAGATCTGTTATAAAGTTTGTAACTTTACGTGTGAAATCCATCCATAATGAAAATCCATGCTAGATTAGGTCATTTAGGGTTTTAAATGTATTTTGGTGATTTGATGATAAAAATACATGAATAGGGTGTCAAAACTGCTTCTATGATGTTGGTAATTGACTATGCATGCTATATACTGAATTACATGAAATATGGAAGCTGCTAGATTGATTTTTAGGCTGATTTGTGAGTTTTTCGCGACCAGCGACACTGTGTGTTCTCTGGGCGAAATTAAGCAGCGAAATTATATATATCTTCATCCAGCGACACTATGTAGCGAAACTGTAGTGTCGCCGGGTAAACCAACCAGACCTGTTCGGACGAAACTACCGAGCGAAATTCCCTGAACGAAAGTTCAAACCAGTTTCGGGCGAAACTAGGCTAGCGAAACTGTGCCAACAGTTTCGAGCGAAACTAGCCTAGCGAAACTGTGTCATCGGGTATTGCCTAGCGAAAGTGCTGCCCGTGCACACAGCGAAACTGCCTAGCGAAACTGCTAGCGAAACTGAGACCAGAATCCAAACTTGTGCAATTTACTTGAACATTATGCCATGACTTACATGATTATGCTATGACGATACATGCTTTGATTTCTGATGTATATGAACCCTTGTTTATGATCAACCATCGGTGTCGTGTGTCGGTATGTCGAGTCTTAGTTCCAACGTGCTATGTTATGGGCCATAGTGACGTTAAGTAAAGATTAGACACCAAACTAATACTTAAGACCTAAACATGTTCATAGGTCTTCGTTAAGCAAACTTGGATTATATAGCAAGTGTAGCAGTGCAACCCAAGGTGAGTGTCACTAACCCGTTTACTGTGAGCCCGTTTGGGACACACTGAATACCTTAATGAAAAACAATGCTGACAACCTTATGAGAGCTATGTACCTCTCTGATGAACTTGAACTCGGGAGTGCTTGGCACCCACTTGATGAACTTGAACTCGCGAGTGCTAGGCACCCACTTGATGAACTTGAAGTGTTTTATGGGAAGCACTTGTGAAATACTAAAACAACTATTTCTAAAACAAAACTGAAAATATTTTCAAGATTCATGAGAACCCAAAGGAAAACCGTTTTAATATGGCTAGTGTAGGTTAAGTCTAAACCACATGATATCACATGATTTCTAAGGATTGCCTTATAACTGAAAAAGTCCTCAACTTAATTATACCATTAATTGTAAAGCGAGGGGATGTTGGGTAGATCTACTGGAGTTTGACAAACTCCGCCCCGTGGCACGGGGAGTGCACGGAGGTACAATATCAGCCTATCTGATCGTGATCCCGAGAGGACACGGGGGAGGCAAAGCCGCGATGACATAGGTCCGCAAAACAAAATAGCTGGAGGCTCTGCCCCTACAAATATCGGTCAGCTTTGGTACAAACTTCCTTAGTGCATGGAACAACGGATTAGCTACCCGCGATATCGGTTGAGCACTTTAACTATACAAAACTAGTACATACCCGATAACGTAGGTTACGGACAATACTTTTACTAAACCACAATGCTATGATTTTGGATATCATTAGTTATCGCTTTTCACAAATGAATATTTCATGAGAATATGCTTACACGATTATGACGTATGAGACCGGGCCATTGCATGACAAGCCCACTGTGAACTCACCAACCGTTAGGTTGACACTTGCGTGGTTTAAACTTTTGCAGATCGCTAAGGAGTATCCGGAGCGGGTTGGCATGGCACATGAAGACTTTTATTTTTTATTAAAATTAATTGGGGATTTAAAACACTGGTTTGTAAAGCACGTGGTTAGTGCTAAGATGATATTTTGTTCCGCTACGTAATTTGAGACTTTATTTATGATATATCTTTAGACTAACTCTGATTCGTTTAGTATTTGTAACTAATGGTTGTGGTCCTGGTTTGCTCGCACCCCTTAACGGTATAAACTCCGTTAGTGGTTGATTTGGGGGTGTGACAGCACGCGATCTACTCCAACGTGACGTGTCTTTAATGCGTCCCAAATTTCTTTTGCCGTCTTGCAACTTGCGATTTGGAGTATCATATCTTCCGGTAATGCCTGGAATAAATACGCGCTTGCGGTCTTGTCCTTCTTGACATCCGCTTCCGTATTGTCTGTCGGTTCAATCCTTTCCCAAACTCCATTTGCCTCTAGTATGGTCTTCATTTGAATGGCCCATACCGTATAATTAAGTGATTTTAATATAGGGCATTTGAAATTCGGTGAGGACACCGTTTCCTTTTGTACAATAATTGCGTTACCACCACTTGGGTTGTCACTTTCCGACATATTTTTCACGTTTTGAAAAATCAAAGTAGTAGAAAAATATACTTTATGCAATTCTCTTCTAGAATTCGTATAGTATAATAGTAATAATCTAGAATTTGTAATCTAGATAAATTCCAAAGTAAATAAACAATAAAACCTGGAATTTGATGATTCTGAATTCCCGCAACAAACTAACATCCCGTAGCCTCTGGGTTTTTTGCGAAAAATTTGATGTCTCCTGTTGTGTTCTTCGTTTTCCAATCCACACAATCTTGAAGCAATCCTCGATTAACTTCTGAATTCGATCAACCCGTCTGGCCTCTTTCGAATTGGTAATTTGCGGATTAGGGTTTGTAGATTTAAAGAAAAAAAATCGATTTGTGTGATGAATAAGAACAGGGACGAAAAAAATCTCGACCCTCTTGATTCGCGAAAAAAAATGTGGCAATCCTTGATTCCACAAAATCCGATCAACCCTCAATGGTGGTCTCTTTCGAATTCGTAAATCGCGATCAAACAAAAGGAAAATCTGCAAATCGATTTTGAGTAATTGGCGACAGGAACAAAGGAATGATTTTCGGATCTTCTATCCTCAAATTGAAAGCGTAATCGATTGTGAAACGTGGCTCTGATGCCAAATGTTGGATTAAAGGATCGATCGATTACACAAATTTGATAGAATTTGACTAGAAACTGATTTTTGTATATGAATGATTGATTGTCGATGGTCTGCCAAAACCATCGATATATACATACATACGTACGACATAGGGAAGTTGTAGACTTCCAGTTTTGACCAAACAGACCCCTGAACTAGATACATATTTACAATTTGACACTAGACTTTAACTTTAGACATTTGACACAACTAACCCTTGGACTTTTATAACTTAATATATACATAGGTAGATGATTGTGATTAATCTCACAGATTCTTCAGCATCTTTTGTAAGTAAATCAAGCTTAATTTTGGACTTGTCAAACAAATTCTGAAAGTGATTAGCAGTATCCTCTGCTTCATCCTTCCATTTCCTTACTTCAATTACCAACTCATTCCTTTCTTCAGAAATCTTAGTTTTGGCAGCTTCAATATTTCTTTTATCTTGTCTAGAAATCTCTAATGCTTCATTCAACAACTTGATTTCAGTAATCAGACATTCGTTCTTTAAAACCAATTCTTTTTCATTTTCCTTGGAAATCTGCAAATCTGAATTTATCAAATTAAATTCCTCAGACATCCTTTGAATTTTATTCATCAATGATGCATTTTCTTTCATTAGACTCTCCAAGTTTTCAGCAGATTCATAAGAACTTGGATTTGAACTAGTATCGGAACTAGTATCTGAACAGGAATCATCTGATTGAACATGAGTGACAATCAAAGCTGATGAATCATAACCAAACCTTTGACCCCAATCATAAACACCAACATGTTGCACTATCAAAGTTGTCGTCTTGTTTGTGTTACTAGAAGATGGCTGAGTGAAACCAGGTTTGCTTGATAAAGGAAAACCAGACTTGCTAAGATTTGCTTGTTGACATTCTTTGGCAAAATGTTCAAGCTTTGAACACTTGTAGCACTTCAATTTTGATTTATCAAAACCTAATTTTTCACTAAAATCAGAAGTAGATTTGCCATGCTTCTTGAAAAATCTCTTTGGCCTATGACTCAGCATAGCATATTGCCAAGATAGATCCAATTTAGTCAGTTGATCATCATCAAGAGCATCAGGTCATCTCTTGTTAATTGTGCATCAGTAACATTTTTGATAACCAGACCAAACGATGATGAGATCAAAGCAGCAATCATTTTGGACAATCATCCATTGATTCAGCAGAAAAGGCATTTTGACATAAAGAATTTGGAATTGTGAAGCTATAACTCCGTGATGAATTATTATCAGAATTTCCAGAAGCTCCAGCCAGAAAAGCAACACTCGGTGCCATACTCAGATTTGGCTTAGACTTAGCACTCATGCTTGCACTATTTTCACCATGATACAATTCAGGATTCTGCAAAGTAGCAGTTGACTTCTTTGAGTTTAACATGTCCATTTCCCGAGCATGCAATTTTCCAATAAGCTCGTGAAATGTTAATGTAGAATATTCTTATCATGAGTGAGAAGTAAAACATAATTCTCCCATTTTTCAGGCAGTGCTTTCATAATCTTTTCCTTCAATTCAGCATCAGTTTTCTCAATGCCGACAACCTTAAGTTCACTAATCAGATGTGAGAATCGAGAAACAAGAGCAGTAATGTTCTCATTTTCATAATGTTGAAAATTATCAAATTCCTTATGCAGCACTTTCTTTCGACTTTTCTTGTAATCATCATTACCTTCACATCTTGCTGATAAAGCATCCCACAATTATTTTGATTTCTTACATGTGCTGAATTGATGTAACAACTCAGTAGGTAAAGCCATTGTAAGATAACCAAAAGCTTTTTGTTCAAGCTCATAGGCTTTCCTCTGAGCAATATCAAAGGTATGAACTTCCTTGAAATCTTTTGCATCAGTCGGATGTTGATAAAGTTTCTTGATTGGAATCCACAAATCGATATCATTCCTACTTATATAAGTCGAAAATCGTTGTTTCCAATTCTGATAATCTTCAAGTTTCAACTATTTGGGAACTTTCTGACTTGTTCCGATTTCATTGTCAAAATTCAGCATAGTTTGCATTACGTTTTGCATAGCCGTAAAAGCTTGAAATTTCGTCATCGTTTGAAAAATTGAATTCTGTCGGCCGAACTCTCTCCGAACTTAATACTGAGCTTCAAACCTCCACCGAATGTCGTCCGAATCTAAAACAACAGGTCGAACTTCCACCGAAACTAAGTAACTCCGAACCCTGACCGAGACAGCTCCGAACCAGACTAACCTCCGAACTAAGACCGAATGCAGACCGAACTCTCTCCGCGGACTCACCGAACTATTACCGAACTTGAAGTTCGGGAAGGTTACACCGAACCTGAACAGTGAACGCCAAACCTCGACTTCATTTTTCAAAAACTCACGAAAATTGACAGATTTTGACAAAACTTGTTATTGTGGATCAGAAAAACCGGTAAGAAATGATTTAGGAACAGATTTGACACCAAAAACTCGATAGAATTGATGACAAACACACAAAAAAAAACTCGAGAAACACCAAAAACGCTTCAAAAATCCAGAAATAGCAACCACATATCAGTAGAGTGAACCAGAAAGCTCTGATACCACTTGAAAATGCGTGAGCATCGGATCGTCTACTCGATCTAGCTTATCGGACATCGAAACGTGATAAACCGATTGTTTTATTGATCATAACGAATAATTACAATCAGTCTAAACACTCAGAAATGACACAGATATTACACACTGGATAACACACACTTAACAGATCTCACACACCCAGAACTCACCCAATTACAAGACCGAACAACTATTTATACCCAGCTGACCGATCCCTGTCCGAACCTCAGGTTCGGCCAGTCCGAACTCCAGGTTCGGACCAGGCTCGGCCAAGTGACATATGACTCGATCTTGTACATAGCTTGATACTTCACACGACGCACATATCAGGTATCAACAAGACTTCTCGTTATTTTAAAAGGTGAACATACGAGAAGCTAGAGGCCATTATGTAAAGATAATGTTTTGGAGATCAAATGATTAGGATAATGTATTTAGAGATCAAATGATTCCTGCAGGCCAACGAGCATCCTATCCGTTGAACGTCCTGGACAATCTAATTGCATAACCGAAAACATACGAGCACAACTTACTACACGTCGTACGAACAACCTATTAGTTGAACATCTTGAACAACCTAATCGCATAACCGAAAACGAACAAAGACAACTTATGAGCCGCAATATGCGGGTCTCTTGTTTTTAAGAACAACTTGAAGTTGTTTTTTTTTTTTTGTCCGAGTAACTTAAGTGCATGTTTGGCTAACCATTACAAACCTACTTATTAACTTATTAGCTTTTCAAAAAGCCAATAAGTTAAAAAAAAATGTTTGGATAGTACAAAAGCACTTTTTAAAACAACTTTTGGAGAAGGAGGTTTCTTTATTAACCTAAAAGCCAAGAAATCTTGTCTTTTGAAACTTCATTTGGCATTTTAAAAGGGAAATAACTAATATACCCTTATATTCATCTAACCTTATAACCACATAACCCATTTTTAGTCATTTTACATATAAAATAAGTAATCTCACTATAAAAGCTAATCCAAACATTTTTATTAAAACTCTTTTTCAAAAAGTCATAAGTTAATAAGCACTTTTATTAAAAGCACTTTTGCACTTAAATAAGCACTCCCAAACATAACCTAAAACAAAGTTGACCTCCGCTTTTTATACTCTTTCAAAGAAAATCTAATGCAATTGACACTAACATATAATTAGTGGTCACACTTTTAACTTTGGTTATCCTTCATTATAGGACTTTATACTTTTTAAAAAAACAATTTTCAGAATTACAGGCTCATGATTCCCATGTTTCTCATGGACGAAAAATGTTATGTTTGCAACAAGGCGTGTTTTGATTCGTTCGGGGAGCATGTCGTCCATTGCAAAGAGCTCCTTGGGTTTAAATACAGACATGACACGGTTCGGGACGTTCTTTTCGACATATTCATATGGGTTGGGATCTCGGCCAAGAAGGAAGCGCCTGTTAATTTTCTGTCTGATCCATCGGATGGTCGTTCAACTCTCATGCCAGCCGACGTTCTCGTTTTTTTATGGCAAAATGGGAAGAATGCTTATGTCGACTTACAGGGTTTCTCCTCTTGTCGGGCTGAGGGCCAGTACTTTCAAGGCTGGGTAAGCGGCTTCTAAAGCGGCCGCTGGGAAGGTGAACAAGCACGAAAAAGCGTGTATTAAAAATCAACATGTGTTTGTTTCTTTCGCGTTTGATACTTTCGGTCATCTTGAATCAGAGGCGGTGACCACACTAAAGCGGATCCAAAGAGTCGTACACGGGAATAGTGCAACCTCTAGAATAAAGAATTTTGTCTTTATACGTCTAGGTTTTGCTATTCAAAAATGGTTGGCAGCGCAGCTTGTTGCCCGCCTTTCCGGCATGACAACTTGATATCATGTGTGTTTCCCTTTTGAGTTGTATGGTTAACTATGAATAGAAATACTTGAATTCGTTAAAAAAATAATAATAATAAAAAAGTAATAATAATAAAAATAAAAAAAGGTTTACAGTAGTATAGGACATAAAACTCTTATATAATATCCACTTTTGTATAATATGAATTTATTAGTTACTATAAACGACATTAAAACATCACGTACTAACCTAAAAACCATTACAACACGCGGTCAAATTTCTCTTTATAAAATAAAAGATCACTACAAGCCCCTCTTCTCCTGTCATTTTTATGTCGAAAACTAATTCTGTGTATCCGATTCTAATTCCGATCACTTTCTTTATTGGTCTGAGTTGATTCAACCTCCATTGCTTTGTTCATACGCAAGCTTGAAGGAGAGAGAGAGAGAGAGGAAGAATAGTTCTACCAATAGGCTAATTCTGTGTATCCGATTCTAATTCCGATCACTTTCTTTCTTGGTCTGAGTTGATTCAACCTCCATTGCTTAGTTCATACGCAAGCTTGAAGGAGAGAGAGAGAGAGAGAGAGGGGGGAAGAATAGTTCTACCAATAGGCTGGCTGCAATAACTTCTTGGGGAAGTATTCGGTCTCACTTGATTAATGATATATCATACTATAAATAAAGTCTTACTATTTCTTCCCTATTCGTTGTACTTTAATTTTTATTTATAGATCAGGACACTACCCATTTTATACCCTCAAACAAAATGCTCATTTACCATACCACATGCTCAAAGAGCGAGCAGTTAAATGATCAGTTGGGTACAATTTGAAAGAGTTAGAGGTTTGGTTTTACTACAATATATAATCATATCATATACCACTACAATACAAAAAGGCTATCCAAACAGCCACTCGTGATGTCTACTTGAGCCTCTTCTTCGAAGATTTAGGCTTACGCCCAGGCTTACGCTTAGGTTTGACAGGTTTGACAGGTTCGACCTCCTGACTGAAATCAGATATCAACAAAACCATTTATTTATACAAACACAAGACAGAGAGAGCAGTAGTGATATTGATGCAAATACATGGAGAAGGGGTTAGTTTTGGCTAAGATAACTTGATTATAATTGAATGCTTTGAACTTACGTTTCTGCATTCGGGTATTTCAAGTCGCGTACAGCTGCCTCCACCGCATAAAGTGCCATTTTCTTCACCTGCAGGCATAACACAAATCAAACAGACTGAATATTTACAATGTGTTTGGAAGATCCAACATTTCAATGCATACACTACACCCAATAGATTGTGTACCTCCAACTTATCTTCTTTTGCCCTGTGATTTTTGGGTAGAACACGAAAATCTTCTGTTAACTGGATACATTCACCAACATTCTCAGGAGAAACAAAGTCCAATGCCACTTTTATACATGACTGCAGAAACACAAAGTCAACATAAAACAGATCTACGTTAGTTCAATAAAACATTATTCAACGGTAGCACGCTTCTTCAAGATCTTATCAAATGAAAATATAAGTAAAATGTCTAACCTTGCCTACTAATAATAAGTTTGTAACAGGTTTCTGTGTATCATACCCAGCTACTTGTTATTTCATAGTAAAAATCAAAATGAAATCGTTGGGAGTTTAACAGGGTTATTTTTGTGTTAAAATTATCACCCCCCAAGCCTCTCTAGTGGATACTGGCAACTGAATGAACAAGAGTCTTTGCATCCATGTAACTAGCATCACACAATTGTTAGTCAAGTTATGCAGCTTTATACTACCCCTCCACCGAGCCTCTAGAGTCTTCATTAAGATTAAGACTATACTTACAAGCTTGTTTTCAAAAAGGTAATGCTTGTTTGACGTCAACTTTTTATATAGCTCAGACCAACAAGGAATGCTTGTCATGTACAAGTTGCAAAATTAATAATATGGCTTTTAGATCGCCAACCAAGTATGGTATAAAGGGAAAGTTGTATCAAAACACAAACACACAGGGATTTTGGAAGAACCAACTACTTCCGACTCTTTCGTATTAATTACTTTTTCATGGAAAAGTAACTCAATATTTTGCATATCAACTAAATGAAATGCGACTCGTTCAAAAGAAAATGAAATGAAAGTGATCCCCCACAACATCACACATTGTTCTTAAGAACCTAAAATCAAGTTAATATATTTAAAAATATATATATATATATATATATATATATGAAAACAAATAGCAAGCTATTTACCTTCAAATTTCTAACTTGATGGGCACAACCAGCAGGTATAAAGACAGCATCTCCAAGCTTTTGAACAAAAGTCCATGGCTCAATTCCTGATGAAAACCAAAAGAATGAACAAGATCAGAAATATTAAATAAGTAACTGATACACCCCTTGCAAATGTGCACTAACCAAACTCTTCTTTGAGCTTCCTTTTATGCTCCATGGTTAGGTAAAATGTTTGGTCATGAATTGGATGAATAACCTGAAGCAATAAAATACAATAGAGAGTTAAGGAACTAGTAATCGTCACACCAGATTTTTATGTTGCTCATTTTCACCCTTTTTGACAGCTGTGTTTTGCCAGGTAATATTGTCAAAAATCTTATTCAGACTTTTAAATGAGTAATATTGAATATTGTAGTACATATATTTTCATTATTCATATAAGCTATTACAGTTACTAGTAAGTGAATTAAAGATTTCAATCTGCATCTAGTAAATATAGAACTGGAGGTACAAACATGTGAAGTGAAATATATTACAAGTTCGAATAAGAAAACATATACCAGAGAAAAGTTCCGCAAAACAACAAAACAGGCACAGAAAAGTAAATAAACTAAAGAACATGATTAAATTGAAAATTAAAACCAAATCAGTAGTTTGGAAGGACACATTATGGTAGTTTACATATTTCATTATTCATATGTAGCTGTAACTGTTTTGGTGTGAGCCAGAGGTCTCACTAGGAGCTGCTTCTTTATCTCAGGGGACAAAGGTAAGTTTTGCCTCATCTCATCCTCCCCAGACCCTGCTCTACGGGTGGGATACCATTTGATATGTGTGTTTGTTTGTTGTAAACTTATTCATAAGTTAATTACCTATATTTACATTTAGAATGAATATATATATATATATATATATATATATATATATATATATATATACCTATAGGGTTAGGTTCAAATGAGAACTTTTTGTTTTGAGAACTTTTAAGAACTAAATCTCAACCACAAATTTCAGGGGGGGACCACTACAATTCATGGGAGGGGGGATACATATAAATAAACTTGTGGCTCAAATTAGTTCTTTTTAGTTCTCAAATCAAATTGGTTCTCAAATTGGTTCTCAAATGATCCTCTACCTATATATATATATATATATATATATAGTGAAAAGTTCATTGTAGACACCCCCATAAGTGTAGACAGGTAGACACCTTTTTTCACCATTAGATCTCTTGATCTAATGGTTATGATTAATTTCTTTTTTCTTTTTTTCCTTTTTCTCATTATTCAGAAAATTTCACATGTGAAATAAAGTAATTTCACATGTGAAATAGGGTGTCTACCTGTCTACACTTATGAGGGTGTCTACAATGAACCTCACCCTATATATATATATATATATATATATATATATATATATAGGATTAGGTTCAAATGAGAACTTTTTGTTTTGAGAACTTTTGAGAACTAAATCTCAACCACTAATTTCAGGTGGGGACCACTATAATTCATGGGGGGGTTTTCCATATATATAAACTAGTGGCTTAAAATGGTTCTTTTTAGTTCTCAAACCCAGTTGGTTCTCAAATGATCATCTCCCTATATATATAAATATATATAGAGAGAAACTAAAAAATTCGTTTTTTGTTCCGATTTTTTTTATGGTGACTCTCTAAGTTAAAAAGACGCGCTTTATGCAAAAAAGTAAAAAAAACACTTAGTAAATTTTTTTAAAAAAATATATATTATAACTGATGTTACATATGTAACAGTACCCTATTACATATGTAACATCAGTTATAATATACATTTTTAAAAAAAAATTACTAGGCGTTTTTTTAACTTTTTTGCATAAAGGGGGTCTTTTTAACTTAGAGAGTCACCATAAAAAAAATCGGAACAAAAAACGAATTTTTTAGCTTGGTTTTCACGGTTTTCCAAACTCGGAGAGGTTTTCATTATATCCCTCCCCTATATATATATATATATATATATATATATATATATATATATATATAATAGAAGGAAGAAACTTGCTCGGAAAAAACTCACTGGAAGTTGGCTTGGTTGGTAAACGAGACAGGCTGAGCTCGAGCAAACGTTAGCTCGCTCAACAGCTCGCTAGTTGGTTCATTTGAATTAACCCCAACTTTGAACATTATGTAGCCCAAGAAAAAAGAGATTCAATGTTTTGAGCCCAGCTCACCGCCATTATTCAATCCAATTCACAGAAAGTTCCTTTCTTTTAAGTTCTAACAATCTAACCAAGTCCAAACCGAGCTGAGCCAATTTTTAAAAAGCCACGACGAACTCAAGTTTTCAGCTTAGTTTGTTTGAGTAGAGCTCAAGCTCGTAGTGGCCTGGATCATGAGCAGCACCATACAAAGGTGCATGTATATAAAAAGATATAAAAAATATAAAAAATATAAAAAATATAAATAAAAAATATAAAAACAACTAACGGTGGCAATTCCAAAAAGTACCGTACACGAAAGTAATAAGGTTTTGCGTTGTCTTGTCTAACCCATTTAAAAAACTAAGTCATGTTCAGGTCGACCTTAATCTGTTTATTGAATGTGTCAATCATACTAATATTAAAAATAAAAAATATATATACAATTTATAAGGTCAACCCACTGACCCATTTAACTCATTTTTTATGACTTGTTTACAACCCTCCAAGTTCAACCCATTTTTTATGACTTGTTTAGAAAAGTGGGTTACGCAAGTTGTGTTTGGGTTATATAATTTTATGTCTTCGATCAATTCAACTCTATTCCCACCCCTGAAGAAACTACAACAGTACATTAATGAAATAAAAAACAAGTAGATATAATAAATAACAATCAAATCAAACGATTAGGACACACACACACATATTAAGTAATATGTAAATATAGATAGTTACCTCCTGCAGGGGACGACAGTAGATATGTCGGAACTCTCTAAAATGGTTTTTGAGATAATCCTCCAATTTAGGAGTATCTTCCCTCCTAAAGATGTCCCACAAGGCACCTCCCTCTTCCAGATCAAACCCATCCACACAAGTACCTGTAATGTCATTGTGATTTGCAGCTTTTTTATTAGCTTTTGTCGGTCCATTTTTGCTTACTTGTTCATTGCTTGTGCTATCAGGGTCTTCTAGTTTAAT
This sequence comes from Deinandra increscens subsp. villosa, assembly GCA_039602395.1. Taxonomy (NCBI): domain Eukaryota; kingdom Viridiplantae; phylum Streptophyta; class Magnoliopsida; order Asterales; family Asteraceae; genus Deinandra; species Deinandra increscens. The sequence continues at coordinate 68,157,394 of JBCNJP010000017.1, read as the reverse complement.
GTGTTTCAATTTCCTTTTAGCATTCCCATTTTGTTCTGGACCTCTTTTCAGGGAACCTTTTCTCTTCCCATCAAATTCTTCAACTTTGTCAATGATACACTCAGTTCCCTTACATACTTCATTCTTCAATGCATTTCCATTTGATTGATTGCTAGTAGTTGGATCTGTGCCATTCCCACTTTCCAGTTTGTTTCTAGTGTTGGCACTAGAAAAAACTGAAGAATGGGTTGTTTGATCAGCATCCATATCACATGAGTTTCTTTCAACCACAGATTCAACTAGCTCGTTGCCCCCACTTTGTATCTCCACAGGAACAACTTGCCCAGCAGTAGCATCTTTTGTGATATCAACATCAATTCCAAAAAGTTCCTTCTGATCCTGAGCCTTGTGCCTTTCTTTCAATTTATTTATCGAATCAGTTTGTTCAGGATCAGGGGTCACAGTTGCTGTATGAGTCAGCACATTCACCTGCATGTTACCAGAAAATATATTAATGAATGAATCTGAAAGAAACTTGAAGTGTGGAAAATAGATAATGTATCTCTTCGTCACAAAAAAAGTTGTGATGCGACAAAGTTATCTTTCAACAACAACGATTTTATTCATCATACCAAAAGGTTGATATCCATAGTTGTCACTTCTAAAGATAAAGATTACGATTTTATATTGTAGAATGATTTAATAACAAGCATCTCACATAGATTTCAGACTAAAATAGTATAAACAGAATATAAAATTTCAAGCAGAAGAATGATAAAAAAAGCACACACCGCATCAGACATGTCACAATGAAGTTTAGTTACAGAGTCACCACGGCCCAATTCTTGAGAAACACCATAAGCTATATATGTTTTAGGACCCATGTCTGGCTTCAGAGACTCTGGAGGCAACTTCACCGCAAGATTAAGGTAGCCATCACGAGGATGTGTATATTCTTTAAAGGGTAAACAAGTGATAAATTCAACACCATGACGTGGCAAACGTTCTTCAAATAAACTTGATGGAGGCCAGTCTTTCAACTTTAGGATTTCAGGCCACCCTTTGTCATCATACTTACCCTCCGTATACCATTTAAAAAACTGATGAACATTAACATCAACCTGCGCTTCATGAAAAAAGTTGATCAGGTGTGTTATATATTCCAAAAGAGCATTGACTGAGAAAAGCACAGAATCAAGCAACAGATATGAGAAATTGACCAAATATTTAAAAAAGAAGTCAGATAAGCTTAAGAAAAAGAAATATATGAGGAACAAACATGTGTGTCCTTTGAAAGACAGGTCAACAAACACTACCTACAGATATTCCATTGTCCACAAAAATCACATGTGTGCTTACTGGGAAAGCACCCAGCATTTACAATTAGATAGACATGTTTGTATATTAATAACAAGTTAAGGGACTTTAATATTCAAAACTATGGTTGAGAGTTTCACTTAAGAAAAGTCAACGATATTAGTTTTAGACAGAATTTTCCTAAATAATGTAACGTTCACGAATACATAGTTAACAAACCTCACACCAATCTAAACAGTTCAGAGCAGCAACATCCAAGAGCTGGTCGTGATTAACATTTGCAATCTGGCGAAAAGCACGCCACATAACCATGGGCTCCCAGCTCAAGCCAAGAGTAGTTTCTAGAACATTACTGACTATGACAGGCTGGCCTTTAGACCAATGCCACTGAAAATGTTTTAGATCGCCCGTTTTAATGTCTACAGCACGTGGACAATACAAGTAATTGTCATTAGAATTTTCACGAGAAGCGGCTTTACGTAGCTGCTTTGCAACTGCATCACTTTCATTCACCAAATCTGAACAAGTGCACCAGTCTTCAGGCATCTTTCGCATATCATCCTCCAATTTATGATCCTTTAAGAGCTTTTTTGTGTTCTCTAACAATGTTGGAATAACACCAGGCGGCTTTATGTGCATTAACTGTAAGATTTCATGCCCACACCCACCCATACTTTCTGGAGGACAAGGAATTCTACCATCTTCTAGAGACTTCCAGTCATGATTTGTATTTTCTTTTGGTGACATACTATTCCTCTGAACGTTACGAACACTACGAACGTTACGTAACTTCTTATCTTCTTTTATCTCACCACCATGCAAGTAATCAGCCCCTGGATCTACAAAGTGAAGAATAACTTCTTCTTTGTTTCCCTGAGGATTTCCATCACGTAATTCCCAGCAACATTGAAGGCAAAGATCATAATTACAACTAGGGCAGCTTCTATGCAGGTCAAAGATCGACGTTCTACAGCAGTCACTGCATATATCAGGTAGCAAAATTTAGAAAGATTAAAACAAAATCCTAAAACTCTTGTTCAGTAATTGAAGTACCATACCAGTACATGCGCTCATCCAAGCTAAAGTCTATCTCCTTCAACTTTACATCTGATAAACTACACCCTATCCAAAAGAAACATATAATTAAATTAAAATGAAGCATGGATAATTACTTAATTCGTGTGATCAAATAAATAATAATATAAGCTATAAAAGCTAACCACCTTGAATTTCAGACTCTATCATTTTCTCCTTTGTGTGTTCCTCATTGAGACGCTCCAAGAACGGAAGAAGTACATGTAGGATATAAATAGAATATTGAACTTTCTGATCAGCGCTAGGTTTGAAATCAATCTTGTTCTTGACCTAAAAGTAACAAACAGTTTCAGTATTTCAATTCTTATAAGGGTATGCGTAACATCATTAACATGGTTCATAAGAAAAAATAAGCTGCAAGAACGAACTTTAGGGCGCACATCCCGCAGGCAAGATTTACAGTTGCAATTGTCAAGGCAAACAGGGCAGCACTCAGCAAACATCTCTTCTGTCATGTTGGGATACCTACAGAACAGTGCAAACAAACAGAATAAAATTATCACACTCTGAAGAGAGGTATTTTCAAATTATTTTAAGCAGGGGGTAGATAGCTCCAAGCATATATACAATTTGGTTATTACAGCAATACACAATTTCAGGGTGAAAATAAGTCCGCCCTTGGGAAATAATGAAAAGGGAAATACAGACCTTGGGTTAACTAGTCTTTTAAATGGTCAACTTAGATTGAATAAAGCTCTCGCTCATATGACTTCGGGCTAGTTTGTTTTTACTTATTAAGAGTTGTATGGATAAATTGTGCTCATAAATAAGGTCTGTGTGGAATAAGAAGTATGTTGTTTGTTTTGGTGCTGAATAGTCAGACTAATAGTAATGACTAGTTTCCCTTTTTTGAAGAATTACTACCGAATAAAATATAGTTGTTTTATACATGTTCTAATGAAAGTTCTAATTGCCAAAAAAAATTGCCAACTTAAAGATCACGTTTATGATAACAAGTTAGATAAAGTAATAATGCAAATGCAAATATGAAAGTCAAACGTACATCGTATGATTAACAAATTACAAGCATGACTAATAAAAATTATGATAACAAAAGACAATATGATTACCCCGCATCAAGATCTAATATACTAATAAAATTACAACAAGTAGAGTATAACATAACAAATACATATCAAAATTCAAAATAGATCCTAATCATTTCGGAAAGGTATTTAAACAACTTATATGGTAGATAGCATTTGATATTTAAAAAAAAAACTATTGTTCAAAGAGATATGATTGTTTATACAAATAAACATGGCAAAGTGAGGACTAGAGGATAACAGGATCATTACGACTTGCCACATCAAGTTATTTCCCTGTTAAAACAAGGCAAAAAAATAGCACATTGATAACGACAATCAGTGATGGATACTTAATGTATCAACAACTAGCAAGCCATAGTTGTCAAAGGCGCAAGGCACTTAAAAAGCAAGGGCCTGAAATAAGCTAGGTGTGTAGCATAAAAATACCATTTTTAGGGGTTTAAGTCACGTTTTTGGCTAGTTTTAGGATGGTTTCAGTAGAGGTGACAAAAACGGACAGTCAGGCAGGCATAGGTCATATAGAGATGTATCAATTATCAAACAGCTAACTTTTAGAGGGTTTATACAAATAATTCAGGTCGGATTCAGTTTGAAAATAAGTATTCAAGTATTAGACATTATTAAAAAGCAATCTACTTTTTTAAAAAGCAATTTACAAGTGAATGATCTAGGCTAAAATCAACCATGTATTAGGTATTGACACTCCTCCTACTACTAGAGTAGACAGCATGTATGAATTTCATACCATGTTGTCATGCAAGGGACACAGTAACGCTTGGAATCACATTTCTGGCACCCAACAACTCGCCCCTTATCGTTCCTTTGACACTGATGACACATGACCGATATCACATATTGTAGAACTCCCTGCAACGCAAGCAGATCATTTCACGATAATAATAGCAATAATAAAGAACACGTTTGGTATGAAAAATAAAGAAACCAAGATCAATGGAAGGAATATTACATTGTCATCCAGGACTTGGTGTCTGGCAGCACACTTGGGTCTATCCTTCTTCTTGCTTGGATTCTCCTCAGAAGTCTTGTTTTCTATCTTCTTCTTGTTTGAATCGGCCTCAGAAGACATGTTTTCTATCTTCTTCTTCTTCTTGTTGTTACTATGTATCATCTTCTTCTTCCAAGATTTCCTCAGATCAATTCCTTCAAGTGGGTCTACGTTATAATTAGGTCTGTTTATCGCGATACTTCTTCTGGACCTCCTACACCCACTCTCGTCCTCCTCCTCGTCATTTTCGATGTTTGATACTGGAAAATCGGTACTTTTTCCCTCTTCTTTATATTCATCAATGTCCATACCTCCTTCTTCTTCTTCTTCTTTTTCGTCTGTTTTCTTCTTCTCCTCTACACTTTCTGCCATTACTTGAGGTTTATTCGGCTGTTCATCGTCACATCGTTCCTCATTTAATTCTCCAACCGAATCATCATCAGCAGCAGCAGCAGCAACCATACCTTTTTCTTCTGTTGAAACAGAGACGGACTCCGTCTTCGGTTTCCGACCTCTCTTCTTCTCTACTTGAGGTTCATTCGGCAGTTCATCGTCACATCGTTCAATCTTTATTTCTCCAACCGAATCATCAGCAGCAGCAACCATACATTCTTCTTCTTCTGTTGAAACAGAAACGGACTCCGCCTTCTGTTTCCGATCTCTCTTCTTCTCTACTACTTGAAGTTCATTCGGCTGTTCATCGTCGCATCGTTCCTCCTTTATTTCTCGATTATCACCATCGCTGGCCATCCCTCAGACGAAGTGGAATTTTAGACAGAAACCGTGGGTGGGGTGAGATTGTTAGGGTTTTGAAAATAAAACATTGATTTAAAAAGGGAGGGATTATTCCCGCTCTTAAACTCTAATCCGTGGGTTGGTTTCACGACACTCGAGAACGCACCACAATCCTTCCTGATCAGGATTGAAATTGGAACCCTAGTTACTTTTTTTACTTTTAGTTTTTCTCTTTGGAGCCAGAAAATGTCCCATTTTATCTTACCTATGTAACAAATAAAGCTTTGTTACTTGTCCATAATTCTAACCATGCCAAATAATAAGATGATAAATCCTATAAGTAATTTGTTTAGATTTTTAATAAAAAAAAAGTTCTAAAAATCGTGGCATCTTCATGTGGATTTTTTTTTTTTTTTTTTTGAAGCCAATCATAATTTTTGAAGCCAATCTTCATGTGGATCCTCTTTTAACCTACAAACTCGACTCATTACTATTTCTCTAAACTAATCGATTGTTTCTCCCTCATTCGACGCATCTATGGTTTTCTAAACCCCAATCGCTATCTCTGCCTCTCTTCATCTTCCTCCGATTCTCACATCATCCTTGAGTTAATTGCTAATCTGGAATTTGTAACATTTATTGATGAGTAAATTAAACTAGTAATGAGTAAGATTGAGATAAAAAGATGAAGATATGGGAGATTGATATTATTACAGAATGATAGGAAAAGGGTCAAGATAACCAGGGCATTGCCCTCTCTCAATACATCATGTATGAGCCAATAGAAATCGTAACAAACTTTCTCACACCTCACACTTTCCTTATTCTCTCCTACTTATAGAATCTGATGCTAACAAACATGCTCAACCACTCTTTGAATTCCCCTTTTTGCCCCTTCTAGAATAAACTAAAAGGCCCTTAGGTTTGTCATCCGTATCACTGCTGCCCCCATCGGAAAAAAGTCTTGTCCTCAAGACTTGTGTCAGGAAACTGCCCTTGAATCCACGATGTGTCTTCCCAAGTGGCGTCTTCCGCAGCCTGATTCTGCCACTGAATGAGATCCGAAATACGACGTGTAACTAGAATCCGGGCAGGAAGTAAAGCTTCGGCATCACCGACTTCTAGTTCAGGGGTAAAACTGATGTAGTGGAACCGGAGATAGCTTTCTTTAGCAAGGTGACATGGAAGACCGGATGTATTTTCGAAGTAGGAGGAAGCTGCAATCGATAAGCTAAAGGACCCGGTTTTTCTATAATCTGAAAAGGCCCAAAAAAATTTAGCTGCCAATTTTTGATGAATACGATTGGTGACAAACATTTGGCGATATGGTTTCAGCTTGACGTAGACCCATTCACCCACCATAAAAGAAACATCTCTTCTCTTTTTGTCAGCCTATGCTTTCATGTGATCTTGAGCATTGACCAAATGTTGTTTAAGTTGTTTCAAGGCTTCATCGCGATCCTGCAGTTCCTCGAGCAACCGATTCCACCCGTACTTCTCCTGCCACGAATTGAAAAACAGAGGGGGGGGGGGGGGCGTCGCCCATACACCGCTTCGAAAGGTGACATACCGATGGAGACATGGAAAGTAGAATTATACCAGAATTCAGCCCACGAAATCCAGTTGGCCCAAGTTTTGGGCTGATCAACAGCAAAACGGCGAAGATAAGCCTCCAAACAGCAATTGACCACCTCATATTGACCGTCCGTTTCTGGGTAATAGGCGGAACTCATTCGTAATTTGTTGCCCATGGAACGAAAAATTTCTTGCCAAAATTTGCTAAGAAACAAGGGGTCACGATCACTAACGATTGACTTGGGAATACCATGGAGGCGAATGACTTCTTTGATAAAAAGATCAGCAACCGATTTGGCCGTGTAAGGATGTTTTAAGAGTAAAAAATGAGCATATTTGGACAGTCGGTCCACCACCACTGAGATGACATTGAACCCTTTCGATGTCGGTAAACCCACGATAAAGTCCATCGAAACATCCTCCCAAATGGCGTTTGGAACGTCAAGAGGCTGTAAGAGACCTCCAGGGACAGCGAAACTGCTTTGCAGCGTTGGCAGATATCACATTCTCGAACAAACTATTTTACAGCAGCCGTCATCCCGGGTAATGAAGAGTGGCGGCCAGCCGGCGATAAGTACGATAAAACCCTGAATGACCCCGGCGGCGGTAGTGTGAAACTCATGTAATAAGGCAGGAAGAAACTTCGAGTGATGGGAGATGACCAACCTGTTGTTATAATGGAGAACACCTTGATGGAGAGAATACCCGGGTAGTTGCGTTGGATTATCTTGAAGTTTTTTAACCAACTTTAGTATTTCCGGGTCTGTTTGAGCCTCCGAAATTAATTGTGCCCCTTGCAACCATAAAGGAGAAGAAACGGCCTGATTGAACTCCCTCGTAGCTGCTTGTCGAGATAATGCATCAGCAGCCCGATTTTCACGACCCGATTTATATTGAGTATCAAAGTTGAACCCTAGGAGTTTGGCTACCAAGTTTTGTTGAGCTGGAGATGTAACCCGTTGTTGGAGAAGAAATTTCAGACTCTACTGGTCGGTGTATACAATAAAATGAGTTCCCAATAAATAAGCCCTCTAATGTTAGACTGCCAAGACTAAGGCCATCATTTCACGTTCATAGGCCGACTTGGCAAGGTTGCGGTCACTTAAGGCTTTGCTGAAGAATGCAATAGGTTTATGGTGCTGCATAAGAACGACCCTAATGTCGCGACCCGAAGCATCGCATTCCACCATGAATGGAATAGTAAAATCAGGAAGTTGCAGAACCGGTGCTGTAACGAGAGTCTGTTTAAGCAGATCGAAAGCTTGTTGGGCCTACGGATGCCACCCAAAGGCATCCTTTTTGGTCAGATCCGTGAGCGGCCTGGCGATGCTGCCATAATTCTTAATAAACTTTCGATAGTAACCGGTAAGCCCTAGGAAACCTCGAAGACCCTTTAGTGTTTTGGGAACCGGCCAATCAAGCACAACATCAACTTTTTTGGGATCTAAAGACACTCCCTGGCCGTCAATTATGTGTCCAAGGTATTCCACAGAGGTCTGACCAAAATAACACTTTTGTCGATTGACATGGAATTGATGTTGAGTCAAGATTGTTAGAGCATATTCCTATGCTATGAATGTCTCGTGTATTGTATCTATGTGAGCGTGTCTAAGTGATAGTTGTAGTGACTATTTGGTTATGGGCGTACCACATGGTCCGGCGGACCATGTGGTCCGGCGTATCAGTTTGATACGCTGGGCATTTAGTCACTTACTATAAATAGGTGTGTGTTAGAATGTTAGCTTAACTAGTTCAGTCATTCTACACCTTTCTGTGTGTGTTTCTAGAGAGAGAAACTAGAGAGAACTTCATTGTATCTTCAAGTGATCAATAAGATTTCTCTTATTTACATCCGTGTTCATTACGTTTGATCAAAGCATGCAGTAGTAAGATCGTATCTCGTTTCTACAAGTGGTATCAGAGTTTTCATTTTAAGGGGGAGAAAAACAGAAAATACAAAAACATTGAAAATGAGAAATTGTATCCAACATGATTGGGAAATGATGGTACATTGGCTTACGTGTCTGACTCATGGATAAAATAGATGAAAAAGCCATAAGATCATTGTTTGATGTACTTGGTAGGCTCGGCATTAAATCAGAAAGTATTCAGATGTGATAAACACATTAAATACTAATGCTTGACCAAGTGGACAACATCTTGATGCATGTCTCATGATATCAGGGAAAAGATATGGGAAAAAGAAAATGAGAAGTCACTGTGTATACATGTGTTCATTTTGCAAAGATTTAAACTTGTTTGATTTTCTTTATTTTGTCAAACGATCGGACTTTCTTTGCGTATCGAAAGATCGACCTGATTGTTGTTCGTTTGACGTTCTGCTTTATTTTCTTTGGTGTTTCGTATAACTCATCGGACTTTCTCTGCGTGTACGGAAGTACCGACCTGATTGTTGTTGGGTTATACAATTTCAACTTGTTTTATTTTCTTATTTTGTTAAATCCGAGGCCTTATCTGTGTATCGAAAGATCGACCTTAAGGTAGACGATTTAACGTTCTTATTTCTTTTTGCATGGAACACAGTTGACTAAATCATGAATACAATCATTATGTGATTAAATCACAAATGATATCACAAATGTGATATAAAAAGCAAAAACGTATCTGAGTATGTCTGATAGTGTGGAGTACACTGGTCAAAGCAAGCTAAATCAATCAATAACATATCCAGATGTTATGAGTATGATTGTGCCTGAGTTTAAGATGGACAAATTATACCAGTAATCGACATGACTTGTGTGCTGAAGTAATTGAAATTGAAGTGTAGTTCAGCATGATATGACCAATATGATCCCAAGTTGTGATCTTTCTTGCAAAAGACAAAAATAGTGTCTGATTCAGTATTGCATTTATGTTTCATATCTGAAAAGTTCAAAAAGATTTTCGGTGTGTTTTGATGTAAAGTTTCAAAAAGCCAAAAAGATTTTGTTTCTTAGTTGTTTTCGACCGATCGACATGTGATACGAAATCGAAATTTGAAAATCTATCTTGGATTCTCGAAGAGAAGTTTTGCACCAAGATTAAATTAATTTTCAAAAGAAAAGGAAACCGCGTTTCTGTCTTCTGAAATTGCAGGTTATATGTTTCAAAGACTCAAGCATGGTGAAAGGGGGAGTATGAAGTATCTTTCACAATTGGATCTTGAAGTTCAACGATAGTTCAAGAGTGATCCAGCCATGCGAGCTCTATTTCTGACAAGATTTCAAGTCAAAGATCGGATGCAGCGGTGTTGAAGATTGATGACTGAAGTTTAGTTAGAGAATAGATACACTACACGTTAAGGGGGAGTTTGTTAGAGCATATTCCTATGCTATGAATGTCTCGTGTATTGTATCTATGTGAGCGTGTCTAAGTGATAGTTGTAGTGACTATTTGGTTATGGGCGTACCACATGGTCCGGCGGACCATGTGGTCCGGCGTATCAGTTTGATACGCTGGGCATTTAGTCACTTACTATAAATAGGTGTGTGTTAGAATGTTAGCTTAACTAGTTCAGTCATTCTACACCTTTCTGTGTGTGTTTCTAGAGAGAGAAACTAGAGAGAACTTCATTGTATCTTCAAGTGATCAATAAGATTTCTCTTATTTACATCCGTGTTCATTACGTTTGATCAAAGCATGCAGTAGTAAGATCGTATCTCGTTTCTACAAAGATATTCAAGACCAAACGAAGATCAGCCAGGTGACTGTCCCATGTGGAACTGCAAACCAGAATATCATCGAAGAAAATAACTACCTTTTGACGAAGCAGGGTCGAAACACATCATTCATCACTGCTTGAAAGGTGGTCGGGGCGTTGGTGAGCCCAAACGACATAACTAGGTACTCATAATGGCCATCGTGAGTGCGAAAAGCGGTCTTCTAAATGTTGTCTTCTTGCATTCTGATCTGATTATAACCCGCCTTCAAGTGAAGTTTGGTGAAGAAACGAGCCTCGTGTAACTCATCCAGTAACTCATCCACAACGGGAATCGGATATTTGTCGGGAATAGTAGCTACGTTAAGAGCACGGTAATCCACACACATATGCTAAGAGTTATCTTTCTTTCCGACCAAAATAATCGGGCTGGAAAAAGCGCTTTTACTAGGTCGGATCATGCCTAATGTAAGTAGCTCCTTGACTTGGCGTTCAATTTCAGCCTTCTGCAAGTGTGGGTAGCGATAAGGACGGACACAAATAGGATCAGGATGTACCAGAGTAATACCATGATCAAGAGAACGGGAAGGAGGTAAGCCGGAAGGAGGACAAAAGATAGCCGGAAAGTCACTAAGGAGCTGATCAAGTGCTGAGTGGAACTCCGGAGATAAGGGCACCAAGGAAGAAGGTACCTCCTGAGACGCACCGGAAACCTGACATAAGGGACATCTCGTCCAAGGCCAACCACTACTGCAAGGTAGGTTGAGCCGGTTGACACACCCGTAAGCCCTGTAAACGGGTCGTCACATTGTTGTACTGAAACTGCATCCACGTGTTGTGCCAATCGTGGGTGACTTCGCCCAATGATTGTAACCAAGCCATGCCCAAAATGAGATCCAAATTACCTGTGTCGAACACCAGAGCATCGATACGGAACGTACACGAACCAACATGGATAGAAAGCTGCTGACAGCGTTCCGTAACAAATACGGAATGCCCATCCCCCAATTGATGTGCAACCCAGAAAAAGAGGTAGATGGTAAGCCCAATGCTAAAACCAACCGCCGAGAAATGAATTTATGGGTCGCACCACTGTCGACCAACATACTGATGGGGATACCTAGCAAGGCGTCTTCAAAACGTAATGTCTTAGCACCGCCTGACTCGGTGAGGAACCCAGCCATCTATAAGGCCAAACACGTGCCACCAGGAGAATCCCCTGAGGGGGATGATAACGGGGAGTCCTGAGCTTCAAACAACATATGATCTTCGTCCATGGCATCGTATTCATCCTCCCCCAGAATTAGTACTCGTAATTTGCCCTCAGGGAACTTATGAGCTGGGCCATAGAGTTGACGACAGCGGTAACACAACCCTTTCTTCCGTCGTTCTTCCCATTCAGAACGAGACAAGGAGCGGACCCTGCGATCCCGCTGAAAAACAGGACCAGAGGAGACCGATTGGGAACTAGGGTTCCGGTGAGTAGGCGAAGGCTTAAACTGATCAGATCTCGAAAAAGGACCCTTATCCCCTAACTTATTTGTTAAAAGAGATAATGGCTCGGGCCGACCCATTAAATTAGGCCTATCCACAGAAAGCGAAGCGTGAGGCCCAAAAGGGTGTAAGTAACGGAAACGAGAAATGTTACTGGTGGGTGGCCGGAGCATTTCCTCAACGTCCTTGGAAAGGTGCATCGCGTCTAATCGAGACTGAGGACGATGGAGACGAACCCATTTCCTGACATCTTCTTTCAATCCGGCAACGAAATAGCCCATCGCCTGTGATTCCGGCAGACGAGGAACCAAGGAAAGGAGGTACTCGAAATCGTCAATGTAATCATAAATGGAATCAGCTTGGTGGAGATTGGCTAACTGCTCATAAGGGTTGTTAATCTCTAACCCACTGAAACGTTGTAGTAACTCCGATTTGAAATCCTTCCAAGTCAGATCTTCACGTACCTGGGTAATGATGGTAAACCAGTGTTGAGCGACACCCACCATGCTTAATTGGGCTAAGCGCAGGCGCAACTCATCAGGGGTCTCATTAATGTCAAAATAAAGTGTCGCCTTCTGAATCCAACCCTAAGGATCGAAGCCACAAAACTCAGGTAATTTCACCTTCTTGACGGCCCAAGGAACTGTCGGCGTGTCCGTCTGAATGATGGTGGCTGAACCGGAAGGACGACGCCGACCACCGGAAACGCCAGAATCGCCGGTATCATCGTCGGACTGAGAAGTACGAGCTTGCAAGCGCTCAAGAACAAGTTTCTGGAATTCAGCATTAGCAGATTCTGGTTTCTCCAAGGCTAATTTGATGGAAGCAACATCGAGTTGAAGTTGCTTGATCTGAGACTCCTGGTATCCAAGCGAGATTGCATACGGGTTTCCATGGCGATCGACAGAAAACGACAGGTGGAAGGCAGGTCGGACCAGTGATGAGTAAATTAAACTAGTAATGAGTAAGATTGAGATAAAAATATAAAGATAGGGGAGATTGTTATTATTGCAGAATGATAGGAAAAGGATCAAGATAACCAGGGCACTACCCTCTCTTAATACATCATGTATGAGCCAATAGAAATCGTAACAAACTTTCTCACACCTCACATTTTCCTTATTCTCTCCTACTTATAGAATCTGATCAAACATGCTCAGCCACTCTTTGAATTCCCTTTTTGCCCCTTCTAGAATAAACTAAAAGGTCCTTAGGTTTGTCATTCGTATCATTTATCTTCATCATTCTCAAACATATTTAGCTATTTTCGTTTGTTTTTAACGAATCTCTGTTTTAACGATGATGAAGCGCAATAAATCAATTTTATTTTAGGGTTTTCTTCACCAATGATGAATTTCCGAATAAATTTGCTTTTAATTACATCTTGTGTTTACTCTGTTTAGATTTTAGGGTTTTTAAAATTTTGCCTTCAATGATTAGGATTTTAGGGTTTGATGTGTTTATTGGAATGTTACATACATTTATTGTGTATAAATTAAAAGTGCGTGAGCGGAGGAGCGTCTACTCGATCTAGCTATATCGAATACAAAGACGTAATTCATGATTGCTTCATTTATCACAAAAAACAAAGGATTACAATCTGGAACACTTAGTCACACAGAGATATTTCACCTTAGAAACACACACATACACTCAGATTGTTAATTGCAATTACAAAGAAAATCATATTTATACTATAGTTACTAGGCACGAACTGGAGAGCCACGAACTCCTAGTTCGTAGACATGAACTGACTCAGTTCGTGACCTGCATTCTTTGTAAACTCGTTTTGTTCAGATACTTCACACGACACATAGATTATGCTCTAACAAACTCCCCCTCGATGTGTGTAGTATCTGGTTATCCATAAGAATGTATCCTCAAACAAACTCTCCCTCAACTTGATGATTAGTCTTATCTTGTATACTTGACGATGCAACCTGACGATAAATCCTTATCAACAACTTCAGAAGACTTGAAGTTGTGATGTTCTTCAATGCTTTAGTACTTGAACAATCATAAATTAAATCCTCGTGCAAAATATCTCTTTGAGACTCTGTGACAACCCGTAAGTTTCCCAAGTCTAAAACCTCGATTAATTACATGTTTAACTGCTAATTGTGCATATTATCTATGTTTGTTAACTTAGATAACGTATTATGCCAACATCATCTTAGTCTTGACGTGACCTGCAATAAAACAATAACCAATCCACCTTAAACTGTGTAATGATATAGTCATTTATCGGTGGAATTTTAATAATAAGAAATAAAATAAAAATGATATTTTTATTTAATATTTCCGTCACCTTTGTAGTATATTTATATGCGTACAAACTTATAAACCCAAACGTCTAATGTTTACGTGAAAACACAACGCGTAGAAAATATTAATCATTTCGTCTAATAATTAAACCGTTTTCGTTAAATAATTATTTAACGTGTTGTTTGACGATTTTAATAAAAATAAAATATTTTTATCTAGACATTACCATTAATCATCACTCGTGTCAAAATATCGAGACCAAAACTCACCGAATATTTTTATTCGTTAATCGCATTTATTTGCGTCGACAACCGAACCAAACCGAATCGTTTTCTTTTATTTTAAACCGAACCCATCACCCTTGCATGTTCTGCATGTAACCAAACCAACCACCGCCCGACACCACCGGCCACCACCTCTAACCACCTCACCACCGTCGCCACCTTTCACGTCGGCCCCACCCCCATGCACACCATTCCCCTCTTACACCACCTTACCAATCATCCTTACACCACCATCATTATCCTCATTCAACCTCTTCTACACTCCACCCCCAATTCAACCAACCACCCTCATCACCATCCCTCCATCTCCTTCTCTTTCACCGAAACGGCCCCTCCCCCTCTCTACTTTTTGGTTCACGGAAACAAACACACACACACACTTTTTCTCTTTATCACTTAAACCACAACACTCTTGTTCCCTCCTCTCTTCACCAAACCCGTAAGAAGCCCCCCCCCCCCCCGACCGGTTTCGAACAAGCACAACCAAACACACCCTTTTGCTTTCTTTCACTCCATATATAAACTCACTAACACACACTTTTCCTATTTACACAAACCCTAATAAAAAACACCTCCCACCACCTCTCTTCTCCCTCCCCATCCTCACGGCCCTCTCTCTCTCTCTCTACACTTTGCTCAAGATTAAGCATTTCTACGAGAATCTAAGGCTTCTTGGATCATCAAGAAGCATCGTTATCATCTTTTCTTTCCATTTTCTTGAAAATCTTTAAAGAACAAGTAAGTTTCATGAACTTTCTTGTATGATCATCTTGTTAGATCATGTTTCTTATGTTCATTTTCATGATCCAAACTCCCTCTTGACAAGTGTTGATGTCTATGATGATTATTGATGGTTAAAGGTCTAGAAAACCCTTAAACCACTACTAGAAACAGGGCCTTCCTTGACACGCGAACAATGACACTCGCTATTTTTATGACGCGCAAAAACCCGTGTCATAAAAAATCTGTCTTATTTTGAAGATTTCGAAGGGTAGATGACGTGCATTTTTTAGCGTCATAAAATTTGTGTCATATAATTAAAAAAAAGACACGGAAGACACTTAAACCTGGCGCGTCAAGAAGCATGTGTCGTTTTATAATTTTTTTTCTCGCCCAAAAAATCTGCCCTAAAATCACTCCCGCCGCTCACACTTTATCTTTTGCCCTAAATTTTCCCCAAATACACTCCCGCACCCACTCCGGCACTTCCACTCCCGTCGACGCTCTTCCTCCCACTCCCGTCGGTTCTCCGCTCCCACTCCCGTCGATCTTCTCTGCTCCGGCGACCTAAACTCACTCCGGCTCCCGTGCCCTTAAATAACTCCTGCTTCGTTTCCCTAAATGACTCCAGCTCCCAACGAGACCTAGCTCCATCGAAATCACCTACCACCATGGCCAAATCCACCATCTTCTTCACCCTCTTTCTCACCCCCTTCACATCCACATCTTCTGCTTATCTACTCCAAGCCCTAATTTCCCTCTCCGCTTCTTCCAAAACTTAATAATTTTACATCCATCATCTACATCACCTCCACTTTCATTTCCTTTCCCGGTCATCGATCTGGAGCCCTATTTGGATCTGGCAACCATTGTGGCGACGTGGCTCTAAATCCCTAATGGAAGACGATTTTCTCCGAGGTTAGCTAAAGATAACGATCCTCGATGTTCTGCTCAAGGTAACGATCGGTTTATTGATATGATGGAGAGGTATTTCTAGTAACCTGATGAGTTTAAACGTCTCCGAGAATGCCCTAACGTTCATTATCAGGTTTATTTTACTTCTTGATTGCTACTTAACCTAATTTAGTAAATTTAGAAGCATTCAATTTGTATTATGGTCTTAGAGGGTAAATTCTCTAATTAACCTATAATCGTTCTCACTTAGCTGCCAGACGGCAGATGGAATGGCTCCAAAATTGTGTTTCCTTCCTTCTCATTGATGTAATATATCTATTGATAGTTGCAGGTTTTTGTATTGAATGATTGATTGCCTTTTCTTCTTAATGATATAAAATATACAATGAAGCAGCTTCTATTTTTTGTTTTGTTTTTGTTCCTAGAATTGATGAAATGCTCATTGTACATACAGCTCAACTAAATATTTTGTTGTTCATATGTTATGTTATATTCCTTTTCTTGAAATTTGTTCTTCTAATCTTCCTTCTGAAGAGAAGAGGGGTTTACATATTTTAACTAGTTTGGGGTAAAATGTGTGTTGCAAAACATATATGATTCCTCTTTATAACACAAAACCTGATCTGTTTATTAGAGTTCTGTTGTGGCAACGGTTTTCAGCCTATGTGTTAGCATAAAATAATTCTGAGCCAGTTATTTGTAGATTTACAAGAGCGGACCACTGTTTCTGTCATCAAAAGGAGAATTCCCTTCATCATATTGGTTTCTTTATAGTATGAGAATTATCTTAATCATCGCATGCTTATAGACAAAGGAAGCAATGTAGATTTAAGAGTACTTTTCTTAGCCTTTCATCATGGCAATATCTTTAATTGGCTTTTAACACGATTTCTTGCTGGAAACTTGGACTACTATATGCTAATATGTTTGCTTATGCCTTTGGTTGCTTGTGGCGGTCAGTACTGATGAAATTCTGTTAGACTTAAATAGTGGTTGCAAGTAGGGGTGGTAATTCCCGATATGACATGATGAAACACAGCACGAAAAAATCAGGTTTTAGGTTTAAAAAACACAGATTAACAAGTCAGCCTGTTTAATAAAATGGGACGACCCGTTAACCCGTTTAACCCATTTTTTTAAAAAACAAACCTATCAAACTAGTTAACACAATTACAACTTTTATTACCCATCAACCAGTTTGACCTCTAATTTTTTCCTAATGTTTTTTTCAGGTTTGTTTGCTTTTTAGTGGTTCATACACTTGGTAAGCCATCTTGCTCAAACTTGCCTTTCTAATGTCGCCAAATGCTTTGGATGTTTTTAAGAATTTGATTGCTTTTTGGCGACGTACTATCCCCTTTTTGTGTTTAAAAATGTATGTTTTAGGTACGTTAGCTTCCGTTTACATTCCTTTACAGCAGTTCTAGATTATTTTGGTGATAAAGGTAGATTAATTATGTATGGGGGTTTTAAATGATTTTCAAAAATGTTGTTGCACACATCATGAGCTTCATTGAACTTTTTTCGTTTTACATCCCGCAGCTTTGAAAATAGCTATATTCGAATGCCCTCATCGTATTTTTCTTTTTCTTATCGGGTTTTATTTGCTTCTAGCGGTTTCCCGACATTTGTAAGTTAGCTCCTCAACTTATAGTGTGCACATGTGGTGTGTAGGTATGTAATGGTCAAGGCATGGCCATTTTTGCGGATAAATTTTGTTCTAGCGGTTTCCCAACATTTGTAAGTTAGCTCCCCCACATTATTCGATCTGGGTCATTCATACCGAATCTTCAATTTTGGCATAGCTTATTTTGACATCAGTGGCTTTATATTTGTTTTGGAATTTTGACTTTCTATGAGTGCCTTTGGCTTTATTTTAGTGGCTTTATAATTTATATCAGTGGCTTTAGAAATTACATTTGCCTTTTGGAATTTTGAGTTTGCATTAGAGGCCTTATATAGTTATATATCCGTGGCCTTATACCAGTGGCTTTAGAAATTAGAATTGCCTTTTGGAATTTTGAGTTTTTGACATAGTTATTTTGATTTTTGACATCAGTAGCTCACATCACATCAGATTCCTACTACGCGAAATGCTAAATTTTCTAGTTTAAACTTTAAACTTGAAGGCTGAATTTCCTGGCTCCCATAACATTACTACTACTTGCAAGTCTGCAACATAAAGTTTATACATCACATAAGGTCTAAATTTTCTAAGTTCTAAATCTAACTTATGGATACACTGCAGTTACCCAAGATCCTAGTATGTACTATGGAGGCTTTGCAGCAGGATATGGTGGCTACCCACAGGCCCAACAGCAGCTACAACCATAGCAGCCACAGCCATAGGTACTAAACTCTCTGAAGACAGCAGGAAATATGGTGCAGAGAACACGTGCACCAGTGGCAGTGCTTTATCCAAAGCGGCAGTGGGTTACAGTAGTGCTCGTATGGATATCGAAAGGGAAAGAGAAAATCTATTGAAATCCCTTGGCACACAGGTAAATAATACTTTCAGTGCCTATAATAAAATATATTTTAATACAAAGATTTGACCAGTGGGTTCCATTTGATGTGAAGACTGAAGAGAACAGAAGAATACATTATAAAATGTTCTTCACTATACATTTTATGGAACCCATTAATGAAGAACAAAGTATTCACTGGTGTTCATTTTGTGTGTCCCATTTTAGTTCTCCATATTTGTTATCCTTCCTGCTTCACATCTTCATTTCACTTTACACCATATATGTTCCTGCTTCACATCTTCATTTCACTTTTCACCATATATGATAAAATGAAAATGTTGGATGTTACAACTACTGATTAGTTAGTTATATAGAATACCACAGATCCTTAAGCTCTATAATGATGTTATTTATCACCTGCAGGTTGTAAGTATGGAAAATCTTGCATGTTCAGTCATTGTTTACAAAGACCAGACTTTTGTTTATGTGCTGTACTGCTGTGAGTTTGATATAAATCATGATTTTATCGAATTACTGGACGTTTCGTAACATCTAGGAACATATTAACGTATTATTTGATCGCAGTTTCTCACAAAGAGTGGGGTGTATGACTTCTGGAACTGGTTTGATGATCGAACATGGTAAGTTTGTATGAGTTTTTTACTTCTTTTTCTTATCTATTTTGTCTGCTGGCAAACGAAATTAACACAACATATATTTTGGCAAAGGTCTGTTTCGCCTTTGCATCTAATGACAGATGTGCAACTAATGACAGCTAATGACTGCAACTAATGACAGCAGCAGCAACAACTAGTAAAGTATTGATAGTATAGTGTTTATATTATGTATTAATTAGTTCATAGTTTATTTTTTTTTATGTAAACTCATGTTAAGTTTGTAATGCTTACTATATATATATAAAATGCATTATTTTGTTGTAAGTGTATTGTATTTTGTATTGAGGTTAATTGCCATTTAATGTGGAAATTAGTGATTTACAAACAAATATTTTTTTTAAATTTTGCAAAAACATTCTTGACGCGCAAAAATGCGCGTCATTGTTGGCGTGTCAAGAAGCTTCTTGACACGCAAATTGCGCGTCAAGAAGCTTCTTGACCCCGGCTTCCTTGACGCGCATTTGCGTGTCAAGAAGACCATTTCTTGACACGCAATGCGCGTCATAAAATGCGCGTCATCGTTCGCGCGTCAAGAGCTTCTTGACACGCATTTTGCGCGTCAAGAAGCTTCTTGACCCCCGCATCCTTGACGCGCATTTGCGTGTCAAGAAGGCACCTTCTTGACGCGCAATGCACGTCAAGAATGCCAGTTTTTGTAGTAGTGAACTTTGTTAATCTTGTTTAGTTAACTAACTAGCTTCGCCATATGCCCATAGAATAGTTAAACATAGCCTAAACCATGTTTAAAGTGCTTAACTTTGCTAGATTTTGACCAAAACTTCAAGATCCGTTTTGTACAAATTCCTGACCTTAGGGACTATTTTTTACTTTTTTTAAACAACTTTTCTAAAGGCACTTTTGTTGGAAACGAGTCTAAGGACCTTAAACTCACCAAAAGAGTCATTAAAAAAACCCTAAACCGACCCCTCGGGTCAACTTTGAATTTTCACAGAATGTATGGACTTCAAAATAGTAAAATTTGACATAAAAACAAGTGGTAAAAGTTGGCTAGAAAGATCCCTTTTCGTTAGAGCTAAAACTAGGTCAAAACCGGCTTAAAACGGACTTTTAACGGACCCGGAATCCTTGTTTTTTGTAAAGTTATATCAAATATTGTTAAATCTGATTTGGAACACTTATTAGGACCTAAAATAGCTTAGGGTTATAATTACAAAGTATTTGGATAGTTTATCGAGCCTTAAAACTAGTTGCAGGGACAAAACTGTCAAAACCGGACGCGTACCGGCAAAACCGACATCTTAGGGTTTTAAATACTGTTAGGTCCTCTTAGATCCGAGAATTTCACAAGTACGAGATCAAACAACCTAAGTGTTCTATATATAGCAACAACAAGGAGTGAAACAAAGTTAAACAAAATAAGTTGCGTTTGAGGTAAATGACCCGCTGAGTCGGCTCGGCTAAATCTCAACTCGCGTGTCATCTTGAGTGTTGTTGAAGTTGACATGACGTTGACTTGAATAGATTGGCTTGAACACAGAAAAATTCATCAGACAGCCTGATCGTTAAGGTTTATTTCAGCCAAGTCTTTAAGACCAAAACCAGGTCAGGTCGTTAAGACTAAAACTAGGTCAGGTCTTTAAGACCAAAACCAGGTCAGGTCGTTAAGACCAAAACTAGGTCAGGTCGTTAAGACCAAAACCAGGTCAGGTATTTAAGACCAAAACCAGGTCAGGTCGTTAAGACCAAAACCAGGCTGATCTTTAAGGAAAAAATTTAGGCTGATCTTTAAGAGCAAAACCAGGCTGATCTTTAAGGCAAAAATTTAGGCTGATCTTTAAGACCAAAACCAGACTGATCTTTAAGGCCAAAAATTTAGGCTGATCTTTAAGACCAAAACCAGGCTGATCTTTAAGGCCAAAAATTTAGGCTGATCTTTAAGGCCAAATTTAGGCTGATCTTAAGGCCAAAATTTAGGCGGTCGTTCACCTTCAACACTTAACCATAAAGACGCCCATAAAAGCCTGGACTTTATGCACATCGAATATCTTGATTTCTTTAGTCATCTGCCAAAGTTCTGTCACTTAAGTACATAACTTCAACCTTAGAGAATATGTTAGATCCTTGGAATCTTCATGTTTCAGGTACTTTACCCGTTTAGAATCGATCATTGAATATTGTCATCTTCACTTAGTCAACAGACTAAACTGGAATATCTTGGATGTTCCAACAATTCCCCCTAAGATGATGATATTCAATGAGAGTCTTCACATACATGATCACCGTCTTGAAACACTTGCAAAGATCAGAAGAAATACCGGATCCATGATCCTTAAGATTTGAATTCGAACGACATATGTATGGAAGATGTAATTTTTGAACGAAACAAACTTTACTAAAGTAAACTAAGCTAACTTTAACAAAAAAGAGACTCTATTTTTGCTATTTTTGGATTTTCTTGATTTTTATAGATTTTTGTGAAAAGTACTTGATATGAGATCATATCTACCTGCAACACGAGACACACTTCATATTTCAAACAGGTACAGAATAGCCTAACATGATCATCAGTATTGTTTATCCACCTAAGCTCATGCATCATTTTCTTCAACTTACGCCTGTGAATTTGATTATCTTTTAAGTATATTAAGTGAATGTAATGAGAGCCATATGCAACTAAGTTCATAGCCGTTCTTACCTATTTGTCAAGACACACCTAGAGGTACTGTGATACAACATTAATAAAATCATCTTTTTCTTGAGTTTTAAATGATCTAATTTCGTGGATATAGTCATGAAATCATGATAACCCTTCTTTCATGACTATAGAGGTGAATTTTGGCGGGGTGAGAGCGTCAAGGTTAGAGTTTACTCAGCAGATGACGCCTCACTTTATTCGATGGAATGATGGATCGTAAGAACACAAGGTCAGTGATTTCTCACAACAGATGTGTCTCAGCTTTATTATGGATGCGGATGAGACTCAAGGTCAGAGTTTCCTCAGCAGATGAGTCTCCCTGAGCGCCATCAAGTTATGATGTGCTCGGGTTTGAAATCAGACATTTAACATTAAAGAAACAAATGACGTGTGCACAAGTTTTAAGACCTCACAGAATGCAGTCAAGTAACAGGATAATTTTACAAGAACATATCTAAGGCTGTATTTTTGAACTTAATGGATCATTAATTCTGCAAATTTAGTTTAAGTGTATCACAAGACATAGTTTATTATTTTGATAGCTGAGCCTACTGATGCATCATATAATAGTACTATCTGACCTAATCCAAGCCAGTTCATGGTCAGGTATATACATGTAGATGTACTATCATTCCCCATAGTGTACACAAGACTTTTCTGATTTTAAGAAAATTAGAACAAGACAGAAAAGCACATATTTTTGTGATTTTTGCAATTTTTCAAATTTTGTATTTTGTTTCTGAAATCTTCCACACTAATCGTCCAAATTACCTTATCAAAGTATCCTCCTTTACTCATGATTTGAGAATGACACAGTGAAGCTCTTTGTGTAGAATTTTGAGAATCTTGACAACTTGTGCATATGGAACAGTTCAGTAAGGTTGACACTGTAATGATGCAATCAGTAGATGAATGGAGTGTAATAAGACATCATGAGATCAACCGAGTCAGCAACTAAGATAATTCAGGATCAGCAAGAAAAATCTTCAACACTTTGGTCTTCATTTGATCAGCAACATAATTTTGTAAGGCTTCAAACGGCACAGTCATGGAGAAAAAGTTGTTATTCCCCCTCGTTTGATGCTTCACAACAAGATCAGTGACACTGGAACTATTCCTGCACTATATCAAGACAAACACAATAAACTTCACCGGATATATCAAGTCGAGTGACTAGAATTCAATGAATTCTCCCTCAAACAATGCTTAAATTGATAAAACTTTAGTTTCAGGGATTTTATTTTATTTTATTTTATTTTATTTTTTCATTTTTTTTTTGTGTTTTTGTTTTTATAATAATGGAGAGCTTCCTCAGATCGACTTACGTCTCACATATTAGTGTCTCCTGAAAACTTAAAATTTTATATTAAAATGTGGACACAACTCATGGAGTTGGATCCTTTGCGTTGAGGGTCGATTCATTTGAAACAACTTTGGGTTCAACTGATGATGTTTTGGGAACCCAAATTTGTTTGCATTTCTTTCTTTTAGAACAAGTCACTCTTTGAGCAATTATTAAATTGGATTGTGCTTGCTCAAATGATGACGGTTCAGGGGCAGTTTCCTTCCAATATGGTTTCTTCACTCCAGATGGCCACGGATCATAAAATCCATAACTACTATCATAGTGATCATAACCATACAAAGGAGTATGAGTGAAATTCCATCCCATGTGTTGACCGAATGTTGGTTGGTGATAGTACTGGTAGTAGGGATTGTAGCCGCAAACCCAACCAATATGATCAAGTTGCCCACAAAAATGACAACCAACGGGTCTAAAATGATTTGAAAAACCATAAAATTGATCATGAGTTTGGTTTTCAAATATGGCTGAAGTGGAGGCAGCTCGATGCATTTCTGATCCGGCTTCCTCATTTTGCACATTCAGCTCCTTCACTTGCAAGTCAGCATCTTCAACACTAAGTCTGTTCAGATCTTCAATCAGGTGATGATCATCAGATTGCTGAGTCTCTAGGCTGTTTGATCCGTCAGACTCTACATTCTGGTTCACTTGAGATTTATTTGAGACTTTCTTCTTGCGTTTTGAAGGTTTGACTTTAGTGGTAATTTTGACTTTGCCGTTTACATCCTCTTTGACTTGCAGATTGGAAGTTTCCTTCATATTTGCTTCAGCTTGACCGGCATTGACAAAGTGTTTATGCAACCCATGTGGATCAGGCACAATGTCTCTGTCATCAAACTTTGAAGAGGAGTGTTTATTCTTCTTTTTCTTTTTCTTTTTAACTTTGCTAGAATTGTCATTGAATGAGATTCCTGGTTTCTCATCTTCTATTGTAGCTAGCAAGTCGGCTTTATTTTGCATGTTCTGCTTAGAATTCCTGTCAATAGAAACACTAGTAGACTTGCACGAGGCATTAGTAACAAGTGTATCATTTAACTGGTTATCACAAGCAGAAACAAGATGAGGTATGGCAGCACTTGGTATGTTTTTCTTAATGATACCTGGGACCGAGTCATGATTGTGATTTATGGGAGATGCTGTTAGAGCATATTCCTATGCTATGAATGTCTCGTGTATTGTATCTATGTGAGCGTGTCTAAGTGATAGTTGTAGTGACTATTTGGTTATGGGCGTACCACATGGTCCGGCGGACCATGTGGTCCGGCGTATCAGTTTGATACGCTGGGCATTTAGTCACTTACTATAAATAGGTGTGTGTTAGAATGTTAGCTTAACTAGTTCAGTCATTCTACACCTTTCTGTGTGTGTTTCTAGAGAGAGAAACTAGAGAGAACTTCATTGTATCTTCAAGTGATCAATAAGATTTCTCTTATTTACATCCGTGTTCATTACGTTTGATCAAAGCATGCAGTAGTAAGATCGTATCTCGTTTCTACAGATGCAGGATTACTTGAGCTATTAAACATGCTACTAAAGTAATTCTTGGCCCATCTCAACCTATCAGTCTCAGTCTTGACTTGGTTGTAATCATTTCTATCATTGGTCAACGCTTGTTTAGCATCAGTCAATGCCTGTTCTAGATCAATAACTCGATTTTTCAAAAATCTTTCATTTTCAAAACATTTCTGATTCATCTCCTCTAGTGACTTGATTTGAGCCAAATAGCTATCTTCCTTTCGGTTATTAGCATTAACTCTATCAGCTAAAACTTGGTTATGTTGTCTATAACTCTTAACAAGTTCAAGACATTCACTAGTGCAAGCTTCAGTTTTCACATAAGGTGGTAATTCAGGAACTTGAGCTATTCGATCAAAAACATATCTAGCAATGATTACATGAGGATCATTCATGGTCTAATCAATGATTTCTCTAACCTTAATCAACTCATGGACAATATTCTGATTATTAGAATCAGAATGGAGTGATTTAGGCTTAGACACACTTGAACAATCCATGAAAAGTGAGTAAACTTGAAATTTTTGCAAATTTGAAAATTTGATGAAAAATGGTGTTTGATTGTATCAAAAGCTTTAGAATCAATTCATAAACTTGTATCAGACTCAAACATGCACAAATTCAGTCAAATAAGCAAAACATAAAAATTTAGAAAATCACAGCCTTGTTCTTCAACTTGAGATTTTGGTGAAAATCAAAGTTGCTCAAAATGATGAAATGAAAGGTCCAATAGATTAGGAATATGATCTAGATCAATAGTGAAAACTACAACAACATCCAAATCTGAGCCTAACACATCCAATTTGTTCAAAAAGTGAGTTTAAGAAAAGTTTTCAAAAATTCACTAAATCTGCTAACAAGGATTCAAATCTTGAAGAAAATGAGTTTGGATTGCTTCAATGATTTTAGTTTTGGGTTACTAATACTCAAAAATCATCAATTTCACCAAAAACAAACTCGATTAAGAATTGAAATGTTAACCTGTATGAGCAGACACGAACAAGATGATGATGAACAACCAATTTTCTCCAAATGATGATTTGAGAGCACCAATAGCTTCGTGATATGATTAGAATCAATACTCAAAACTATAACAACTTCCAAATCTCAATGAACCATCTCAAAAAATGAAGACAATGACTTTATGTTCTTGAAGTGTCTTTCCATTTTTGAACAAAAACAACCCAAAAACCTATCCAACTGATCTCTGATGATGAATTTGATGATGAAATCAGCTTCCAAATGATATTTCCACTTGAGAAGCAACTTTCGATCTTCAAAAAACTTCACCAAAATGAGCTAGATCTTGCAAAATCCTCAAGAACAAAAAGGGTTTTGTTCAAACCGAATGCTCTGATACCATTTGTTAGGTCCTCTTAGATCCGAGAATTTCACTAGTACGAGATCAAACACGACGGAATCCTAATTTGATCAAGAAGCTCAATCACACAATCAATGAACAACACAAGAACAATCTTTAAATTCTCAATGTTTATTGCTATGTTCAAGTTCACAATGGATTACAAGAGTTTGAGAGAAAAAAATGGAAGATTACACCATGGAAAACACACACTTAGCACCTCACCATAATCTAATCTCTTTCTCTCAAATAACCTAAGTGTTCAATAAAGAGCAACAACAAGGAGTAAAACAAAGTTAAACAAAATAAGCTGCGTTTGAGGTAAATGACCCGCTGAGTCGGCTCGGCTAAATCTCAACTCGCGTGTCATCTTGAGTGTTGTTGAAGTTGACATGACGTTGACTTGAATAGATTGGCTTGAACACAGAAAAATTCATCAGACAACTTGATCATTAAGGTTTATTTCAGCCAAGTCTTTAAGACCAAAACCAAGTCAGGTCGTTAAGACCAAAACTAGGTCAGGTCTTTAAGACCAAAACCAGGTCAGGTCGTTAAGACCAAAACTAGGTCAGGTCGTTAAGACAAAAACCAGGTCAGGTCTTTAAGACCAAAACCAGGTCAGGTCGTTAAGACCAAAACCAGGCTGATCTTTAAGGAAAAATTTAGGCGGTCGTTCACCTTCAACACTCAACCATAAAGACGCCCATAACAGCCTGGACTTCATGCACATTGAATATCTTGATTTCTTTAGTCATACTACCAAACTTCTATCACTCAAGTACATAACTTCAACCTCAGAGAATATGTTAGATCCTTGGAATCTTCATGTTTCAAGTACTTGACCCGTTTAGAATCGGTCATTGAATATTGTCATCTTCACTTAGTCAACAGACTAAACTGGAATATCTTAGATGTTCCAACAAATACTAACAGTTGTATTTTCTGGAATCCATTAATAAAAATAAGTGTATTTTATTATTGTAACTTTATTTTCTAATAATATTGGGAAATAACGCGTAGTGGTAAATACCGGTGAAAACCGTGTGTTTCGGGCTTTTTACCGCAAACAGCTTTTGTGAACCAAATTGAGCCGATATCTTAAAGTGATATTTATTGACTTAAATATTGGCCTAAATCATTTTATAACATAGAAAAATCCTTATATATTTTGAGAATATATATATATATATATATATATATATATATATATAGAGAGAGAGAGAGTTAGGGTAAAATTCATCCAGCAAAAACGCTACATCCATTGCGGATTCATCTGGGGCGTCCATCAAGATCATCCAACAGCCAGGATCTATGGTGTTTCCGCCTATGGTGTTTTTCCCCCACCGAAAACACCATAGGCGGAAACACCATAGATCCTGGCTGTTGGATGATCTTGATGGACGCCCCAGATGAATCCGCAATGGATGTAGCGTTTTTGCTGGATGTAGGCTAACTCGACTCTATATATATATATATATATAGGGTTAGGTTCAGATGAGAACTTTTTCTTTTGAGAACTTTTGAGAACCATTCTGAGCCACTAATTTTCAGGGGGGAAGCATTCAAATTCATGGGGGGGATTTCCATATATATAAACTAGTGGCTTAGAATGGTTCTCAAAAGTTCTCAAACCAAATTGGTTCTCAAATGATCCTCTCCCATATATATATATATATATATATATATATATATATATATATATATATAGATTTGGGGTAGAATACATCAACCAAAATCCCTACATCATCTACATCAACCCCCTTTTAAAAAAAAAACACTTTCTTTTAAATTTTTTTTTAAAAAAACATCATAAGTCAAATCGATATATATTCTTTCTGGAACACCTTTTTTTTTAATTTTTATGGCGTTTTTATTATTTAAAAAAAACGCCAAAAAATACAAAAAAAAAATAAAATCAAAAAAATGTGTGTTTTGGTGCATCTAGAAGAATGGTGTTTTTAGAAAAAAAAAATTAATTAACAAAAAGTATTTTTTTTGGTGTTTTTTTTGAAGAAAAAAAAAAACCGAAAAAAACACAAAAAAAAAAACACCACAAAAATTTAAAAAAAAAAGAGTGTTCTAGGAAGCTATCATAGCGATTAGAGGTATAGTGTTTTAAAAAAAAAATTTGTTAGAAAGTGTTTTTTTGGTGTTTTTTTGTGAAAAAGAAGGTTGATGTAGTGATGTAGGGAATTTGGTTGATGTAGCCTAACTCAACTTTATATAGATATATATATATATATATATATATATATATATATATATAGGGTAAGGATCCTGCGAAAACTCTTTTTTTTTGCGAAAACCTAAAAACTAACACTAAAACCTTCATAACTTTTACATACGTTAATATTTTTCTATGAAACTTGCACCAAAAATCTTAAAATTCTATTGTCTTTAATTCTGGAAAAGAAATTGATATTTCGAAAAGAAAAAAAATTAGTGCACATGTGTATTATTAGTGCACATGTGCACCATTTTCATTAGTACTACAAAAAATGAGAATTGTCAAGCGAAAACATATTGTTTAGGTTAAAAACATTTAAAAAAACTAAAATATTCACAGAACTAATGATAGTTCTACATATGCACTATAACTATTAGTTATAGTGCACATGTGTATCATAAAATTTAAAAAAATTTAAAACGTTTAATATATTTTCAGAGTTAAAGATAACACAATTATAAGATTTATGGTGCAATTTCTCTTTTAAAATATTAATGTATACGACACATATAAAGTGCTTTTTTATTAGTGCACATGTGCACTAATAAAAAACCACGAAAAACTAACAAAATTATAACGTATTTGATGCGATTTTTCTAAAAAAAACATTAACGCATACTATATGTATGAGTTTTATTATTAGTGCACATGTGCACTAATAAAAAACGACGAGACGTTAAAGTTTTTTTTAAATTTTTTCCAGAATTAAAGAACTCATAATTCTAAGGTTTTTGGTGCAAATTAAAAAAAAAATATGACCGTATGAAAAAGTTATGAAGGTTTTAGTATTAGTTTTTAGGTTTTCGCAAAAAGATGTGGTTTTTACATGATCCTTACCCTATATATATATAGGGAAAGGATCATGCGAAAACGCATATATTTTGCGAAAACGCGAAAACCATCTTAAAACCAACATAACTTTTTCATACGTTAATATATTTTTTAAAAATTTTCACCAAAAGTCTTATAATTATGTTATCTTTAATTTTATAAAAACAAAAAATAAAAAGTTAACGTTTTTTTTTTTTTTTCTGTGATACACATGTGTACCACAAAAAAAACTCATACGTTAGTATGAGTTAATATTTGTTTTCTCTAAGACGCACCATATGTGTCATATTTCTGTCATTTTTTGTGTTTTTTTAATGATACACATGTGTACCACACCACCACACCAAAAAAAACCCTCATATATGTGGTATACATTACTAGTTTTAAAAGGAAACCATAAGTCTTATAGTTATGTTATCTTTATATCTAATGAAAAAAATAACACTTTATAACTTTTTTTTTAATTATATTTCCATATGTGCACTATGTTTCATTATCATTAGTACCATAAATGTTTTATTGTTTTTAATATGTTTTTAACATAAGAAGTGTTTTTACACATGATAATTTGTTTTTGTACAGTAGTAATGATGATGATACACATGTGTATCACACGTGATATACATGTGTATCACACGTGATATACATGTGTATCACACGGAAAAAAAATCGTTATTTTTTTTTTAAATTTGTTTCCAGAATTGAAGATAACGTAATTCTAAGACATTTGGCGCCAATTTTAGGAAAAAATATTAACGTATGAAGAAGTTATGCAGGTTTTAATATTGTTTTCACGTTTTCATAATATAAAGGGTTTTCGCAGGATCCTTCCCCTATATATATATATATATATATATATATATATATATATATATATATATATATATATATATATATATATAGGGTTAGGTTCAAATGAGAACCAATTGCTTTAGAGAACTTTTGAGAATCATCCTGGGCCACTAATTTTCATGGGGGGACCACTCAAATTCATGGGGGGGGGGGGGGGGGGATTTCCCTATAGATAACTAGTGGCTCAGAATGGTTCTCAAAAGTTCTCAAAACCAATTGGTTCTCAAATGATCCTCTCCCTATATATATATATATGGTGAGGTTCATTGTAGACACTTTCACATGTGAAATAACATTTTCATAGCTTTTTTTCACATGTGAAATGTTATAAATAGTGAGAAAAAAGAAAAAAAAAAGAAAAAGGAAATTAATCACAACCATTAGATCAAGGGATCTAATGGTGAAATAAGGTGTCTACATGTCTACACTTATGAGTGTGTCTATAAATAACTTTTCACTATATATATATAGATTTGGGGTAGAATACATCAACCAAAACATCAACCCCCTTTTTAAAAAAAAACACTTTCTTTTAAATTTTTTTTAAAAAAAACATCATAAGTCAAATCGATATATATTCTTTCTGGAACACCTTTTTTTTTTTTTAAATTTTTATGGCGTTTTTATTATTTAAAAAAAAACGCCAAAAAATACAAAAAAAAAAATCAAAAAAATGTTAATTTTTTTTTTGTTAGAAAGTGTTTTTTGGTGTTTTTTTGTGAAAAAGAAGGTTGATGTAGTGATGTAAGGAATTTGGTTGATGTAGCCTAACTCAACTCTCTCATATATATATATATATATATATATATATATATATATATATTTATATATTTATATAGAGGTGAGTTATTATACATCCACAAAAAACTCTACATCCACTACATCCACCATTTTTTCATAAAAAACAC
This sequence comes from Deinandra increscens subsp. villosa, assembly GCA_039602395.1. NCBI lineage: Eukaryota > Viridiplantae > Streptophyta > Magnoliopsida > Asterales > Asteraceae > Deinandra > Deinandra increscens. The sequence continues at coordinate 68,126,445 of JBCNJP010000017.1, read as the reverse complement.
CAAAAAACACTTTTTAACAATTGTTTTTTGAAAACACTACACCTCTAATAGCTATGTTAGCTTTCTAGAACACTTATTTTTAAAATTTTTGTGGTGTTTTTTTTTTGGTTTATTTTTTCTCCAAAAAATCAACAAAAAACACTTTTTTTAATTAAATTTTTTTTTCCTAAAAACACCATTTTTCTAGACGCACCAAAACACATATTTTTTTTTAGAAAAAAAATTTAATTTTTTGTACTTTTTGGCGTTTTTTTTAAAAAAATAATAAAAAAACCATAAATTTTTTTTAAAAGGTGTTCCAGAAAGAACATATAGCGATTTGACATATGATGTTTTTTAATTTTTTATAAAAGAAAGTGTTTTTTTGTTGTTTTTAAAAAAAAAATAGAGTGGATGTAGAGGATGTATTCTACCCCAATTCTATATATATATATATATATATATATATATATATATATATATATATATATATATATATATATATATGGAGAGGATCATTTGAGAACCAATTGGTTTTGAGAACTTTTGAGAACCATTCTTAGCCACTAGTTTATATATATGGAAACCCCCCCCATGAATTTGAATGCTTCCCCCTGAAAATTAGTGGCTCAGAATGGTTCTCAAAAGTTCTCAAAGAAAAAAGTTCTCATTTGAACCTAACCCTATATATATATATATGACTTTTAAAAAAAAAACTATAAATACAATCATAATATACGACAATTATGTATTTTTATATCTTTAGTAATTAAATAATTAGTTATTAAAATATTTTGGAATGCAATAAATAAAAAATTGGAAATACAAATCACTTCCATAATTAGGAGAATTGGCGGGAAAAATTGTTGAGGATAAATGTGGTGGTGCCACATGGCAAATTGTGATGCCAAAAACTTTTCTTTTATTATATATATATATAGATATATATATATATATATATTTTCCTGAACGTTTTCGTAATTTAATTATTTATTGAGAATAAATAATGCCTAAAGCCTGACTGTTATCAAACAACCACCCGGGTCATCATAACGTCAAGAATTGACCGTTATTTGGGAGTGACTTAATTGTAAATCCAAACCCTAGACCTTAAGTTGTCTTATATTGATTTAGGACTGCTAGGTTTCCTGTTATCTGCCGTTGTACCATTCAGACACTGCCTGATTCATATGAGTTTTCACGGCCCCTCTTTTAAACTGTTTTAAATGCTTTTGGGGAATTACACTATATAACATAATACAACTTTTGTTACAACCCATTATGCACAAGTTACCACCTCTATGCACAATTTACAATCACTGAAGCATCATGTACAAGCTCTTGATGCCCTTCTTATTTTACAAGAAATGTGCGCCATGTACAACTGCTACAGTTGCTACTCACCTTTACACGTATGTCTGCATCTCACCAAGACTTTTGTGTCTCCTTCCCTCAATTAACGCCATACCTCCGACTTCCAACCCCCGTCAGACGCCATGCTTCAAGAACGTTTACAGGGACGAGAACAGTTTCCTTCGAACTGTTTAGGCGTGGTTGTAATGTCCATCTTTCTCCACCTCAAGTCTCCCTCACTTCTACCTGGCGATAAAAAAAATCTACTCATCTTCTCCGTCTCATTTCTGCCTCACGATAGTGGCTACGAGCATAATTTTGCCATCTGTATTTTGATTACAAGTTCTGATAAAAGACGATCGCCTTCTACCATTCACTACAGTCTGTACATTTGATTGCTTTAGGTTTTGATGTTGTATCTTCTCATCTGATGTCAATTAACCACCATTGTCATTTCAAACGCACCTCTATTTTTGGTTGCTGGACTCATTATAACTATTTAAATAATTTATGCTACTGCTTCTGCTTAAATTATATCTCAGCACATAGAATGGCATACGTTGGGGTTGATACTTGGGTTTGCAAGATACGGGTGTCCTTTTAGATGTTTTTGTGTTTTCTTCATAAGGTATAGAGTTTTGAATTTTTTATGGGTGATTAAATGGTGTTTTTTTTACAGGTATTTGGAAGCACCTCTTTGCAAGTTGACTCTGTGATTCTTGCTGTATAAGTATTATGTTTTAAACATATATACATGTACCATCCCCACCATTGATGAACTCTCCACACTTCATGCATTAATATCTACATTCCATGAAATGATTAAAATCACTTTACAGCTTATTTTCTTATAATCATCATTGAAGACGGGAAATAACTAAAAACATATTGGTTTATAAAGGATTTGATATGAAAGAAAGATCATTTATTATTGATTAGATATTAAAATAATTATAGGCTTATTTTCTTGATTGCATTTTCTCATGCTTTTGTGTATTTGCATAGAGACCGAGGAGAATTTGTGTAAGGTATGGGATGATAAAGCTTACACATAGCTTGCACATAAATTATGAAGAGTAACATAAAGCCAATACGGGTCAACCATTTTGAGCTTAGACTTTCGAATTAAGGTATCTTTTATCATTGATTAATATCCACGTACTTGATGTATTGGGTTCTCATCATGTTAAAATTGTGGTTATCAGTTGGTCTCATGGTGGATTTGCTTCCAAAATTACCTAAAAAGGATTTATGTGGTCGATGCTTCATCGATGCATTTTTGTCCTTTATACTTTCAATTCAAAGATTAAGAGTTGTCTACTTTGTTTGTGTTTGTCAATTGGGCGAATTTTTACTTAATACATGTGTTGTTTCTTCTTCTTTGGTTATAATCTAGCTTCAAGTGTTTTTTGCTTATGTATACATTCTATTAATTTTTTTTTTTGATTCTGATGTTGCAGTTTATCTGGTTTGTCATTCCTGTTGTGAAGATGGTGTCTTGAGGTATGTATCTTATTTAAATTCTCTGTGTAAACTGTTTTTTGGTCTTTGTTGTATGTTGAGATGCATTGCTTTATGTCTATAGTTGAATTGATACAGTATATGAATGCAAAGGTTTATTGATATCGTAATTATATCATATTTAGCTAGCCAAAGGTTTTAGGATTGGTATTAAGACATATATATTTAACTTCAAAAGCACAAAAAGACAACAGAGGTGCCTAAAAGTCCATCGTGAAGACATGTAAGCATTAATAGGAGATGTACCTTTTAAGGTATAATCATTTTCTCCGACAAAGAGCCATTTTTGATGAATGTTTGATGTTGGTTTTTTTAAAATTTTGTACAAACTTTTGGTGATTATACATTTTCGATTGAAAGTCGGGGGATTCTGCGATGCAACATTTGAGTTGTACCTCATGAATACATGTAAGCAATTTGTGATGGATAGAAGTCAACATTCATAACTGATGATAACCGTAATAAGGATATAAATATTGTGTTTCATAATCTGGTGCCTATCATAAAAAGGTAGACACATTTTTTTTCTTTTGATGATCAATTACAACTGTTGGTACCGAACTACCAATTTTTGTGTAGATTACAAGTCTTCATATGTAGGTTCTTGATGACATAAAAAGAAAATGAAATCAAACATATGTTTCAATTTAGAGGATATAAATGAGGACTTTAGCATATTCTTTTAAAACACGAAAGTACTGTTATGGCTCATTCTTCATTTGTTATCATTCCCCCATTTACACAAGTTTTTTTGTTTCTAAATTTAGTAGTTAAAGTATGAGTACGTGGATTAATATTTCATTGTTGTTATAATTTTAAGGAGTTTAATTTGAAATGATTGGATTTGCTACTACATGATTGTTTTTACTCTTGCAGACATGAATGTAGTCACCCAAAGTTTTCAGTCAAATTTAAGAAGTATTTATCTCATATAGTGGTTGTTGTGAAGATGAAGTCTTAATATGTTGTTACATGACACGTATAGACACACTTTTCTAACCACCAATATCCATTATTTAAACACTTATATCTGTCTTTATTCATGTTATTAATCATTAATTGTGCAGTTATGTTACTGTCATTTGCATTTTATGCTCCTTCATTTCTAGATGCTCAAGGAGGATACACTGACCCGTTAAAAATTGCAAAGCATATCCTTGCTATAAGAGGCCAGACGAAGACCTTACACCTGCAAAAGGCACAACGTTACTAAAATGGCGAACTCAAGTTCACGATAAACATAATCTCTGAGCAAAACAATCCACTGCTGGCATTCACTCCCCCAACTCAGTGACCACATCAGCAGTAGAAATATCATATTAACGTGCATGAAAAGACTCATCAGCTAGAAAAATACTCTTTCAAGACAAAGGTAATTGTAGCTTCATAACACTTATCACACACCAGTCCAATTGTAAATAGACTAACCCTCTAACCAGATTATGACAATCGACAACATTAACAACAAAAAGCTCAAGAGCTCAGACTAGGGTTGAGAATAAGAAAATGTTTTTTCCGGACAGTAAAAGAGGAAAGCTATGAGGAATCTTTTGTAACTTACAGAACATGAAACCTATAAAAGAACTTTTGTAACTAAGCAGTAACTTTCTTATACTGTATGTAGTTTACATGGTCAAATTTGCATGCTATAACCTTCAATTTCAACTTTTATATTTTCTAATGATTATTTGGTCGGTTATTTCTTTTCGCTATTGGTTATAGTTTAGTATTATTTTGCATACATTTTGTGGTTCTATGAACTTTGTTATTTGTTATTGAAAATGCTTACAAACGCCCTTCTTCTAGCATTGAGACTTTTTGCATATTGGGTACCACCGCACGACCACCCGCTGTTCTAGCAGCAACATGCTAATTGTAAAACTTGTAATTCATATAGCACATATCATGCCAGATAAGTACGAAATCTGTTACCATTATTGATTACATGAACTATTCGTCAATCTTGTTGTATTCATGTTGATTCATGTTATGATCAAAGCCCCACTATTAATTGAAACCAATTAATTTCAAAAGAAACGATGACTCGTGAATAGATCTATTGGGTTAACGCCCCTGTCTTGATTGGTAGCTCCAATCCTGACTTCCGTCATTTCAGTGAATAGGGTACATACATTTATAAACACCGTTCGGTAATCCTGGACAAAATACCATGAGTGGGTAATCAGTTAGTTTTGGAATTCAAGGTTCATGGTAATAATAACTTACAATATCTTAATAAATTATCAAACGGGTGATAAAATTGATATCAAACTTTATTGTCAATCACAGTTATGATTTTACTTAAACATGTGAACTCACCAACTTTATTTTGACCCTTTTTAGTATATGAATTCTTAGGTACTTGATCGACCACTTGCTTGTATGGAACATATCTTTTTTTCATTATCATTAGGTCGTGTCATATCTATCTAGAGTCATGGTCACACTTGTCATTTTGGAGATATCACTACATAACACCTAACGGTGTCATGTCTTTAAATCTTTTGATACTTGTTTTGTAAACTATGAAGCAAATGAAACATATTATTATTATTATTATTATTATTATTATTATTATTATTATTATTATTATTATTATTATTATTATTATTATTATTATTATTTTCCGCTGCTAAATCTGAAATGAAATGTTTTTCAACTCCTTAAAACGGCTCTAGTTGTTTAACCATCCAGAGGTTGTTTCATGTAACCTTGACTGTGATTCCATCTCATTCATGCCCGACACAGATTTTACTGGGTGTGATAGATGGGTATCAGATCCAAGGTTATAGGGAACTTGGTTGTATTAGTAAGGCCTAGACTAAAGCCTAAGCTCCGCTAGTATCATATAACATGTGCCATACGTGATACATCTTCCTGTTTGTTATACTTGTTTATAACTAACCTATAACTATTATTATGACTTGGAAACTTTTGTCACATCACGTCTTCCTCTGAGACCATGGAGATACCATCGGATTCTGATGACGAGTTGGCGATCATTCCCGACCCGTAGGAGCCCATGCGGCCGTCTCCGGAGTATGTACTCGAGTCGCCTACATACGAGTCGTCCTCTCCCATACCTGCACCAGCAGTTGACCATCCTCGTTCCCCTATGAGCGTCCTAGAATTTGTTGTTTTAGATGATTCAGACTCTGACGAGGAGCTTGAAGAGGATCCTAACGAGACTGCCCCGTTCGACGTAGCCATCACTCATGCTGATCCGCATGGGGATGGAGATACTCTTGTGGTTACTCTGAGACCTGGACTCCCTTCTTCTCCTGGTCGCGTTCCATCTTTCCGACCTTATCGCAGCACTCCCGGTGGACTTTGCGGATGTACACTCCCTACAAATCTGTTATCCGTTTTCGTGTTCGCATTTCTGAGTATGCTGTCCTTGAGGGGTCTACCCTCAAGCATTCTAGATATTTTGATTCCTGTCCTTTTCCTTCTGTGTCCAATCGTCTTCCTCTAAAGAAGCGCATGAGGATCCCTGGCAGCACATTCGAGGTGGGTGAGTCATCTACTGATGTAGCCTCTGTTGAGCCCTCTACACCCCCTCCGACCCTTCCTGACACTGGTATCCCTCCTCCTGTTCCGTCTAAGATTCCCCTGGAGATTATCTTTTCCTCACTCCTTACTGTTGTGGCTCGTCGTGATGACGTATGCAGTCGTTTCTATCAGACTCTTGCGCCCTCCTCTTTGATCACACCTCTTGAGACCCGTGTGCCTGCTCTTGAGGAGCACTTTACCCCTTTCAACCGCTCCCTCGACTCTCTTCATCCACACATGTCTGGTGTGTGTGGCATTGCTGCCGACACTCGTATTGCTGTTGAGGAGTTTGCTGCTCGTGTTCCTTATGCTGAGGAGTTTGCCCAGACACTTCAGTTGTTGTTGACGATAATCACACAGATTGCAGACGTCCTGGCTCTGCTTGATCATGCTCCACCATAATTTGAGATGTTTGTAACTTAGGAGTATCTGTTAACCCCCAATTATTACTGTATGAATGACTTGTATTTTGATGTGGAACAGCGTTTCCACAAGACAATATTTGTATCCGTTATGAATTTTGTAAAACAAGTAATCTATGTTGATGATGGTTATGTTTCTCTAATTATTGTGTTGTGGTGTATTGATTATTGTGTATGTTGTGGTTGGATTTTGGTGTTTGCTGAGGTGTATATCAAATATGGCTATATTTTTTGAACCTTTTTAGCAGTTTTTAAGCTTTTAAATTTATAATACCTGATTTACTTGACAACTACTATTTCACCACATTACAGGGCAAGTATACCCATCGTGGGCAGTATAGTAGTGGTAAGTTGAATCGGAGTCGAGCAAGACACAATGGAAAGTGAGAGCTCTGGATACTCGGTCCGTTGTTATCATCTAGTCAAATCTAACTTTAGTTTTAAGAAAATATTTTAAAAAGAAAATAAAATGAAAGAAAGAAAAGTATTAAGATGGTATTTGATGTAAATCGAAGTTAGTGTTACTTGGAAGAACTTACCAGTGGTTGGGGAAAGTTGAACAAACACTTATAATCTTGCTTAAGATTGTTCACTAGCAGAAGACCAACCACCTTTCGGAATCTTAGTCTGATTCACCATCCAACTTCCAATCGTCTATGAGTAGTACGAATGCCGAGCGAAGTTGCTGCTAGTAGACAAACGAAGTGGTGTAATGCCACTTAGTTACGGGGTCCCTCAAACCGGCCGACTTACCGTACGCGACACGCCGTCATAGACCAGCAGGGGAACAACCCTGTGTGTCGGATTATTTTATTGTAAAAATTATCTTTTTAAGGGACTAATGTCCGTTTCTTCCGTGCACCAATCTCGCGCATGCACGTCCGGCGTTACCAGAGCCAAGTTCACAAACACGTACCATCTCGGCTTCCGTGAAGTGACAAAATATTACCAACCCCTATTTCCAACCAAATACTTTCAGCCCGCACTGGCGTTGTCAATCGAGTTTGCTTACATAGACATAAGGACCTCGAACATATCATGTAGCATGGGACGCGAGTCACCTTTCGGATCATGCTCCGTCCCTCGATCGGGTGTCACAAGTCCAGCCTTTGGGATTTCGACTCCCCAAATGGTCTGTGATACGTAGAGCACGTTTGGTTCAAAAATCAATAATAAACTTCCAATAAAAAGGGTTTTCAAAAATTCATTAAACACACCTTAAGCAAGCTTATAAGGTTGTTTACCAACCCGCCAAAGGTTTGTTACTTCCGAACTAAGTATAAGAGTTTAGCCAAGCATGGATTTAATGATTTGCTTAAGAGAAAGAGAAGGTTTTATAGACAAAAGCTTATAAATTCTTACTTAAGTTAAAGTTCTTATAAACTTGATTACAAGACTCGAAAATACCAAATAACTCAATACATGGGAGAAGAAGAAAAGAATTGAGCAAATTGCAAATTAGGAGGATGCCGGCTTTTATAGGCAGCTTCTGGAGTTTGATACTGCCCATGCTAGTTTGTCATGGGGTGTGCCGTGTCAGGGAGATCTTTGAGAATCGGTTCTCTGACATCGCACGGGCCGTGCCAAGATTGGCACGGGCCGTGCCATGTTAGATGGACAGTTCCATGGGGTGTGCTAAGTCAGGGGCACGGGCGTGCTATTCAGACGCGTGTCCTGGAAGCTTCGGGCAACTTGGCACGGGGCGATCTAGGTTAGGCAAGGGCGTGCTAAACTTTGAAAATCTTGGAACTTTTCATTATTCTTCTGTTTTTGGTCACAATCTGTTCCTTTTGTGATTTTTGTCCTTTCAAACCTGAAAAACTAAAAAGAAAACAAATAGACTTGTTTTGAAGTTAGCAGATCAGATTTTTGCCATTTTGCAAGAGATATTTGGTCTACAAATATGTATAATTTGATGTTCATTAAATATCCTCACACTTAAACGTTTGCTTGTCCTCAAGCAAAACTTTGTACAGAATAAACCCGACAATCCTAAAGATTTCATCTGCTTGTGCCACATAGATTAGACACAACATAAAAGTGGTCCTCCGTCATTTTTATAGCTTATTCCATTGATTTATTTTTATTTTCTCCATTTAAATTGAAATACAAAGATTAATGGCAAACCTAATGAGATTCATTTCTATCAAACTTATTAGCCTAAAAAATATTCACTCAACTCTCACGGATTGTGTCTGATTATTTGGGTGAACACTCATACCTGGGTGAAGATGAGCAGATAACATAGGCTTGACATGTGATCAAACCTCTACAGATCTCACTGGAATCCACATAAGTATCATGAGGGCTTTAAAGGGTATGTTTGGGTAAGGTTTGGATATGTATATTTGAAAACGGGTAAAAAGGTGTAAATGAGCGGTCTTCTAAAACTCGGTTTCGTGCCGGTGACTTTTTTGAAAGAACACACTACATTTCTAGAGAGCTTTGCTCTTTTTATTCAACTCAGGTAATATGTTTTGTGAATTCCCTTTGTTCTAATAACCAAATTATTATTTTTTAAATTTTTTTTAGACAAAGACACAACAACATCCGAATGTAGATCCAGGACCTACGGATCAACATCATAGCCTTATTTGTTTCGGAAAATGTCACAGCGTTGATCTTTTATAAAAGAACCGCTTTTTACAAAAAAATAAATAGGAAATAAAAAGGGGAAGTTATTTTGCAAAAAGGGGTGATTTTTGCAAAATAAAAGGGGTTTAGAAACGAAAGGGGTTAAAAAACGGATGGTGAAAAAAATCCTAGGTGCCTAAATCATTTAAATAAGTGTTCCTAATTTTGTCCATCTCGGGACGTATACACATGTCAAGTTCTACTTCTGTCGGATCACCAGGCTTCTCTCATAATTTAGGGGAAAAGATCATGTATATAGGTGATCATGCTATTTTTTGGCTCAAATTATCACTGAATATGGAGGACGGGGAAAAATAAGTTTTTCTAAAAATAAATTGGTTCATTTTGCCATAAAGGAATATTTCAATTTATTTTGAAAATTTGTTTATAATTCAATGGAATTTGAAATCTTTATAATTAGGAGGGAAAACTATTATGCGTATCGTTCCATTTAAGACGACAATATTTTGAAAAATTGGCGGATATCAAGGCCTATTTGAAAAGGTTTTGTGTAAGGCTTGATATCGGACACAACGATTATTTAAGTTCCCGAAAACTTTACCCGTTATTTTCCCGTCCCCACACTTAAAATATAGATTGTCCTCAATGTACTCGTACATTAGTAAATTAGGGACAATGACAATAAAAAATAGTTTGGTTTTGGAGAAATTTGGGCAACATTTCCGCTGATTTCTGACTCTTTGTCCCGTGGAATAGTTACCACGCCAAGTGTCGTGACCTATGGTCTGGATCAGACTACAAAACCGGTACCTGTATCACAAATGCTCAAGACACAAATATTAAACTAAAAAGATAATGATAAACTAAGCTAAATTAACCATACTAAGCATAGTCAAATCAAGGTGATACATGTTTTTAGACTTACATTAATCCAAGACCATTTCTAATGTAAAATCTAAAACATGCCAAAATAATCCCACTATTTGGGATACATCACGATCAGTCACAAACAAAACACCAAACACAATTAAACTACTTTATTCCATTCCTACTTTTCCTACTTAGCTTCTTCTTAGCTTCACGATTGAGAGTCCTCTTTAGTGACCGACCTGATCGTGCAGGAGCTGGGGAAGATCCTTGTTACCGTCCAGATTGATGACAAAGTCATCAACCACGCCATCAAGCACATGGACGTCGGTGAAGATGTCGTCGTCCAGAATGTGGGATTCAAAGTTGATATCTCCTAACACCTCATCCTCAGGCCATGGGGCGTCTGAGGGCACGAAAGTGGGTTCCAGGATGGGCTCAAGTCTCTCGCTCAGAGACGCCATGCATCCTGCCAGGAACTCAAAGGAAATGGTTAAGAAGTTAACCTTATCGTTTAGCTCGAGCTCTCATTCATAAGCTTTATCCAAGTTTGCTCTTAAGGTCATGACTTGGTTCATCAAGGTTATGATCGTAGCACCTGGCTGAACATTGTTCACCTCAAGGTTGTCAATGATCGCCATTTTTGAAAATTTTTAAGAATAAAATATTTATGCATGCACAGTAGGCTGAACGACCCGTGCCTAGTTTAGCACGGGGCGTGCTGTTCATCGGGATGTGAGTTTTTGTGTTTCAAATTTTTAGAAAAGCTTGGTTATCTCAACCCATTCCAGTTTTTGTTTTTAAAAATTGGGTTTGTGCAAGTTTTAGTCACGTTTTTAGCAAAAACTATGATTTAGAGAACTAAAAAACAACCTTTGTGGGTTTTGTGACTTAAACTTGTACTTGTGGAGTTGAGATAGCAAAAGAACATGAACAAATGAGCTTGAAATACAGCTTGAACACCAAGAATTTTCTTGTGTTCATGGCTAGAAAGGAAGGGTTATGAAGATGGAATTATGAAGACAAAAAGGAACTTACCTTAATGGGTGTGTGTGTGTTTTGACTTCAAGAGGGCAGAGTGAAAGTGAAAGGAGGGGATGAAGAGCATATATAGCCAAAAGATGGCAGCAAAATGCTGTTCTCTAGCATTCTGTCGGACGGCACGGGGCCCTCCAAGCTAGGTACGGGGCATGCTTAGTTGTCGGACATCAGATAGCATCTTGTGACTGTAGACCTGTGATGACGCAATCAAGCACGTGGCGTGCTGAGTTTAGCATGGGGCGTGCTGAACTTAAAAATTGCGTTTTTCTTGATTTTGACTTTTTATTTATTTTCTAATCTACGGATAGGTGGCCTAAATTTATTTTCGAGTCCTAGGCCGGACCCGCTGATACACTGTGTGCATCACACTCTAGAGGAAGGTTTTCTTCGTCGTGGTCGAATGTTCCTTCGTAGAATTTGAGATGATGGCCCTTGACTTTCAATACAGATTTATCATTGTCGCTTATGTCAACAACACCGTAGGAATAAACATGCACCACCTGGTAAGGTCCAGTCCATTTGGATTTTAACTTTCCAGGGAACAGACTTAGACGGGAGTTATATAGCAGAACCTTATCTCCTTCTTGAATCTTTCTTAGCCACTTCAGTCGCGAATCATGGCACTTCTTGGTTCGGTCCTTATAGATGCTGGAATTGGCGTAGGCTTGGCCGCGTAATTCTTTGAGCTCCGTTAATTGACCGAGTCGATTTTGACCTGATTTCTGAAGGTTCGCGTTTAATGTGCGAAGGCCCCAGTAAGCCTTGTGTTATAATTCAACAGGGAGATGGAAAGCTTTGCCATATACCACTCTGTACGGGGTAGTACTGATTGGACTTTTATAGGTTGTTCGAAATGCCTAAAGTGCATCATCGAGCTTATCAGCCCAATCCTTCCGGTGATTACCGACTTCTTTTTCTAGGATTCGTTTGATGCCTTAATTGGTTACTTCAGCTTGACCATTTGTTTGGGGATTGTATGCTGTTGAAACCTTATGGATTACTCTATACCGAGATAGGACTTGTTTCATTTGAGAATTACAGAAGTGGATACCTCTGTCACTGATTAACGCTCTCGGAGTACCGAATCTAGAAAATAACTTTTTGAGGACTTTGATAACTACTCGGCCGTCATTAGTGGGTAAAGCTTCAGCTTCAACCCATTTAGAGACGTAGTCCACAGCCACAAGGATATAGTTATTCCCTCTCAAAGTTGGGAATGGTCCCATAAAGTTAAGTCCCCATACATCAAAGACTTCGCAAACCTGTATGTAATTTTGGGGCATCTCGTTGCGCGAGGAGATGTTCCCAGTCCTTTGACAAGCGTCATAGGTCTGTACGAGTTTGTGAGCATCCTGATATATAGTTGGCCAGTAAAAGCCAGAATCGAGGACTTTTCTTGCGGTGGCGTTGGCTCCATGATGGCCTTCGCAAGGTCCAGAGTGACAATGTTTAAGAATGCTAGTGGTCTTGGTACCATAGACACATCTTCGGATAAGTTGGTTGGCACATATCTTGAAAAGATATAGGTCTTCCCACATGAAATACTTAACATCGGGTGCGAAGAATTTCCTTCGCTGTTGATGTGTTAACCCTCTGAGTACGAGGCCGCTTACGAGATAGTTTGCCATGTCTGCAAACCAGGGTTCAGCAGAAGACTCAACTCTTTTGAGGTACTCTGTCTTTAACCTCTCATTTATTTCTCCTCCCGAAGACTGAGTATCGCTTTCAAGCCTCGAGAGGTGATCAACGGCCGTGTTTTCAGCACCTTTCTTGTCGCAAATCTCAATGTCGAACTCTTGAAGGAGAAGAATCCAACGGACGAGCCTTGCTTTAGCGTCCTGCTTTTTGAAGAGTTACCTGATGGCTGCGTGATCCGTGAAAACAATAGTCTTTGAAAACACCAGATATGAACGGAACTTATCAAAAGGAAACACTACTGCCAACAACTCCTTTTTGGTAACTGTATAGTTTTCCTGGGCGTCGTTAAGAATTTTACTGGCGTAGTAAATTGGGTGAAAATGCTTATCTTTCCATTAACCTAATACTGCCCCCACAACATAGTCACTTGCGTCACACATGATCTCAAAGGAGAGAGACCAGTCTGGCGCAGTCATAATTGGTGCATGGACAAGCTTGTCCGTTAGGAGGGAGAAAGCTTCCATACAATCTTTGTCAAAGTTTAAGACTGCTTCTTTCTTCAGTAGTTTCGTCAAGGGCCTAGAGATCTTGGAGAAGTCCTTGATGAAACGTCGGTAGAAACCTGTGTGTCCGAGAAAACTGCGGATGTCGTGGACGAAAGATGGAGCGGGTAGATGGTAGATAGTGTCTATCTTTGCTTTTTCTACTTCTAATCCAGCTTGGGAAACTTTATGGCCAAGAACTATGCCTTCTTGGACCATAAAATGACACTTTTCCCAATTGAGAGCTACATTAGTTTCTTTTCATCGGGCGAGCATTTTCTCAATATTTTGCTGACAGTGGTTAAATGAGTTGCCAAAAACCAAAAAGTCATCCATGAATACTTCCATGGACGTTTCGATCATATTGTGGAAAATGGCAACCATGCAACGCTGAAATTTGGCGGGAGCATTACATAAACCAAAAGGCATGCGTCAGTAGGCAAAGGTGCCGTATGGACATGTAAATGTCGTTTTCTCTTGATCTTCCGGAATTATAGGGATCTGAAAATATCCAGAAAAACCGCCGAGGAAACAATAATACATATACCCAGACACGCGCTCTAGCATTTGGTTTATGAATGGAAGAGGAAAGTGATCCTTTCAGGTGGCATAATTTAGCCTTCTATAGTCTATGCAGACTCTCCAGCCAGTGACTATGCGAGTAGGAATGAGTTCATCTTTGTCAATGGTGATGGCCGTCATTCCTCCTTTCTTGGGTACCACCTGAACAAAGCCAACCCATGGGCTGTCAGATATGGGGTATATGAGTCCAGCGTCTAGAAGTTTGACAACTTACTTCTTTACCACCTCTTGTACGTTGGGGTTTACCCTTCGTTGTGGTTGGACAACGGGCTTATACACGTCTTCCATTAGGATTTTGTGAGTGTAGAGCGACGGGCTATTCCTTTGATATCCACTAGCTTCCATGCTATAGCCTTTTTGTGCTTTTGCAGAATTGCGAGTAATACTTCCTTTTCCTGTGGGCTCAAGCATGCAAAAATGATCACAGGCGAGTTGCGATCGTCATCCAGGAAGGCGTACTCCAGATGTTTTAGGAGTTTCTTTAGTTCCATCGTCGGTTGATTCGCAGCTGCCTGCGTGCTGTTGGAATCTTCATCTTCTGGGTTGGTGTGAATGGAGTGGTAGACTCATGCTTCGCGTGATCGGTTATAGGAGATGGGTTTGTCTCCTCTTCCATGGTTTCCTGGGTGAGTTCTTCTTCTTCTACTTCGTGCAACCAAGGAGGATCATCAGAAACAGGATATCCGAGAGACCTTTCGATCTTTACAGATAACTTATGATCTCCAAGTTGTAGCCTCATTTCTTCATTGTCGGGGTTGATCACGGACCTCCAAGTCTCTAATAGTGGTCTTCCGAAGACTAAAGGCGTGTCATCAAGGATGACAAAATCAGGAATGTTAACATCGTTAACACGGATTAGGACATATTTGACAACTCCTTTGGATAGATGGATAGAACGATCAGAGAGGATGAATGGCAGGCAGAAAGGGGTCATTTCCCCTAACTCTAGTTTATTAAGCAGTATAGTAGGCATCATATTTACAAGCAGACTATCATCAACTACAACAATTTGTATCCTCTTTTTGATAAATCATGGTACAAATTTTTTATCAGAAAGTTGTCTAAAGTGCAATGATTGTTCTTTTGTAAATATTACTTGCTATAACTCTTCGAGTTTAGGTGAAGTAAACAATTCCTTGAAAAATCTAGCATTAGTGGGTAAACTAGAAAGACTTTCAAGAAAAGGTGGAGAAATGCGTACCTGAGTTGGAAGAGGTTTACTTTTGCCAATACCTGATGATGATGAGAGAGGCGTCTTATCTGGTCTGGGCATTTCTTCTGTTTTCTTGACTGGTTCATCGTCTTGGGTGTTTGCGATCTGAAGGGAAAGGGTTGCGTCCAACTCCTTTGCTTTAGGACTTGCTGAAATGGACATAATGGCTGGGATGATGGCATATGGGGAAAGTTCCTTGATTATGACTTCTTCTTTTTCCTCATCCTTTATACGACTAAAGTAATCTTCGAGAACCTTTATATGTTCTAACATTCGTTCTGTGGTTTCTTCGAGGTCTGATTTAGGACGTATATAGGGTGGTTCTTCCGTATTTGGTGTATAAGCAAAGCTTGTGCCTTGCGAGTTTTGTTCATTACATTTCATACAGACAAAGAACAAATCATGGGAACAAGAAGTAAAGGTTGATGTAGATGGTTCATTTTCAAAATCTTGCATTTCATTATTTTCTTGCCAATAATTTCTGTTAAGCTCAGGTTGACTAATATTTTGACAAAAATTATTATTTTGTGAAGATTGTGAAAAAGAACTATAATGATGACTGGGGGACTCATCTGGTGGTTCATCCACTCGCAAGAACGCGGGCGTTCGTGCTTATATGTAGCAGTCCCAAGAGTAATAGGGACCACCGTAGATTCTGCACCAAATAGATTGAGGCCATCCATCATTAAAACCGAAATATTCCCCGGATTAGTATCCATCCATGCAATTTTTCTTAGAGAAAGATAGATGAGCAGAAGAAAAACAGAAAAATTAAAAGAAAAAGATAAACAAAATTAAAATCTAAACTAATAACGAGAAAGAAAAAAACTAATCTAACTATTGGCTAGGCTGCTAACTTGGATCTTTTTCCAAATCCTTGTTTGTGTCCCCGACAACGGTGCCAAAAAGCTTGGTGTGTGCTGAGGTGTATATAAAATGTGGATATATTTTTTTCGGACCTTTTTAGCAGTTGTTAAGCTTTAAAATTTATAATACCTGATTTACTTGACAACTACTATCTCACCACATTACACGGGCAAGTATACCCATCATGGGCAGTATAGTAGTGGTAAGTTGAATCGGGGTCGAATAGGACACAATGGAAAGTGAGAGCTCTGGATACTCAGTCCGTTGTTATCATCTAGCCAAGTCTAACTTTAGTTTTAAGAAAAGGTTTCAAAAAGAAAATAAAATGAAAGAAAAGAAAAGTAATAAGATGGTATTTCAGAGAAATGTAAATCGAAGTTAGTGTTACTTGGGAGAACTTACCAGTGGTTGGGGATATTTGAACACACACTTATAATCTTGCATAAGATTGTTCACTAGCAGAAGACCAACCACCTTTCAGATTCTTAGGCTGATTCACCATCTAACTGCCAATCGTCTACGAGGAGTACGAATGCCAAGGGAAGGTGCTGCTAGTGGACAAACGAAGTGGTGTAATGCCACTTAGTTACGGGGTCCCTCAAACCGGTCGACTTATCGTACTAGACACACCGTCATGAACTAGTAGAGGAACAACCCTGTGTGCCGGATTATTTTATTATGAAAATTATCTTTTTAAGGGACTAAGGTCCGTTTCTTCCGTGCACCGCTCTCGCGCATGCACGTCCGGCGTTACCAGAGCCAAGTTCACAAACACGTACCATCTTGGCTTCTGTGAAGTGAAAAAATATTACCAACCCTCATTCCTAACCAAATCTTTCAGCCCGTACTTGCGTGGTCAGCCGAGTTTGCTTACATAGACATAAGGACCTCGAACGTATCATGTATCATGGGGCGCGAGTCACCTTTCGGTTCATGCATCGTCCCCCGACCGGGTGTCCCAAGTCTGGTCTTTAAGATTTCGACTCCCCAAATGGTTTGTGATACGTAGAGCACGTTTGGTTCAAAAAATAAATAATAAACTTTCAATAAAAAGGGTTTTCATAAAGTCATTAAACACACCTTAAGCGGGCTTATAAGGTTGTTAACCAACCCGCCAAAGATTTGTTACTTCCCAAATATGTCTAAGAGTTTAGCCAAGCATGGCTTTAGTGATTCGCTTAAGAGAAAGAGAAGGTTTCATAGACAAAAGCTTGCAAATTCTTACTTAAGTTCAAGTTTTTATAAACTTGATTACAAGACTTGAAAATACCAAATGACACAATACATCGGAGAAGAAGAAAAAAATTGAGCAAATTGCAAATGAGGAGGAGGCCGGCTTTCATAGGCAGCTTCTGGAGTTTGGCACGGCCCGTGCTAGTTTGGCACGAGGCGTGCCGTGTCAGGGAGATCTTCCAGAATCGGTGCTCTGACATCGCGCGGGCCGTGCCTAGCTTGGAATGGGCCGTGCTATGTCAGATGGACAGTTCCACGGGGTGTGCTAAGTCAGGGGCACGGGCGTGCTGTTTAGACGCGTGTCATGGAAGCTTCGGGCAACTTGGCACGGGGCGTTCTAGGTCAGGCACGGGGCGTGCTAAACTTTGCAAATCTTGGAACTTTACAAAATTCTTCTATTTTTGGTCATAATCTGTTCCTTTTGTGATTTTTTCCCTTTCAAACCTGAAAAACTAAAAAGAAAACAAAATAGACTTGTTTTGAAGTTAGCATCTCAGATTTTTGCCGTTTTGCGAGAGATATTTGGTCTAAAAATATGTATAATGTGATGTTCATCAGATTTATGTATGTCATATGTATGTATTGACTTACTTTTATTATGTCTTATTCTTTCTTTTGCCACTGCGAAATTAAGAAACATGCCACCTAGAAGACAACCATGAGCTCATGTAAATCGGGACACCCCTCTCCCTATCATGGACTAGCGAGTTACGGATGCCCTAGATGCCGCGGAAGCAGACCATTCCACCACCTCTAATGGCCGAAAGCGTTCTCCTAATGGTAAGATGGAGATTTCTTTGGTGTTAACAGACTGCTGATTACAATTGCAAAGAATTGTCCTAAAATGTTGGAATAACATTTCAGGTGGTCGCGACTGCACTTACAAAGATTAAATGAGTTGCAAGCCCACAAACTTCAAGGGCACTGAAGGTGCTGTGGGACTGATTCGGTGGTTTCGAAAAGACCGAGTCTGTGTTTCGTATGTGCAACTGTCTTGATGGGTACAAGGTGAAGTACGCCACCTGCACTTTTAGTGAAGGAGTACTTTCTTGGTGGAACTCGTATGCCGAATCTCTCGGCCCTGATCTTGTTTATGCCATGTAATGGGATGACATGAAGGTACTCATGGGAGGCGAGTACTGTCCGAGAGAGTAACTTCAAAGATTGGAAGTAGAGTTTTTGAACTTAACTATGATCGGTGCTGACATTGCCGGTTATACTAAGCGCTTTCATGAGCTTGCTCACCTATTCCCCACCATGGTGACACCGCTCTACAAGAAGATTGAGAGGTATGTTTGGGGACTTTCTCCTGTAATCCAAGGGAATGTTATGTCTGTTGGGTTTTACAGTGGGTATCCGGGTTATCGATTTTAATTTTTATCCGATTAAAACCAATCATATTTATTTAAATTAATTCACAATTAATCTAGCAGCGAAAACGATTTAAAACAATGCGAATACAAACCATAAAAAGGATCAGTCACCGATCACAACAAACACAGATAAGTATATATTTAAAATAAATAAATAAAATAAATATCTAAACGAGTTAGATATACCTTGGCAGGATCCGAGCAACTGCTCGAGACACCTGGATTCAATGGACATGCGCTAGTACGAACAGACACGTTTGACTCGAATCTGCGAGTCATATCTTCTACGGACACGACGACCTTAGGTGGCGGCGGTGGTAACGGCGGTGGTGGTGGCAAACTTACCACGGGCGGCGACGATGACGAAACTGGATCTACCTTGGACAATGGGATCGCCACAAGAATAGTCCCCACGACGAACTCATCACTGGCAGGAGGCAGCGGCGGCGGTTCGGTAGTGGTATTGACCGACAGATAAAGCGGCGCGGGCCACGATGAGAGGACGGGGCGCGGTGGTCTCAGTTGCGACGGCAACGTGATAACCACTGGCCGACGATCGACGGGCGGTGTCAGCTGCGGCTTTGGCCGGCGGCGGCGGCTCAGGCTTGTTCGGCTTCTTTCTTCAAACGCGAACATATGCTGGGTAAACGGAGATCCATCGGAAAGAGGCGAGGATCGATGGTGGCGGTGACAGGCGTCAGAGGTCCGACCAGCGGCGGCGTGGGAGCCGACTAGGGTTCACAAACGGCGAGGGAGGAGAGAGAGAGAGAGAGAGAGAATTAGGGTTGTGTTTTTTTTAGACTTGTGTAGCAATCTACCCTCCTCCCTACTTTATTATTAAAATCGCAGACCAGGGACCTTCACGGACTGGGCCCGGTCGCGATCCTATCCTGTCCACCATACTAATCAGTCTATTAATCCGGTAACAACTGATTAGCCCGTTTGATTAAATTACGAGCGTTTTAGGGCCAAATCGTTTTGTTGTTTAATTAAATAAATAAACAAATATTTATTTAATTTATTAAATCGTTCGTTTAATACCAATTAACGGGTAATTAGATTTTTGAGTTCGTTGACCCGGGTGTAACTCTTACGGGTCAATATCGGGCCGGGTATGTTACTTGTTGGGTCATGACACCATATTTCCAACAATCTCCCACTTGGACTAAACGCGATAGTTTAACGAGCGTAGTCAGGGGCACTCTAGCTATGCTTGGCTACACCAACCAATATTGACACTTTAATTCGTCAGCCAAAGTATATCTGATTGTAAAGCAACAAATTGATGACTTGTGCATTCATTGTCATATGTTCCTTTCTGTATAAGACATTGATGAATCATGAGACATGGACTCTCATATTCGATTCATCGATTATCGTTCTCGATACAATTCGTAGTGATCCAACAAACACATAGTAAGTTTGGGTGAGGCCACACACTTATCACTTGGAATCAACGAGGGTGCCATTATGTCTAACTGTTGCCGAGGCAAGAGTACATAATCCCTTGTTGAGGCATATAGCTCCCACTAAACTTCAGAGCTATTCTCAAAAGTAACCGTTATGGTTGAAAGTTATGCGACAACGTTAGGCTACAATCAAAGAATGTTCTTTAGTAGACGGGAGTTTGAATATGCGTATCAGGTCTAAGGATACATTAGAGTATGCATTAATCAAGCAAGCAAGACTTCCATGTTTGCGTTGCATGATGCGAGTTACGTCCAACGTCATTTAGCAATGAGGTCCGTGAGTTTGAACGTTAAACCGTTTTAAGGTTCAAGTATTCACAATAGTCTTACTTTAGAGTAGCTCCCACAAACTAATCGACTATGGACATTTAGAACACAATTCATTGTTCAAGGAATAAACGTATTAATATTGAACACAGTTATGAAATTCATTATCGCATAAAACAGATGAAATAAGAAAAAATACAGATAACTTTTAATGTTCATACATTCAAATACTAAATCAAAACATGTCTTTAGCTAATCTAAGCCCTATCGCTTCTCTATGGCGAATAGGAGTCTCTTGAGTCATAGGCTTAGTGAAGGGATCAGCTAGGTTTTGATCTGTGTGTACTTTGCTTATTTTAATATCATTTCGGTCGACTACTTCTCTAATGTAGTGGAATATCCTCAAGATGTGCTTGGCCTTCTTGTGAGACCCTTGCTCTTTGGCTTCAGCTATAGCACTTGTGTTATCACATAGCATCTCGATTGGCTGCCTAATGCTCGGCATGGCATCAAGATCGAGTATGAATTTCTTCATCCATACAGCTTCCTTAGCAGCTTCTGAGGCGGCTAGGTATTCGGATTCAGTAGTAGAAGGTGCTACTACTGGCTGTTTTGAGCTTCTATAGGAAACAACTCCTCCGTTAAGAGTGAAAATGAATCCCGACTGCGAGCGAGAGTCATCTCGGTCAGTCTGAAAACTAGCATCAGTGTAGCAATGTACAGTGAGCTCTTCATCAACACCTCCATATACGAGAAACATATCACTGGTATTTTTCAAGTATTTCAGTATGTTCTTTACAGCCGTCTAGTGAGCTAGTCCTGGCGTCTGTTGGTATCGACTAGTCACGCTCAGTGCATACGAGACATCGGGTCGTGTGTAGAGCATGACATATATGATAGATCCACTAGCGGAGGCAAATGGGATCGATGCCATTGGGATTATCTCTTGCTCTGTTTTAGGAGCTTGCGACGTGTCCAAGATTGTTACCTTAGTCATGGGAACGACTCCTTTCTTGAAGTTGCTCATGTTGAACCGTGCTATGATCTTATCAATGTATGTGCTTTGACTAAGACCCATTAGGCGCTTAGATCAATCTCTGTGAATTTTGATTCCGAGAATGTAAGCGGCTTCTCCAAGATCATTCATAGCAAAACAAGATGAAAGCCATTTCTTAACTTCGTTAAGCATGGGTATGTTGTTTCATATGATTAGTATATCATCTACGTACAGAACAAGAAACAATATATCGCTCCCACTTGCCTTTCTGTAAACACAAGGCTCATCTTTATTTTGATCAAAGCCAAATTATTTAACCTTTTGGTCAAAACGAAGATTCCAGCTTCGAGATGCTTGCTTAAGTCCATAAATGGACTTGCTTAGTTTGCAAACCTTATTTGGATTCTCGGGATCGACAAAACCATCAGGCTGAACCATGTAGACATCATTTTTGAGTTATCCATTCAGGAGAGCGGTTTTAACATCATTTTCTATATCTCATGGTCATAGTATGTGGCTATGGCAAGGAGAATCCTGATCGATTTGATCATGACAAATGGTGAGAAGATTTCATCATAGTCAATCCCTTGGGTTTGAGTGAAACCTTTCGATACAAGCCGTGCCTTGTAGGTTTGGATATTTCCATGCATGTCAGTTTTTCTTTTAAAGATCCACTTGCTCCCTACTGCTCGTGAACCGGGGGTAGCTCAATCATGTCCCAGACATGATTGTTATGCGTATATTGTATCTCAGCGTTCATGGCTTCAAGCCATTTGTTAGATTCTGGATCTGACATAACAGCTTTGTAGTTAGTAGGCTCATCGTTAGAATCGGCTACTAACAGGACGTCAAAAGTTTCATGATAGCCAAGGTATCGTTCAGGCTCTTTGCGCGCCCTTTCGCTTCTGCGAACGCTTGTGCTTGGGTCTGATGGTGCGATAATTATTTGTCGATCAGATGCAGCGACCATTTCAGGGTTAGATGTATCTCAAATTTCTTCGAGATCCACTGGTTCACTATTTGTTCCTTGAGTAAGGAATTCTTTCTCAAGGAACTTACCCTTCCTTTTGATGGAAATAGTATTTGCAACAGGATGGTAAAAGTAATATTCGATATTACCATAGTATCCAACGAAAGTTACCTTTTTGCCTTGGGGATCGAGCTGGTTGTCAGATTCGTTGGTGCTATAAGCTTCACATCCCCATACCCTGAGGTACGATAGTTTAGGAGAGGATCCATGCCATATCTCATATGGGGTCTGGTCTACTTTCTTGGTCGGTGCCAGATTTATTAGGCGAGCAGCGGTTAAGATGGCATACCCCCAAAAGGAGTGTGGCAAGGTAGTCCTGCACATCATCGATCAAATCATGTTTAGCAGAGTTCGATTTCTCCTTTCGCTCACACCATTTAACTGGGGTGTGCTGAGCGGTGTAGGTTGTGAAATGATTCCACATTCCTTGAGATGATTGAGGAATTCAGCGCTTAGGTATTCGCCACCTCTATCAAATCGAAGTATTTTGATAGTTCGACTCTGCTGATTCTGTACTTCATTTTGAAACTCTTTGAACTTGTCAAAAGTTTCATGCTTGTGTTTCATCAGATAGACGTAAGCATATCTGTTGTAGTCATCGATAAAAGTCACAAAGTACCATTCACGAATTCTCGTCTCGGTTCAAAAGGGTCCACACACGTCGGTGTGAATAATGTCTAACAATCCTTAGGCCCCATCATCTGTATGGGGGAAGGGTGACTTGGTTAATTTACCAGATAAGCATGCTTCGCATTGATCGAAGTAATCTGCATCTTGGAATTCGAGAATCCCGACAATTTGTAGCTTCTTAATGTGAGCCTTGCTTATGTGATCAAGTCTATGGTGCCATAACGAAGGCTCGTTACTCTCACCTTTGCTTCTTTTAGAAACATGATGTTTGAACTTCTATCTCATATATGCCATGTCGAGGTTTAGCCTCGAAATAAAAGATATCATTAAGGTAAGTATTAATTGAGTTGCCATTGAATTTATACCGAAAACCTTGTTGAAACAACGAAGAGACAGATATAATGTTTCTGGATAAACCAAGTGCATATAAACAGTTAACTAAAGTAACTACAAGACCAGTCTGGCATGAAAAAGAATATGTGCCGGTAGCAAGTACTGGGACTCTTTTCCCGTCACCAACGATGAGGTCCATGACGCCTTGATCTGTCTTCTTCAACTTCTCAGGTTCCTGCAGAACATTAACGATGTGGTAACCACATCCAATATTAAATACCCATGAATTGGAGGAAACAGTGAAAAGTTCAATAACGTGTATTGACATACCTGATGAGCAACCCTTATTAGGGTTCTTGGCCATCTTCAACTTTGCAAGATGAATGAGACAGTTGCCAGTGTCCCGTCTTGTTGCACTCATAGCACAGGCGTTCCTCGGTAGGCAGCGCCTATGGTGTCTTGCCTTTGCCTTCTTTAACTTTCTTGGTCTTGGAGATTTTAGTATTAGCAACTCTGAGCACGTCCGGCGTGGTCCTGATCTTCACGTTGGGTATCAACAGAATAACCTCCTCGATCGTCTGAGCCAAAAAATTAATCGCATGAATGCGATAATGTTCCGGGAGAGATCTGAGTACTACATCAAGAGCCATCCCATCAGAGATGGAGTAGCCGAGGTTGATCAGTCTGTCGCGACACACTTTCATCAGCATGACATGATCGTATGGTGAGGACTCGCTCGCCATAGAGCAGTTCACAAATTGTGGAAGTGCTTCAGCTCGCTTAGTCCTTTAACCTAACTCAAATAAATCTTTGAGTTTACGCATGATGTCGTAAGCAGTCATCCCTATAAAATTGTACCGATAATCCCGAGTCATGCTAGATAACATCAGGTTAGTGACGTCCGTATCATCGTCAGTGTGCTTTTGGAGCTCAGTCCGCGAGTTCTCATTTAGCAAGTAAGATGGAATACTCGGGACAAGTCAGTCAATAACATAGAGTTTCTCGAAGAGCCTTAAAAGGTTTCTTAGGGTAGTATGCCATGCGAGAAATGCAGTCTCAGTGAAGGGGTCGAGTTGTACCATTGAACTTAATGGAGGTGAGTTTTCATTAGCCTTCTGAAATAAGTAAAGTAGATTTAAATTAGTATTTTCGATGTTTTATTTTTCTTAAGATAAATTGGTAAGGTTTATTTTTAAGAAATTGAGAATTTGTTTAGGCGACATTACTTGAGACTGCCAAATGAGCCTCAGGAGCAAGGCCGTGTAAACAAACTTACAACGGGTTTCAATTGTGAAACTCATGTCACAACTCTTGGTATGAGTCCGCTATATACTAACTAGTGTATTTTGCGATACGTTTAGCCTCAACAGTGCCCACTTTAGCAATACACACCCGTAGTGCGGTGTTAAATACTCCAACACTACGAACATATACGTATAAAGTGATAGTAATCCTAAATGGTCGATGTGATGGACATGGTGTTGAAATACTCCAATGTCGTCACCTCAGAAGGTACCCTTGGCACCAAGTGCGGTGTTGAAATACTCCAACAGTGATCCTCTGGTAAATATGTTCCAAGTTCGACTTGAGATATGATGGCACGAACTATCAGTTTTTATCAATTACCAGATAGGGATATTAATTATTTTTTATATTGAATTATTGTCAGACACGAATGATAAACCTTTTCACCACTCGGGACTAGTAAATTAATTTAAGCTAATTAAAATTACTAAGTTGTCGCGAATGACATATTGTGTGTTAAACGGCTTTTGGTCTTGATCTTGCTTGAGCCACATAAGCGAGATCATTAGGGACTTATTTAAATAAAATTAAATAAAATATACGGTGAACAACCAAGGAGGCAAAATAGTGCGTTCTTGGATCCGGTTCAGCTCCAATTTGCTTAGACATCCCTTTTAACCTGCGTCCAGTCTTCGAGTCTTGGTTTTTTACAAAATTTACAATTACTAAACAAGTAGTAACCTAGCTCTAAATTTTTATACAACTTTCAAACCATAAATGCAGGTTCAACAAAAACCAATACAAAATATAAATGGTCCAAAACATTGGGCCAACCAGAGAAAAACATCCACGCTACATTACATTCAATCATGCAATTAAAATAAGGGGTCGGCCATAACACAAATATATAATTATAGAATTAAAATTAAAACTCCGGTTCTAGTTTGCGTGCGGTGACAATGGCTCTGATACCACTGTTGGGTTTTACAGTGGGTATTCGGGTTACCGATTTTAATTTTTATCCGGTTAAAACCGATCATAGTTATTTAAATTAATTGACAATTAATCTAGCATCAGAAACGATTTTAAAAAAATGTGAATACAAACCGTAAACAGGATCAGTACCCGATCACAACAAACACAAATAAATATTTATTTAAAATAAATAAATAAAATAAATATCTAAACGAGTTAGATATACCTTGGCAGGATCCGAGCAACCGCTCGAGACACCTGGATTCAATGGACAGGCGCTAGTACGAACAGACACGTTTGACTCGAATCTACGAGTCGGATCTTCGACAGACGCGACGACCTTAGGTGGCGGTGACGGTAACGGCGGTGGTGGTGGCAAACTTACCACGGGCGGCAGCGACGACAAAACTGGATTCACATTGGACAATGGGATCGCCACATGAATAGTCCCCACGATGAACTTGTAGAGATATGATCACGTATTAATAAGCGTATGTTCGGAAAGTATTTAAGCCTACGGGGTTACACGTCTCGACACTAATGTATTTGTATTAATACATTAGTTAATTAATATTTATCACGAACATTTAACGAGGAGTCGTTAAAAACTAACGGTTAATTGTTAACAGGGGTGTTAGTTGTAATTAGAGAGAGTTATAATTGGATTGCAATTGAGAGAAGGCTATAGGGCCTTAGGCCGATTTCGATTAGGGCTCCCTATCTCAATCCTTAACTTGTTTTCCAAGTCTTCAAACACTATAAATAAACCTTATGGGTTTAAGGGTTAGGTGTTGATTTTATCTGATAAAGTGAAAACCCTAAACTCTCTCTCTTTCCTCTCTAAAATTCGGTAAAAAGAAAAGAACCCAAGGGGGGTTCGATTTCTTGAGTGGTTCGACCAAAGCCTACATCAAGAGGAGTTCGTGATTGAGTACTAGCATACGTACATCAGTGTGTCGTGTGTGCGATCGTAGAGGGATTTACTTCAAATCCTAGAAGATCTCCTCTTGCCGAGCTAAAAAGGTACACGTTGTCTATCCGGCTAGTTAGATTAATTCATAGGATAATATCCGCTGCGCACTCGTGTTTAAATCGATAAAGTGTTATATAACCCAATAGTGGTATCACGAGCCACCTATGATTTTAATTAATTACCGGGAATAAAAACTTGGAAGGGGGGTAACCAAATCAAGATTCTAGCTTTTCGATCCACTTAAAATCGTGTTTTACAATTGGAAAAAGGTTTCACATATTAGTAAAAACAAAAAACCCTAATCTTGACCGAAAACCGGTTCTCGACCGTGGCTTGGTTCGAAAATCGAAAACCGGTTCTCGACCCGTGGATAGGTTCTTGATCGAAAACCGGTTCTCGACCCGTGGCTTTTTTCCTAAATCGAAAACCGGTTCTCGACCCATGAATAGGTTCTTGATCGGAACCGGTTCTCGACCCGTAGGTTGGTTCTCGGTCGGAAACCGGTTCTCGACCCGCCTTATGTTTCTGATCGTAAACCATCAATTCGATCGTAAACACTCAATTCGATCGTAAACCGTAGTTTCCGATCGGAAACCCTAAAGTTTCTGATCGAAAACCCTCATTTCTCAACTTGTTCATCGTAAACTCGAAGTCGTCGTGATCGAAATCCTAATTTTTTGGATCGAAAACCTCTAGCCGAATCTGAAACCCTAAATTTAGGTCTAAAATTTGATTTTGTGATCTAAAATTATGAACCCGAGTTTTTGTTATTTGATAATCAACATGTTGTACCTTTAATTTTAAATGTTAAAAAGAAGTAAAAACCATGAAGTTTCATGCAAATCGTTTATGGTTATTACTTATATCAAAGAGGATTAAAATTATGTTAGATAATTAGAAACCCTAAGATTATGTGATTATATGTGATAATTGTGACATAATAAAAGGTTTTATTGCAAATATGTTTTATGAAAATCGAAATTTGCTTAAATATCTATTGAAATATGATTTTGTTTATAAAATAAAATTTGTGTCCTAAAACTCAAAAGAAACACCGGCTCACCCATTTGAACACACTCTAAGAGAGGTATAAGTCGGGTCGCCATGCTTCCCTAAAGTGGGTAGGTTTTTAATTGCAAAAGTGCAAACCTCACCCCTACGCTTCTTTGTGTGTTGCGAATGGAGCTACCGAGCTCTTTTGATTTGGAAGACAAACTAAGAATGTTATAAAACACATTATGTGGTGAAGATGTGCATGAATCATCACACATAACATTTTGATCACACATCAAAATTGTTTTGACCCAAGCAAAACTTAAGTCTTTGCCATCCACCTTGGACACTTGTGGAAGTCATCTTACTCATTGGTA
The DNA here is from genome assembly GCA_039602395.1 of Deinandra increscens subsp. villosa. NCBI lineage: Eukaryota > Viridiplantae > Streptophyta > Magnoliopsida > Asterales > Asteraceae > Deinandra > Deinandra increscens. The sequence goes on along the minus strand of JBCNJP010000017.1, from coordinate 68,098,378 downwards.
CACAATGGTAAAATGACATTTACATGGCAAATTCCCACTCATTGGTACATAATGGTGGACAATTTGTGCGTTCTTAGTTGGACGACTTAAAGCGAGCTAGGCGGTGAGACCCTTGGCCCGTGGCAAAAGATGGGACGAAACATGACTACAAATTACTTGGTGCAAGATTCACAAGTGTTATTTGTAGGTCCCATAAAATCTAGGAATTATGCTTGGAGTACAATTATTGATCGTCACTTACCTTTTGAGTGCATCATTTCTAGCAGATCAACTAATGAAATGATGGCATGTCAATTGGATCCTAGCCTTAATAAGCTTAAATGTTTAAAAGTGTTTAAACATTGGGTAATTAAATTTATTAAGGAAAAGATTATCGAAAATACTGATTTTTGAACTTAATCTGTTTTGTAGATGGCAACAAACCCTCCTCAAAACAATGTTGGTCATGCTTTTCGTCAAATGTTTGAAAGAGAAAAGCTGAATGGATCTAACTTCAATGACTGGTATCGTCAACTAAGGATCGTCCTTAGAGTTGAACGTAGGACCGATGTCCTTGAAAATCATTGGCCGACCGAGCCAGCTGCTAATGCTTCTGATCAAGAGAAAGCGTTCTACAATACAGAGTATAGCAGATACGATGAGGTTGCTTGCATGATGATCTCGAGCATGATTCCCGATCTTCAGAAGCAATACGAATTTCATACACCTTGTGGTATGATCAAAGAGCTAAAGAAGATGTATGAAAAACAAGCTGGTGTTGAATTGTTCGACCTAGTCGTGGAACTCCACGACTTGAAGCTTGAAAGTGGTAAATCGGTCAGTAGTCATGTGCTCAAGATGAAGAGCTACTTTGACAAATTGGAATCGCTCAATTATGGGTATAATCAGGCTGTGGCAGTTGGCATGATCCTCAAATCTCTTACGAAGGATTATGAGGGTTTTGTGCGCAACTACAACATGCATAGTATGACTAAAACCATACCTGAGCATCATGCTATGCTTGTCGAGTATGAGAAAACGATTCCTAAGAAGGCCACTGAAACACCCCAAGTTCTTATGATCAAATGGGGAAAGATCCAAAAGGCTAAACGACCGCAAAAGGCGAAGTGCAAGAATGATGGTAAGGGAAAAGGCAAGGCAGTTGCGCTTTTTCCTAAAACCAAGCAAACCCCTCCGGCTGCAAAAGAGCATCCAGCTAAAGACCAGATCTGTCACCATTGTGGTGAAGTTGGACACTGGAAGAGGAACTGTCCTACCTATCTAGCTGAGTTGATGAAGAAGAAAAAGAATACTAGCGGGGCTAGTACTTCAGGTATCTTCACAATTGAATTATTTTCCTTTTCTAAGTGTGATTCATGGGTGTATGACACTGGCTGTGGAACTCACATCTGTAGTTCGTTACAGGGTCTTAGAAAGAGGAGGAAACTGAAGCCTGGAGCTTTGCAGTTGTTCGTGGGAAATGGTTTGCCAGCAGCTGTGGAAGCTATAGGATAATATCATTTAATTCTGCCTTCTGGGTTAATTATTGTATTAGACAATTGTCATTATGCACCTTCTATTACTAGAGGTGTAATTTCAGTTTCTTTGTTGAAAAACCAAGGATTTATTAATGTATTTAATAATATCGGTATTTCAGTTTCTAAAAATAATGTTCATTATTTTGATGCTGTTCCTTGTGATGGCATTTATGAAATTGATTTGTGTGGTTGTGTTTCAAATAATTCAATGTACAATATTAGCAAACGAGCCAAAACTAGTTTGGACTCCACCTATCTTTGGCACTGTCGTCTTGCCCATGTTGGCAAAAACCGCATTGAAAGACTTCAACGTGAAGGGATCTTACAATCAAATGATGAATCATTTGAAAAATGCGTTTCCTATATCTCAGGAAAGATGACAAGAAAAGCCTTTCCGAACAAGCCGCAAAGGGCTAAAGACCTACTTGGACTCATTCATACTGATGTTTGTGGCCCATTTAGGCATGTGTTAAGAAAAGGTGCTAGCTACTTCGTGACTTTCACGGATGATTTCAGTCGTTATGGTTATGTTTACCTGCTTAAACATAAACATGAAGTGTTTGAAACATTCAAAGAGTTCAAGAACGAATTGGAAAATCAAGTCGGAAAGACCATCAAGATCCTTCGTTCGGATCGTGGTGGAGAATACTTAACCCAAGAGTTTAAGGATTATCTTAAAGCGTGTGGAATTGTCCAACAACTTACTCCTCCTTACACTCCTCAGCATAATGGAGTATCTGAGAGGAGGAATCGGACCTTAGTAGAAATGGTCAGGTCGATGATGAACCTTACAACTCTCCCAATATCATTTTGGGATTTTGCTCTAGAAACCGCTGTACGCGTTCTATATATGGTTCTAACCAAGAAGGTTGAAAAGACACAGCATCAATTGTGGCATGGAGAAGTCCCTGTGTTGTCTTACTTAAGAGTCTGGGGATGTGAGGCACTTGTGAAGCGTGATATGTGACAATCCGACTTTTCAGGTCATTTTCTGACATTAACTGAAGGTAAACCGTATTAAATGTTGTGTGAACATTTATGTGCTTATCTGCGTTGACTTTAGCAATTAGGGTTTTGTGCAGTAATCACTAAACGAGCATGCACTTAAGTTTGACGTTTGATATTCTTGTTCTATGATTTTATGTAAATCATACGTTACGATTTCATGTGAACGTTACGTCATTTTATGTGATAATTATACCTTATGATTTTAGGTGATAACTATAAATATATGTGTATATATAAAACATAATTTAATCACATTTATAATTTTATGTAATTTAAGGATTCTAATTACAAGTTATTAATCATAGAGTTATGTATTTTAAATATGTAAGTTATAGAATTAAAACCTATGATTTTATGTGAAATTAAATGGAGAAGTGGAGTTATTATTTATGATTTTGTGTAGTCGTTTAAGTTTATATTTTTCTTATAAACGCTATACGATTTAAATTTTTGACGTTCCTCGTTTATTTTCTCCTTTGTTAACCTCCGTTAGAGCCGTTATCTTTTATAAAACTTTGAGGGCTTATTCTGTCAATTACCAAACATATTTCTACTTAATCAAAAGCTGGAGGGACTACTCTTGCCACTACCCAAACTTGACTCCTTATTATGTAATGTTGGAGGGACTAGCTTTGTCAAAGTCTAAATCTTGAATTTAACTCACGGTATTAATCGGGACTTGAATTTGGTGATCGGTTTTGAGAACCGATCATCATTTCCGTCGGTTACAAAGATGTCAATCAATTGAGCCATTATACTTCAGCAAATGATAAGCCCTCCATTCCCCTCACTGCTCCTATTTCCAATCCCTCTCTCGCATCTCTCGTCTCTCTCTCGTTTCTCATTTCCGGCGACACGAAAACACCACCGAAACCACCACTGTCCCTCACCTGTCGATCACCACAACGATCGCAAGACCCTTACGAGCAACCAGGTGCCATCAAAAGTTCAAACCGTGACGGTTCTCGGTGTTCGCATCTAAGATTCGGGACTCGTTTCGGTGCTTAAACTCGACAATCCCTCATCTTCGGTTCAAGTTAATCATCTTTTCATGTTAGTCGCACGTTTTTAAAGGTCTTATTTGTGTTTCGCGATTTTCCGGTGACCGGAGCTAGGGTTCCGATCACCGGAGTTAATGGGTGAAGAAGATGATGCAGGGCGGGTAAGACTTATATAAATTTCGTTCCATATATGAATCAGACGCCAATCTGGCACAACTGGTAACGTCGCTGTGTTTGTACGCTGGAGGCGCGGGTTCGAGTCCCGGCCTCACCTTTTTTAATCCTCTATTTTCCTGTACTTGGTTTCTGGTCACTCTTAGTACATAAAATACATTCAATCGCGATTTGAACATAACTGGGCTGCTGGTCGGATGGCTAAATCGCTGCTGTTCGTCCGGGAGGTCACGGGTTCGAACCCAGTGACCTCCATAATCTTTATTTTTGTTATTTTGTGTTGTTTTGAGCATGTGTTCACTAGGTCTTGTACCAAATGTGATCCATATCCTATCTTAAACCCGTAAGAACTACAATTGAGACATTTAAACATCGTAGATCATATTTTGAGTTATATAATATGTTTAACTTGTTATCTTTAAATAAAAAAAAAGAGATTTCAAATACCTATATATATATATATATTGATATAAAAATTCTAGTATTACAAAAAGGTAAAAATATATAAATCTTGAATATATTAATATATAAACTTATGCCGTTGGAGTTTTATTGAAATAAATGAATATTTTATGATAACCTATATTATATAAATATATGTTGTGCTTGCAAATTCGTTATTAAAACTTCTTGAACGTTTAGTAAATATATATATATATATATATATATATATATTATATATATTTATTTTAGAATATTTGAACTTGGAAAATATATAATATTAACACATATTGTATTCTTCTCGCGTATTCGATAATCGCTCGGATTTGGTACAAGTGCTATCCTCGACTTATTCCGGACTCCACGATCATTCGTTTTGTCGTCTACGTTAGATTTATTAGTTTATAGAACACACACTTATACGTTTATGCTCGTTAGGTGATTGATTGTTTGCACAAGACTCGTTCTTGCTACCTGCTTAAGTGTTTATCTGGAAACTTTTGCTGTGCAACCTAAGGTGAGTTTCCATTTTACTGTTTTAATCCTTTTGGGGGAGATTAACATGCATGATTTACACAACTGAGATAATTAGACTTTTATATATCACTTGAAGTACTTGTAGCACACTATACAACAAAGTCCTTCTTATGGTACCGTTAGTATTAATGACGATAGCGGGAAATATAATGTAGTACTACTAGGTCTGACAAACCCCACCCGGGTCAGTCGTGCTGACTCGATTGGATATCGAATGGGTGTTATATTCGTCCTAAACACAACAAGGCAAACTGCGCAAACTGTAAACAACTGTTAGCTTCGGTGACCATCAACGTGCGAAGTTTCATGTATATAGCCTAGCTAGCTATCTGATATATATTAGTGATTATGCTCTTACAACTTGACTGTTATTGAACAGTCAATCTTAAACTTAACTTGACTATTGTTGAATAGTCAATCATAAACTCAACTTGATTGTTGTTGAACAATCGATCTTAAACTGAACTTGAACTGTCGAGGAACAGTTGATTTACATTGAACTGGGACTGTTGTTGAGCAGTCAATTTACATTAACTTGAACTGTTTTTGAATTGATAAACCTGTGAACTCACCAACCTTTGTGTTGACACGTTTTAGCATGTTATTCTCAGGTTGCGGATGTTCGAGTATCATGAGTACGCATGCATGAGTCTTGAAACGCTTTTAATGTCTTTGAACAAGCCACGTCACTTTGGGTGACAACGATTTTAAATAAGTACGTTTATTGTATTTACGCTTCCGCATTTGTAAAACTCTAATTTTATATTTTAATGAATTATTAACCGTTTTATTAATTATTTGTCGTTTGGTGTAACTAATGGACGGCGATCCTGGTTTGTCACGCTCCCTGCGGCGCGTTATCGCGCGTGGGATTTTTGGGGGTGTGACAGATTGGTATCAGAGCCATTGGTTGCAGCGAACTAAGATTCGTCTTAGACTGTAACTGTATTGCATTAGTTGCCCTTAAACATTTTTTCTCATGCATCGTGATACTCACTCCTACACGCACCTGGTTTACGATTTGTCGTTTACATCATCCAATCCCCTTATACTTACGGCGAGGAGTCGGTTAGTCTTGATTCATTTTTCTTAACCTCTCTAAGTTGTGTACCTCTTGGTTAACATTCATGTACGACGAGACGTCGAATCAGATCGAAGGATCACATTTATACTTTTGACAAGCTGATTGCTACTCGGGAATTTTTCCGGATTGAACAACTGGGCGTAGTGCCCATACTATGGTTGTATGCGGCATAGGGAAGGTGGTGTAATACCTCTTCTTGTCCTTAAACCTCTATCTTAGCTTAGGAGGTTCTTGTTATACCTGCCTTACGTACATCTCTAAACTCATCCGTTCAGGAAATGTTATCTCGATGTGCTAGTAGCGCGATTATATAGCTTCACTAGAGTTAGCAGGGTATGAATTCAAGTAGCTGCCTATGGGGCACTTATATCAACTTTTGTTATCCTGATCGTCTTCACATTTGCTATGATCTCTTAAGATCTTTCCCTTCTCGATTTTATCGCGTTGTGCGTTGGGATAATACAACTTGAGTACAATTCTTATAACCCTAATGAAACCTGATGCGGGTCGACTAAAATTCCCTCTTTGTGTATCAGACTGCGATCACGCCAGTATGTGTGATAATTATTCTCTAACTTCGAGCTAAGCTAGGTTCATTGTGATAAACCCTACTCAGATCCTATTGAGTTAAATTTATGGCTGACTCGCTTCGGGTGGGTCATTCCAATCTGTGTGAGCATTCTATTCTCGAAAACTTGTCTCATTAACAAATTCTGGTCAAGATAACCACGGGTTAGTGACCACACCATACTTGGTAGCTGAAGTAAGAGGAACTAGGGTGATCATATAAAGTAAATTGCAGTTACGGGTGCACACGTAAATGTAATTTGCAGTATATGGAAATCCTGGAGAATCCTACTAGGCAAGCCAATGTTCGTAATGGGATCAAATTCCTGTAATATTTTTTTCTTTCCTCGTGGTATTGAATGTTGAACATGTTGAACTCAACCAAATGATCGAAGTCACCTATCTTGGAAAAAACTATTGCACCTAACTTTGCCCCTTTACTATTGGATTCTACTCCATACGTGAACCCTTTTGAAGCATAGCCTATTCCATTGGATTGAAAAAGTGGAATCTGCACTCGAAATGTGCAACTGTCCTGAGGCTAGCAAGGTGAAATTTGCCACGGGTACTTTGGAAGGACTAGCTTTAACCTGGTGGAATAATGAAGTGCAAATGCAAGGGATTGAAGAAGCAAATGCCATGCCTTGGGCTGAATTCAAGGAACTGTTGCAGGATGAGTATTGTCCACGGGACGAGATCTAGAAGTTGGAAACTGAGTAGTACAATCTCAAGATGGAGGGAGAATTGTTCGTGTTCGTGTTGCTCGATATGCTGAATTCTTTGAAAAGAATATTATAGCTCAAGAGAACAGTGGGAGAATTGTAGAACTACTAGAAGATGTGTCACCTTTTGAAACAACTAGCAATCATCAACTTGGGGGGGGGGGGGGAATGTTCAAAGTGATGAACCTCAAGTCGATGATGTTGCGATTCCACTTCATAGATCCGAAAGGGTCATACGTAACCTGGATAGATGGATTGGTCTAGTCGAATCCGAGGAAAATGTATCAGGAGATCTTAATGAGCCTCCGAACTTCAAAGCTGCATTATCAGATCCGGAATCTGACAAATGGCTTGAAGCTGCGAACGTGGAAATGAAATCCATGAGAGATAATCAAGTTTGGAACTTGGTTGATCTTCCTCCTAATGCGAAGACCGTTGGGAGTAAATGGATCTTCAAGAAGAAGACCGACATGGATGGAAATGTACACACCTATAAAGCTCGTCTCGTGGCGAAAGGTTATACTCAACGTTTTGGCGTTGACTATGATGAGACCTTTTCACCAGTAGCTGACATTAGAGCTATTAGGATTCTCTTAGCCATAGCAGCGTACTATGACTTTGAGATATGGCAAATGGATGTTAAGACTGCCTTCTTAAATGGTTACTTGGATGAAGAAGTCTATATGGATAAACCTGAAGGGTTTATTGATCCAGAACATCCCAACCAAGTATGCAAGCTTCAAAGGTCCATTTATGGATTAAAGCAATCATCGAGGAGTTGGAATAAACGATTTGATGAAGAAATCAAAAAGTTTGGTTTCGTTCAGAATCCCGATGAGCCATGTGTATATCGCAAAGCTAGTGGGAGTAATGTTACTTTCCTTGTCTTATATGTAGATGACATATTGATTATAGGAAAACACATTCCAACGTTGTAAGATGTAAAATCCCATCTTGGAAAGTGTTTTGCCATGAAAGACTTGGGAGAAGCAACATTCATTCTTGGAATCAAGATCTATAGAGATAGAACTAAGCGGTTGATTGGACTAAGTCAAAGTGCTTATATTGATAAGATCTTGAAGTGATTCAAGATGGAGAATTCCAAGCGTGGTACAGTACCTATGCAGGAAGGACTTGGTCTATCGGTAAAACAAGGTGCTTCTACACCTGATGAGGTGAAGCGTATGCAAAGAGTCCCTTATGCTTCGGCTGTAGGCTCTATAATGTATGCGGTGAGATGCACTAGACCTGATATAGCGTTTGCACAGAATATCGTTAGCCGATTTCAACAGAATCTAGGTGAAAGTCACTAGACTGCTGTTAAGACCATTCTCAAGTACCTACGGGCTACTAGAGATTTGTTTTTGGTATATGGGGGAAATCCAGATCAAGAGCTCAAAGTAACCGGATACTGCGATGCTGGATTTCATACTGATAGAGATGACACGAAGTCTCAGTCTAGGTATGTCTTCGTTCTGAATGGAGGCACTGTGGATTGGAAAAGCAAGAAATAAACCACAGTTGCTATGTCCGCAACAGAATCTGAGTACATTGCTTCTTCGGAGGCTGCAATGGAGGCAGTCTGGATAAGGAAATTTGTGGGCTTGACGTGATCCCTACAAGTAATTTGCATATTGATATGTACTGTGATAATACTGGTGCATTAATCATTGCCAAAGAACCTGGAGTTCAGAAGGGCGCCAGACACTATGCCAGGAGATATCACTATGTTCGTGAGCAGATCGAACTAGGTGAAATCAGATTACTCAAAGTTCCCACAGATATTAACTTAGCTGATCCTTTCACGAAAGCTTTGTCGAGGCCAAAGCTTGAAAGGCATGCCAAGGGAATGGGACTAAAATTAGATAGTTAAATCATGTATGTCTGATGTTCGGTATTTGGATAAGGGATGTTAAACAATTTCTAATTATATAATGAAATAAAGTACTTGATATGTTTGATTTCATTTAATAGTAAATTGTGTCCTATATTTGCATGTTTAATCCTTGAGTACTTGTCAAGTATTCTAAATTGTCCATTGTCGATTAACTATATGGGAATATAGTTAAACTAAGACAAATCTGAGTGATTGGTAATATTCTTGGAATATATAATGGATGGTCCCACCAAACTCACATGGTATTCATAGGATGCATATCGGACTACCCCACTAACGAGTTGTCACTTTATGGATCATCGTCATTAAGTGAAATTCGTAAATGGTTGCTTTACTTATCCTTAGACTTGAGATACAAGCAGGTCATGCATGTATGGATTGCACCTACTTGATATAGTTCTAACTATCCTGAATAAGGTAGTACAAAAGGGCTATTTTCAGTAAGTGTAGTGAAGTATGTGACTGGACACGTGTAGTTAAGAGGATTTGTTCCTTCAGCTTAAAAGTTAAAGCAGATACCACTGGGCCCCTCATTGGGACTAATTAAGATGTCTTCATGGCCATGCCCAAATGAAATCCAGATGTGTCTTGATTTTGAATTTGGTAATCTTTAATTAGTTATGGAATGAGAAGCAGAATCGTTAAAGTATGAAATGACCTTGATCCATATTCATATTTAACAACAGTATCGGTAACAAAGGGATAGTAAATGACTGTACCATTTAAATACACTTTCAGAAACTGTAGTTAAATATTTCCGGGAGCATTGGCGTGTTGCTAGACGCTAACCAATGTTATTACCTTTATTACTACGAGCTCAAGTGGGAGCTGTAGGGATATGATCACGTATTAATAAGCATATGTCCGGAAAGTATTTAAGCCTATGGGGTTACACGTCTCGACACTAATGTATTTGTATTAATTAATTAGTTAATTAATATTTATCACGAACATTTAACGAGGAGTCGTTAAAAACTAACGGTTAATTGTTAACAGGGGTGTTAGTTGTAATTAGAGAGAGTTATAATTGGATTACAATTGAGAGAAGCCTTTGGGATAGGGCCTTAGGCCGATTTCGATTAGGGCTCCCTATCTCAATCCTTAACTTGTTTTCCAAGTCTTCAAACACTATAAATAAACCTTATGGGTTTAAGGTTTAGATGTTGATTTTATCTGATAAAGTGAAAACCCTAAACTCTCTCTAACCTCTCTAAAATTCGGCAAAAAGAAAAGAACCCACGGGGGGTTCGATTTCTTGAGTGGTTCGACCAAAGCCTACATCAAGAGGAGTTCGTGATTGAGTACTAGCATACGTACATCGGTTTGTCATGTGTGCGATCGTAGGGGGATTTACTTCAAATCCTAGAAGATCTCCTCTTGCCGAGCTAAAAAGGTACACGTTGTCTATCCGTTTAGTTAGATTAATTCATAGGATAATATCCGCTGCGTACTCGTGTTTAAATTGATAAAGTGTTATATATCCCAATAGTGGTATAACGAGCCACCTATGATTTTAATTAATTACCGGAAATAAAAACTTGGAAGGGGGGGGGGGGGTAACCAAATCAAGATTCTAGCTTTTTGATCCACTTAAAATCGTGTTTTACAATTGGAAAAAGGTTTCGCAAATTAGTAAAAACGAAAAACCCTAATCTTGATCGAAAACCGGTTCTCGACCGTGGCTTGGTTCCTAAATCGAAAACTGGTTCTCGACCCGTGGATAGGTTCTTGATCAAAGCTAGTATAAACATGGATATATGAAGAACAAGATAGATAGATGATAAACAAGGTGGAATGATAGATAAATAAAGATAACCGAAAGATTACATTTTACCTACCCCACACATTCCCGGGTATCATGAACTTACTAGGTGAGTTCATGAACCCTCGACAAGCTTCAAAGAACCATGACTAACTCTCTCTCAAAGTATCACTCATCAAGTCTTTCACATGAGAAAGACTTACTATATATAATACAAACTCACTAAGGGCATAATAGTAAACTACCAACTAGTGACAATATTTAAACAATAAATAATATTCACTAGAGCCTTTTCTTTAGTTGAGTCTTGTAACTTAAGTTGTCATGGTCTTCACCGTGTTATCAGGACGGTTTAAGTTAAGTGGCCGTTGAGTATTAATCACATCTATCCAAATCTTGTTGGCTCGGTATCTCGATTCCCAACAATCTCCCCCTATTTGGTAGATGGTATACTCAACACTTGTGACATTGGTTCTTTGTATTCTTGCAACTTGATTTCAAGATAATCTTCATGTAGTTTCAAGTCTTTCATTCTTCAATTCTCCTTTGTGAAGCTCCCCCTACAATAAACATTCTTCTAGCCCCAAACCATAGGCTATAATGCATAGGGTGTTTACAAACTTCAAGACAATGGCAAGCTACTTGAGGACTAAGTCATAACTCAAGGTACCGATATTGTTAAAAGTAAACAAGATAAAGGATCTATGAAAAACTCGAGAATTAACTCCACAATTCAACCATCTTGAAATACTTGGCCGAATACCAAACCAATGCTTTGCACGAAGATAAACCACTTATTTTTGTGCTGATAATCTTGCCTTCGATTTTTACCGCAATGGCAATGTCGCAACTGTTACGGCTTGAGGACGCTTTGAAGATTAAAAATCACGTGGCTTTCTTTTGCTAAACCCGTTGCCAAAAGTCTCATCAAATCATCACTTTTTCTCTCCCTAGACTTTTGCAACCCATAACAAAATAAATAAGCATGTTCTCTTGTAATCAAAACCCATCAATATGGCATATACCCAATTAATCAGCCTTGCAATATAAACCCATGAATTTCAATAATCTAACAGTAGCAAACCCCGTAATTCTTCTCAAATGAAACAAAACTTGTGCACAATTTCCAAATTGTTTTGACATCATAACACGTCTGTCATATTGAAGCTAGTTGATATGAAAACATAGTTTAGTTGTACCTGATGTATCCAAGAGAAGCTGGGTTTAAATGATGGCTACAAATCTGTTAGAATGATTCAGCTAGGTAGATACGGATCCTTCACGGCTGCAAACGGTTTCCACTTTGTGTTGACAACAAAAAATAACTATCCGGACCCGAACCCGTAATCGAAATCTCAAACAGAACCTTCAAATTGTTTCTAATAATTGCACATTTAAAACAACAGAAAAGTAATCTGCTTTTAGACCTTTCGATCAGAAGCATCACCGGAACCTCGAACAAAAATTCAAACCATACTCTTGATTCATTTGTTATCGAAATCTCGAACCGATATATTGTCGAACATAATCCGACAACACATTCTTCAACCGAATCATAACGAACAGAGATTGAATGCACAATATGAATCTGACCTGGAGCGAATTTCGGCAAGCTAAGTTTGATCAGAAGTGAGTTCCAGCGGCTTAGAAGCAAATTCCGGCGACTGGGCATATACAGTAGCTTTTCCGGTTGAAGTGGATTTTTTCCAGTTGAAGGGTTCCCGCTTGATCACTGATAAGAGTTCCGGTTGAAATTTGGTTTCCAGTAGAAACCATTTTTCCGGTTGAACTCCACAAGTCCGGTTGAACTAAAAAGTTCCGCTTGAAATGAGATTTCTGGCTGAACTTGAGGTTCTGGTTGAACCTTGAACTTCCATTTGAAGCTCTTCCTTCCGGTTGAAATTTCCGCTCGAAAACGAGTTTCTAGTTGAACATATTTTTCCGGTTGAAAATCACTTCCGGTTGAAGGCTAGCTGCTACTATCTTCCTCAGAAACCCTAATTCAAAACAGGTAGCATTGTTTTCTTCCTTCATCACCCATAACGTGCCTCATCATTACAACTTGGTCAGTTACCCAGCTGTAACATCAGCCATCATCGGCTATCAAGATGAACGCAAGCCCAGATGATACAGTTTTCGTAAGAAATTCCGATAACACCATCGGAGATCATCGTGTTCATCGGCTTGTCACCTCATAACTATCATCGACTTTGTTGCAGAAACCCGAAGCTCGAGCTTGCATGGAAACCCATCTATTACAAACTCGTTATCAGCATTACCATTGACGACTTTATCATAAACCCAGATTTCTATCACCTTCAACAACCAAAAACCCTGAATACATCATCGATTTATCACCATCAACCACCTGGAACAAACAAAAACGAGGGACGAGCTGCAGTCTCGTATTCGATTTTCTGAGTTTTTCCATCAACTGATATCATCCTCACGTATAACAACCTGTAAATCATCCTTGCATATTGTTCTTTTCATTTTTCCTTTTGAAGAGAGAGAAAAAAAATCAAAGTTGTAGATTTTGGATGTAGGTTTTTGAGGAGAGATAAAGGTTATGGATGGGACAAAACTTAGGTAGAGTAACATGTGAAAGAAGAGTCAATGGCAAAAGAATGGATGGTGACATAAAGCATGGTGCTTTCATTTCTGCTGAAACACTTTTTCGAGAACATCAAAAAGAATTTGTACTAATATTCCTTCTTTAAACAATGTTAGAAAGTATTGCTAGTAAACTCTAGATATATCATATATCTCAAAAGTAGCAAAGAATTTTAAAACATGAAAAGGACCGGATTTGGGCAGTGTTTGATTTAATTTGGGAGAATTTTAAAACATGAAAAGATCCTCACGAATGGCCTTGGTAAGAGTCAGTTGCTACATGAGCATTATGAGAGTTGTCAAACAAGTTTGAAAAGCTCTCTTGACACCTTGGTGTCTCAGGGAAACTGACAATAGGTGACTGATATGATGATGAATTTGAAGATCTTTGATTGTTAAAATCGGTAGTTACTAGTGCAGTTGAAAACAACTGAGCTGACTTAGAAGATGAGTTTTGTTTAAGGTTCGTTCCATTTCATAGGCACTGAGTATGCCATGAAGTTCACTGAGTCTCATCTTTTTCAAATTCTTACATTCCCTGATGCTTACAGTGTAAACTGTCCACACAGAAGGCAAGGAACGAAGGAATTTTCTGTTTACATCTACCTGATCTAGTTTTACGTGTACCTTTTGCAGTTCCTTAAGTAAGGAAACAAATCTTAAGTACACGTTTGTCATTGATTCACCGGATTTGAAAGTAAAGTTCACATGTTTCTGTTTTAAGACATCTTTCTTGTTTTCTTTTACTTCACTGGTTCCTTCATACATTTCACTTAAGGCATTCCACAGGTCAAATGCAGTTTTGTATCCTTTAAACCCACTTAAAATGGAATTAAGAAGTGCAGCCTGTAGAGTCCAATATGCCTTATAGTCAAATTCGAGAGCATCATAGTCAGAATCAACGTATTTTTCTAAAGGTTTAGGTATTTTGACTTCTGCATCATCAGCAGATGAAACCATGGGTGAGTAAGGTCCTTCAGTAAAAGATAGCCAAATACGACGGTCTAAAATCCTAACAAAACCTTCCATCCTGAGTTTCCAGGTACCAAAGTCATCAGGAGTGAACATTGGCGGTTTGTTGGCACTACCGTTTGTACAACTTAAACTGAAATCAGTCATTTTGAAAAACTTTAGAAAGATAAAACAGCAAAGCTTGTAGAATGAGCAAGTAGAGTATCAAATTTGAAGCATTGAAGGTCTTCAAAGCGAGAGCCAAAGCTCTGATACCACTTGTAGGATCGGTGTTAAACAGATTAACTTAACAAGAAACCCTTCTACTTGCAAATATAACCCTGCGGAATTAAAGTTATATTTCAGTCTACTTAAGCGTATATTAGTTCTCTTGTATTGATGTGATTGCTTGATTGCATAAAGATAGTAACAACGAAGTAACAAATACTCGACACTATTTGCATTAACTCAAAGCTACACTATTACAAGTTGTTCGAGAACTGATGATGTTTAAACTATGAGCTAACTAAGCTATATATAGTGCTAATGAGATCAATGACAACCATTGATCTCATGCAATCTAATCTTGACCATAAAATATAAAGTCAAATACAAAGTACCAAAAGCATAAACATCGATATTTGGAATATCTTGCGTGTTGGCAGCAACATACTACTTTAGGAGAGCGGCTTGAATCAGATATGGAAGCATACGAGAAGCTTTTGCAGGATTGGACTTGCTGAAAAGACATCTCAGGAAAAGTCTGGTTGAACTCATTATCTGGTGGATAATCGAGTTCACCCGGAATATTCGCTAAGCGACAAAACTACTTCTTTCCGCTTGAACTGCCAGTTCCGCTTGAAGTGAGAATTCCGCTTCAACTTCAACTTCAGCCGGAACATAACAAAATTGGCATTCAGACAAAAATCTTCCAAGCGCAATATTCCTTACATTAATTTAAGCAACTGAGACCCTTAGAGACTGCTCATTAGAGTTATCAGGACATTCATTTTGCATAGATCTCCTGCCTGTCCAGCTTGGAAGCTTCGATTTTTTTGTTGGAATGGATTGGTTATCCACCAATCGTGCAGAGATAGTCTTTCACGAGAAGCAAGTTAAGATCCCATTAGAGAATGGTGAGAGTTTAACGATTCAAGGAGACCGATAGGGGACCAAACTCAATATTGTGTCCTGTATGAAAGCTCGGAAGTACCTACGTAAAGGATGCCATGCCATTCTAGCGCACGTAGCCGTGAAGAAGCCGAAGGAGAAAAAGATTGAAGATGTTCCGATCGTTAAGGATTTCCCTGATGTTTTCCCCGAAGACTTACCTGTTCTACCCCTGGCTAGACAAGTGGAGTTTCATATCGACCTGATCCCCGGAGCTGCTCCTGTAGCCGATCCCCTTACCACTTAGCCCTGTCCGAGATGAAAGAGTTGTCCAGTCAGTTGCAAGAACTTCTTGACAAAGGGTTTATAAGACCGATCTTTTCCCCGTGGGGAGCCCCTGTCCTGTTTTTTAAGAAGAAGGACGGATCTTTACGGATGTGTATAGATTATTGGGAACTGTAGGACCGTTGATTACTTAGAGAAATAATCAAAACAAGAACTCTTTACTTGAAGATCACAACCATGCGGAATAAAGTTGTATCATACTTGTTTTTACTTAAGCTTTGTTTTACTTATACTTGTAGTTTGATTGTATTGATTGCATAAACTAGTGAACACAAGATAATAAATTTCTCGGTACTATTTGCATTAACTCAAGTTCAAACTGTTACAAGTGTAAGCACTGAAACGGGTACTTGTGAATGAACTAGCTAACAACTATAAATAGTACTAAGGAGATCAACTACAGCCGTTGATCTCATACGGGCTAATCTAACCGTATATGAAAGTCAAACAATAAACTTACTAAAAGAACATTAATAAACATACATATGAGGAAATGTGCAAAATGCATTTATCTATAAGTAGGAGACGGCTAGGATGTGACTTTGGAAGAATAGAAGCAGTTGCAGGTCTGAATTCTGCAAAAGTAATCTTTTAGTAATTTTCTGGTTGAACTCTTTATACTGTTGGATAAAAGAGTTCACCCGGAAATGTTCTTCCGGTTGATCTTCCGGTTGACAAATCTTCCGCTTGAGCGTCTTCCGCTTGAACATGTCTTCAACCGGAAATCTTCATCTTGAACCGGTTGACTCAGAAATTCATTTCCTTACAGGAACTGAACAAGTTAACGGTGAAGAACCGCTATCCGCTCCCGAGAATCGACGATCTGTTTGACCAACTTCATGGGTCAAGCTTTTACTCAAAGATCGACCTGCGCTCAGGATACCATCAATTAAGAGTATCGAAGAAGATGTTGCCAAGACCGAATTTCGAACTTGTTATGGACACTACGAGTTTCTCGTCATGCCATTTGGGTTGACTAACGCACCTGCCATATTTATGGTCCTCATGAATCGTGTGTGCAAACCGTACCTGGATAAGTTCGTTATCGTAATCATCGACGGTATCCTGATCCACTATCGTAGTAAGAAAGAGCACGAACAACACCTCAAGCAGATTTTGGAGTTGCTGAGAAAAGAAAGATTGTATGCGAAGTTTTCCAAATGTGAATTTTGGATTCGCGAGGTACATTTTCTTGGTCACTTGATTGACGACCGTGGTATTCACGTCGATCCCTCGAAGATTGAAGCAATCAAGGATTGGAACCCTCCCACAACCCCTTCTAAAATCCATCAATTCCTTGGGCTCGCTAGCTATTACCGCAGATTCATTGAAAACTTCTCTAAGATAGCCCAGCCATTGACTGCATTGAATCATAAAGACAAGAAGTTTGTCTGGGATGACAAAGCTGAAGCTGCTTATCAAAAGCTGAAGCTGCTTTTCAGAGGCTGAAACGAATGTTGTGCCATGCACCCATGTTGGCCCTATCCGAAGGAATTATTATTATAGAACTAGATTATTGGGTTCATTATCAGAAGTTGGAGCATGTTCAATGATTGACTGGTTTATCTGATTCAGTTTGTTGGGGTTTTGACTCCGATGTTCAGCATTTTCTCAGTATTGTACCCGACCGTGTGAACCGAGTGAGCGGAACACTTGGATCTCGACTAGAGAAACAAGAACAAAAGAAGCTTATTCAATGGGGGAATCTCTACAACAGATTGTCTCCGGTTTATCAGTTTCTCATTAAAGATGTACGGCAGAGTGATTCTTCAGCAGTTGAACAAATTTGAAAGCATCAGTTAAGGGGGAATATGTTGGAACTAAAATCTATGTGACCGACGCCATCAAATCTGTTTACTGAAGCATTCGACTAAAGAATCCATGTGAATTGATTCAGAGACACGGGTTGTGATGCTCGAGGCTTGCAGATTAGACCGAAGACCATTTTCTGGAAAAGTCAACCGTTCGGGTCAACGGTCAACGTAAAAGTCAACAGAAGAACGGTTCAAGCGAGTCAAGATTCGGATTAATTAAATCAACTTTGGTTTAATTAATATTTATGTTTATTTCATTGATTTGTATTTTGTTCAGTTATTATGTTTTTCTCTTTTTAGTCACCCTCACTATATATATAGTGAGGGTGCCCCATTACAAGAGGAGTCTCCGAGTGTGGAGATGATGAAATCTTGTAGAGTGGTGTGAGCTTCCATTCTAGAGAGAGAGTGAGTCATGGATTCTAGAGAGAGATTGTTGTTATCATGATTTCGTTGTTGTAATCATTTGACTAATGAAATCATTCGACTAGTTCATCATCTTTCTCTTGTTATGATTTCCTAGATTCATCTCCGTTCATCATCATCTGGTCTTCGTTCTTGCTCAACATCGAGATTCTTGTAGTGAAATTGGTCCTTACAAGGAACCGATGATCTTGTTGCATATTGTGACGCATCTCACCAAGGCCTAGGATGTGTGCTAATGCAGCTTGAGAAGGTTATAGCCTATGCTTCTCGTTAACTGAAGACCCATGAGAAGAATTACACGACCCATAATTTAGAACTTGGCGCCGTTGTGTTCGCTCTCAAGATATGGAGACATTACCTTTATGGGACGAAATGCACTATCTTTACGGACCATAAGAGCCTCCAACATATCCTGAATCAGAAATAACTAAAGATGAGATAACGAAGATGGGTAGAACTACTCAGTGATTACGACTGTGAGATTCGTTGTCATCCTGGGAATGCTAATGTTGTAGTAGATGCCTTAAGTAGGAAAGAACGCGTGAAGCCTCTCCGAGTCTGAACGCTTTCCTTGACCATTCATGCTAGTCTCCCAGATCAGATTCGTGAAGCCCAACTAGAAGCCCTGAAGGAAGAAAATCTCAAAGCCGAAAGCCTACGTGGTATGGACTGTCAGTTGGAAATGAAGCCGGATGGAGTCTATTATTTCGTGATAAGAATTTAGGTACCCGTGTACGGAGGATTGAAGAAACTGGTCAATGGAGGAGGCCCATAAGTCTAGATATTTCATTCATCCCGGAGCTGATAAAATGAATCATGATTTGCCAGAACTTTACTGGTGGCCTAACATGAAGGCTGAGATTGCTACCTACGTTGGAAAGTGTCTGACGTGCACGAAGGTTAAAGCTAAATATCAGAATTCGTCAGGTTTACTTGTGCAACCGGTCATTCCAGAGTGGAAATGGGAGCGTATCGCAATGGATTTTATCACCAAGCTACCAAAGAGTCATAGCGGAAACGATACCATCTGGGTTATCATCGACCGTCTCACGAGTCTGCTCATTTTCTAGCGATGAAGGAAAGTGACTCGATGGAACTGCTTACAAAACGCTATCCGAAGGAGATTTTCTCCTACCATGGAATCCCTATCTCTATCATATCCAACCGAGACAGTCGAGTCACCTCTAGGTTTTGGAAATCTTTAAATGAAGCTCTAGGTACTCAACTTGACATGAGTACGGCCTACCATGCCCAGACCGCTGGTTAGAGCGAAAGAACCATTCAGACTCTCGAAGATATGTTACGTGCTTGTGTAAACGATTTCGGAAAGAACTGGGATGAGCACTTGCCCCTCTACAAGTTGTCACACCTTGAAAAATCCACGTACGGAATACCACCGCAGGGAGCGTGACAAACCAGGATCGCCGTCTATTAGTTACACCAAACGGCCAGTAATTAATAAAAATGTTTCATATTTCATTGAAATATAGATTCAGAGTGTTACAATTGCGGAAACGTAAATACAATTAAATTATTTATGTAAAAACATCATCACCCAAGGTGACGTGGCTTGTTCAAAGACACTAAAAGGGTTTCAATGTCTCATGCATGCGTACTCGTGATACTCGAAGATCTGCAACCTGAGAAATAACATGCTAAAAAGTGTCAACACAAAGGTTGGTGAGTTTACAGGTTTATCAGTTCAGTTTAAGATTGAATGTTCAACAACAGTCAAGTTGTAAGAGCATAATCACTAATATATATCAAATAGCTAGCTAGGCTATATACATGAAACTTCGCATGTTGATGGTCACCGAAGCTAACCGTTGTTTATAGTTTGCCTTGTTGTGTTTAGGACGAATATAACACCCGTTCGATATCCAATCGTGCCAGCGCGACTAACCCGGGTGGGGTTTGTCAGACCCAGTAGTACTACAATATATTTTCCGCTATCGTTATTAATACTAACGGTACCATAAGAAGGACTTTGTTATATCAGTGTGCTTCAAGTGATATATAAAAGTCTAATTATCTCAATTGTATAATTCATGCATGTTAATCTCCCCCAACAGGATAAAAAAACAGTAAAATGGGGCCGTGAAACTCACCTTAGGGTGCACAGCAAAACCAGATAATCAAAAACAACATAAATAGCAAATAGCAGCTTGTTCTACCAAACACCTAACGAGCATGATAATATAAGTGTGTTCGACTAGAAACTACCAAGTCTAAAGAAAATGAGGAAACGAATGATCGTGAAGTCCGGAACAAGTCGAGGATGACACGCTTACCAAATCCGATTGACTATTGAAATAACGCGAAAAATATAATATATATCAATAACATATATTTTCTAAGTTCAAAGTTCCAAAATAAATATAACATATATATATAGATATATAGATATATAACATACATAAACCAAACGTGCAAACGACGTTAATAACGAGTTTACGAAACATGGTACATATGTTTAAAAATTCACATAAAATAATTAATCGTTTCAATAAACCAACAGTTCTATAGGGTGGCGATTCGGCCTGCTTTGCTGTACAGCACGGAGTGCTGGCCAATCAAGAAGAGTCAGGCGCGAAATTTGGAGACGACTGAGATGAGGATGTTAAGATGGATGTGTGGGCACATGAGGTTAGACCGGATAAGGAACGAGATCCTTAGAGGTAGACTAGGGGTAACATGTATCTCTGGTAAGATTAGAGAAGGGAGGTTAAGATGGTTTGGACATGTGAGGAGGCGATCGTTGATGGCACTGTTAGGAGCGTGGAGGGGCTTACCGTTGAGGGGAAAAGGAAAAGAGGTAGACCTAAACTAACGTGGGATGAACATATTAGACATGATTTGTTAGACTTACACCTATCGGAGGACATGATCAATGATAGGAGAGTATGGAAGAGTAGGATAAAGGTTAGGGATTTTTAGGTTTGTGTGTTTTCATATATCTTTATTCTCTTATATCTATGTCTTCAGCACTCTCGTCATTATTTAGAGTTTGATGTGTGGTGTTCTACTCTTTCGTGTTCCCTTCTACCTTTTCAGCTTTGCATGTTGTCTTTTCCGTGTCCTACTGTGGTATCTACTTTTGTGTAGTCCATTGTATCGTATATGTGCTATGTATCGCTTATGCATGACTAGTTGTTTTGTTGGGGTGCTTTTGAGCCGGGGGTCTCTTTGGGTGCAGCCTCTTTATCCTTTAGGATAAAGGTAAGGTCTGTCCTCTTCTCACCCTCCCCAGACCCTACCCTTCGAGTGGGATTTTACTGGGTATGTTGTTGTTGTTGTTGTATATCAATCTACGCAAAATATATATGTATTTGTACTTTTTTTTATGTAAAACCATGACTTTTAAATCAGTTACATAAATATATTTTAAAACTGTATTTTACTCCAAAACGTCGAAGTTTATAGGTTTCAATAGTCAAAAATACAGTTTACGGATCCTAAATATGCCAAGGGGTGGTTATCAGTACAAGTTTAAGGTTACCCATTGTCCAAAAATCACAAAAGAATTGAATATAAAAAGAAGGAGTTCACAAGGTTCGAAATCGTGACCTCCGGTTCACACGCCAAGGCCCTAGCCACTAGGCTAGCGTCACAATTGATTTCCAGAGTCGAATAGACCGGATTTATCCCATGTGAGCCTGGAACCGGACTGAAGGAATAATACATAAAAAGAATGGGGATGGGGAGGATCGAACCCGCGACATCGGGTCCGAACCCACGCCCACAACCATTCGGACAACCCAATCGTTTGGTTTTAACTCGGAATATAAAATATATAACACATACAGGTACGAAGTCTTCTTCCTCACTAAACATCCCAACATGTCGGAACTCTATTCCGGTCATCGGAATTTCATATTAACTCGGAATGATGAAATTAAAACATGCGATTGGCATAAACAATTACTTACCATAAATCAGAAACGAGATGCGATATGTTTTTAACGTCGAAACCGAACCGAAATGAACTCGAAGACTCGATGTCGGCGATGAATCTGTGATGCTCCGAAGGATGGTTGCTATGCTCACGACCAGCCGTGTGAACACTGAAGATGATGCACAGATCATTCGGTCCGTTCATAGTGGTGAACGATGTGGGTCGTAGTCGTCAGAAAACCCGCTCGGTGATGTTTGCGTGAGGGACGAGAGAACGGGAGAGGGAGAGATATGATGTGAGGGTGTGGATGATTGAATATTGTTGGTGATGAATTAATCGATCGATCGAAGAGACCAGAGTGAATACGTGCGTGATCGGTTACGAAGGTGAAGAGGCCGACGTTAAACCTCAACCTTTAAATTGAATTTTGAGAAGAGGCATATTTAGTCCATATTTAGGTAATTACAACCAGGTCCTTGTGAGTTTACTTGGCTAAAAGGAGTTTAGAAGTTGGCAGAACTGGTCCTTCTAGGTTTAGAACGTTAACGAGTCCATAACAAAGCTAACGAGAACAACTTAGTCGATGACTAAAACGTGCATTTGACAAGATATATTTAACGTGCATTGTTTATACAACATGACTCTTGTTTCTTTCACATGAAATTATAGGAATATAATTCCATTTACTTTTGAGTTCACATAAAATGATAATCATGAAATCTTAACCACACATGCATGACTCACATGAAATCATGAAAACATTATGCCTAATTATGCGACACCTCGTCATATAAAATAATTGAATACAATGTACATATACATATACATATACATATACATATACATATACATATACATATACATATATATATACATATACATATACATATACATATACATATACATATACATATACATATACATATACATATACATATACATATACATATACATATACATATACATATACATATACATATACATATACATATACATATACATATACATATACATATACATATACATATACATATACATATACATATACATATACATATATATCGCATGAAATCATAAGTAGAATCATCACATAAAATGACAAGATGTTCACATAAAATTATAGAATATGATTTACATAAAATAATTAAATATAAAACGTGTAGACTCAAGTGAATGCTCGTATAGTGATGGTTACACAAACCCTAGTTGCTAAGGTCAACACCAGTCAAATACATAAATGTTTACACGACATTTATTACAGTTAGGTTTAGGTTAAATTAGGAAAGGATATGAAAAGACGGATTGTCACAGTATCCCTTTGATGAAGAATTTTCATCCCGAAAATTGAATAATGTGGTTAACCGGTTGGTCACAAAAGAAAGATTTTTTTCTCAGTCGTTACATCATCCCCTTGTTGAAAGAATTTTCGTCCCAAAATTTAAATCAGTGACAATTGCTTAAAGAGTCAAATTGACAGTAACGTATCGAAAGAATTCAGGTTTCCTATTCCAAAAGGAGTATAGAAGGTGATTTTCCCATCAAACGTTCTTCTTTGAGAAGAGTCGAACAACTGCATTACGGGAATCGTGTTGAGTGGCAGGCCAGACAGAGTGACATGATACATAAGTATCTGAAATCAAAATTTCAATGAAAAAAAGGACCATAATATGTTCGCGTAGCCTCCAGCTATGTACCCAATGCTATATGTGTGATTTTCATTTCATGTCTCGATTTCATTTAACGCATTCGCATTGACCAATAATCTAGGTGAAATGAAGAGAAGGGAATTTGAATATAAGAAAATTATGTGTGAATCAAGCCAGTCAATGTTTGTCTAACAGGCTCGTTGTTCAACGACAACACATAGGTCGGAATTTTCCTAACATTTAGCAAGTCACATAGAATTACATAAAACCAATCACGTTAACACAAGGACTCATAGAATGGTTTAGCACTTTATAAAGTTTTGACCAATTTAGTTCACACGATTTGTAATAACATTGAAAGTCACCTTTCATGTAATAACGGTTCAGTTAGTATTTGAGTATCTATAAGCCCCCCCCCCCTTTTAATGGTTGATATGGTCAACGTGTACTAGCATACAATCTATCTTGAGGGTTTTACCATACAACGCATACAATTGTCCCAACACCTTATATACTAGCATACGACCCTAACATGGCATGAGTCTAGCATATAAGTTTATAAACTAACCAACACAAACCATACGGTGCAAAGTTGACGGGGCAACTTCACACAGTCTTGTCATTCTCACCGAGGTAGGAGACTTTGGAATTTGTATGGTGTATGGTTTTCATACCCAGTTGTAGGTCCAGAAAATCTACCAAGTCACGATATTGATATCACAAACGAGTGCGGAATCCTCGTAGGTGATTGATTCAAGAAGAAAGTAGAAGAAATAGATTTAATAAAGATCAAATCTTGAATGAAACACAAATACTTTCTTGAGCAATTGAAATCTGATCGTAAACTACAAGAGTGGCAAAAATCGTAATCCCAAAAGCTTGTTTAATCATAAACACAAGGGTTTATATACTACCCATTACAAAGCCCTAGAATCTAATCATAAACCCATTAAGGAGCCGGCCCAAGTAAGCCCATGTCGTAATATCTAAGCCCATTAACAAGCTAGCCCACATCTAATGTTCATGCCTCTAAAATATAGCCTAACAATCTTCCCCTAGGCATGAACCATTAGACCGTCTACGGCAGCAGCAAATCAAATCTGAACGTATTCTGCACATTGCTTGACCACCACTCATTTGCTACAATCCGGTTTGCTGTTCCATGGAAGATCCCCACCCGTATAGCATTCTCAAGGTCATTCTCATCACCGAGAATTGGTTGGGAGGCGAGGAGCTTGATATCTTTTTCACCAAACCTAAGCAGGTCAACCGGATCGTAGAAGCGAAACTGTCTCATCTTCTTGCAAAGCACCACCGCTTCATGCGTCGTTGGATCATAAAACCAACAGTCAAAGTTTTTGACTAAGGTACCATCTTCAATTTCAACAAGTTTATTACTCTTGTGCGTTTGGTGGGTGGTCACCTCGCTTCACCTATTGGATCACCAGTTACTGGGTCAGTTCCAGTTTCAACCCATTTTACCTGCTTCAGATCGAAGTTCACAAAATTTTCTGCCAAGTGGCTTATCAGGTTGTTCCGAAGTAGATCTCCTTCAGTGTTGTTCCATCTGTTTATGTATGGAGATCTCAACAGGCTTCTAATCTCAGGCTCAGTCCAGGAGTGAAATTGGGTTCGTGTTCTGTAATATTCCACTGGACTGGAGTCATAGTCCCAGCACAGAATTGCTTCACGACTCTCCCTTTTGTCGATTGAGCTTTCACCAACATCGATGGTGTATTGAGTGGGGGCTGGTCCTTGAAAGAACTCCTTGAACCAGTTGTCGTGACCTTCTGGTGCTTTAGAGATGACTCTTCCACCACGTACATATTCAGACATATCAATGGTGTCATCTCCTTCATCTTCTTGTGTAGCACTTGTACCCTGAACTCCTTGAGATGAGCTCTGGCCATGATCACCAGAAGATTTTGTCTCTACAACTCCTTTCAATTCAGTATGCTTCTTCTTTAGATCCATTAAAGCTTCATACAAGAACTTGAACCTTAGTTTGTTGGCAGCTTCATTCTCTTTCAGGGTCTTGTTTTCATCCCTCAGTGCTTTTATCTCATTTTCACGTGCTCTGTTTTGAGAAAGAAGAAAATTTATTTGAGGGTCAGCACTCAACCTCATTTCTATTGGGAGATCAGCAGCTTGAAATGGACGGAAACTTGGAATAACTGTTGGCGGTAGACTTGTCCCAATAGAGACACTCACTCTGATAGGGCTGGGTGTTTATGATTTTTTATTCAAGTTTAAGTGAGTTTATGATCCACTAGTCATGTTTACGATCCTATAAGTAGGTTTACGATCCGATTATTGGTTTACTATCGGGTCATAATAACTCTGGTATAGGCCCAGTCGTAATCACGTAGCTCAATTGTGAACACTCTAATAGAACCTAAGCCCGATCGTAAACACTAATCGCAAACATCACTCGGAAACATCGGTCGTAAACGTCGATCGTAATCGACGATCGTAAACTTGGATCGTAATCGACGATCGTAAATCTCAAACGTCGTCTTCTTCATCGCGCCGGTCGTAAACGCCGAAACCTCCATTGTCGGACCTGCAACTAAACTCGAAAACGCATCAAACATCACAAACATGTACAATGAAGATTTATCACTACCTTTAAAGAGTTGTAAACTCAAACCCGACTCCCAATCTCTCGAAATCGACTCGAAATGAGTTAGAAGAGCAAAGAGGATCACCGAGAAAACAAAAACTAAAAAAAATCTTCAAATGGGCCGACACACATACGAGGAAACACTCGATTGATGGGGGGTTTAATGTCGGAAATGGATTGCGAAGGCGTCTGTGGGCTTGGATTTCAGAGAGGACAGCCGGAGGTGGGTGTGCTGGATTTTTCGGCGAGGGTGGCATGGCGGTTAGGGTTTCTGAGGTGGAGATCATAAACGAGAGAGAATGAGAAGGGATCGTAAATGGAGACAGAATCGGAAATGGGGGTTTTGTGTTAAAAAAAATTCATTTTGCCCCCTCAAGATTCAAAACCATTTTAAAAGCCTCCCAAACCTCTTAAACATGTTAATTCTCTTAAAAAGTGTTAACTTTGAGAAATTTGAGAATTTACGAAGCTTCCCCTCAGACTTATACCCCGAGTATCTGATCTTGATCATAATAATAACAAAAAAAATTAAAAAATTTAAAGACTTGAAAGATAAAATAAACCAATTAAAACCTAATTACGGAAATTAAAAATTTACTTTCCTCGAAGCTGATGTAAATTCATGGATCAAACCAGACAAATCTTTAAGTGAGGAACCCTTTTCAGATTCCGTTACTCAACGCTCTAGACGATTGCCCAAAATTTTTGAAACCATATAAACTCACATCCAGTTAAAAATTTTAAGTGCTTAACTGTGGTACATAATTACCGTCATGTTTAACCGTCCCCACACCCAATCGTTCATAGCAAAACCTACCCAACCTCAGAGTTTATTGAGGATTCACAAACCCCCAACCTGAGGAACCATGCAACACCTGCTATGACTACCACTTATTCTTAATTATCAGTTGGTGATCAGGTCGCCCGCATAAGCACGCAGAGAAGACCAAACAAAATAATTTATCTATTTTTATCATCATTTTTTATTTTCCTTTTTCTTTTCATTTTCCTTTTTCTTTTCATTTTTCTGTGGTATTGTCATAACAGCAGAAACATGGCGTGTGAGAGAGTGAATACTAGGTGAATACCACTCTCAACCCGTTTTTGCTGGGTCTCAGTCTTCTAAACTATGTAAACCAGGATGGAAAACTAAACATATATAGAAGTTAAGTTTACTGCACTTACTTGGATGATCATAGTTATTGATTTAGCTTACCGAAAAATCATCTTTGAGATGTCTTTCACTTCTGCCTTACACGTGTCAGTCTCCGATCGTCTTGGAAATTTATATCACTTCCTACCAACTTAAGGCAAACAAAAGACATCATAAAAACCTCAAACAGATATTTTTTAGATTTTCTGAAGCAACGATATTTCTTCCCCTGTTTTTATGAGGCTTTTGAAATATAAACACATTTTTTTTAATTTACTTAAAAGATATTTACAATAAATTTTGATCAGATCATTCCTCGAAGGCAATCGTCCTTAGGCCTTCGACACACATTTCAAAATTGGGACGAGGGAGGGGTTTTGTGAAAATATCAGACACATTTTGGTCTGTGCTCACCTTTTGGAGCTGAATTAACTCCCGATCATAACAATCACGAATAAAATGTACCTTGATGTCTATGTGCTTTGTTTTTGAATGATGAACGGGGTTTTTCACAATTTCTTGAGCAGCAGCGTTATCAGAAAAGATAGGAGTGTTAACAAATTCCATACCGTAATCAGTGAGCTGATTTTGTATCCATACTACCTGTGAGCATCCAGCGGATGCTGCCACATATTCAGCTTCTGCCGTAGACTTCGAGACGGTATGCTGCTTTTTGCTCTGCCAAGAAATGAGTCTGTCTCCCAGATACTGACATCCACCAGTTGTTGATTTCCTGTCAAGATCACTACCTCCATAATCACTGTCAGTAAATGCAAACAATTAGAAATCGGTGTTCTTTGGGTACCAAAGTCCAAGCCTAGGCCTGCCCTTCAGATACCTAAAGATACGTTTAACAGCAATTAAATGTGAAAGTTTAGGATTAGCCTGATAGTGGGCACAGAGACACACTGCATGCATAATATCTGGCCTGCTTGCTGTTAAATACATAAGTGATCCAATCATCGAGCGATACATGAATTCACTCACTGGCTCCCCATCTGCATCTGTTGTCAGTAGAGGTCGGGATGCCATGGGAGTTGAGATTGGCTTGGAATCTTGCATTTTGAATTTTTCTAGAATCTCATTCACATATTTTGCTTGGTGAATAAGAATCCCAGATTCATCCTGTTTCACTTGCAATGCTAGGAAGAAGCTCATCTCTCCTTGATCACTCATTTCAAATTTCTTTCTCATTATTTCTTCAAACTCAGTGCATAATTCTTCGTTTGTTGACCCGTAGATGATGTCATCTACATAAACCTGCACCATGATGATATCATCCTTCACCTTCTTCCTAAACAGAGTCTGATCAACCACTCCTCTTGAGTATCCATTCTCCACCAGATGAGTTGATAGTGTCTCATACCACGTGCGTGGAGCTTGATGTAGTCCATACAAAGCTTTATCCAGAAGATAAACATGATCTGGATACTCCTCATCTATGAATCCTGGTGGTTGAGTCACATATACTTCCTCATTCATTTCTGCATATAAAAATGCCGTCTTAACATCCATCTGGTGAACTGTGAAGTTTAGATATGATGCAACTGCGAGGAATATCCGGATAGCCTCCAATCTGGCCACGGGTGCATACACCTCATCATAGTCAATTCCATGAATTTGTCTGTGACCCTGAACAATCAACCTTGCCTTGTTTCTGACAATTATACCCGTGTCATCCTTCTTGTTCTTGTATAACCAACGTGTGGGTATAACCTTCTTGTTCTCTGGCCTTTCCACTAGACGCCACACTCCCAGGTTTGAAAACTGATTTAATTCATTGTGCATGGCCTCAATCCAACTTGGATCTCTGAGAGCAACCATCACATTAGGAGGCTCAATCTGGGAGATGAAGCACGCATACATGCAGAAATTAATGTCTCCTGTGCGGCTTCTAGTGGTGACACCTGCTGAAACTGGCCCAAGTATACTGCTAATCAGATGGTCTTTGTTGATCCTTGATACTTGAACATCTGGCACAGGAACAGAAACAGGCAGGTTAGAATTAACAATATTATCATTCATACCTTGGTTGTAGGATCGTTATTAGTTATGAATGAACTAAAACTAAGCCCTTTACTTGCAAATATAACCCTGCGGAATTAAAGGTATATTTCACTTTACTTAAGCGATATTAAGCTCTTGTATAATGTAAATGCTTGATTTGCAGAATAGTAAAAACAACGATATATCGAATATTCGGCACTATTTGCATTAACTCAAAGCTACACTATTACAAGTGATGACCGTGTGTGTAAACTAAGAGATTACATGCTATATATAGTGCTGATGAGATCAATGACAGCCATTGATCTCATGCGATCTAATCTAGACCGTAAACATCACTACTACAAAAACTGGCTTTCTTGACGTGCATTGTGCGTCAAGAAAGGGCCTTCTTGACACGCAAATGCGCGTCAAGGATGCGGGGGTCAAGAAGCTTCTTGACGCGCAAAATGCGTGTCAAGAAGCTCTTGACGCGCGTACGATGACGCGCATTTTATGACGCGCATTGCGTGTCAAGAAATGGTCTTCTTGACACACAAATGCGCGTCAAGGAAGCCGGGGTCAAGAAGCTTCTTGACGCGCAAAATGCGTGTCAAGAAGTTCTTGACACGCGAACAATGACGCGCATTTTTGCGCGTCAAGAATGTTTTTAAAAAATTAAAAAAAATTATTTGTTTGTAAATCACTAATTTCCACATTAAATGGCAATTAACCTCAATACAAAATACAATACACTTACAACAAAATAATGCATTATATATATATATATATATATATATATATATATATATATAGTAAGCATTACAAACTTAACATGAGTTTACATAAAAAAATAAACTATGAACTAATTAATACATAATATAAACACTATACTATCAATACTTTACTAGTTGTTGTTGCTGCTGCTGTCATTAGTTGCACAGGAAGCAACCGAAGGCCTAAGTATTAGCATGATCTGCACATTACATCCCCATTTTGGGGCTTACACAAATAAACATATGCTAGATGCTGGACTGGATACATTACATTTGTACTTACAACTGAATAATGGGCTGCCAACCTGATACTCGATTCTAAAAGAGCATAAACAGATTCCCGATACAACAAAACAAATCAGATACTTGATGACAGCATAACAGAATACGATATACATGAAAATAAAAACTATATAGTTTTGGTGTGGACCAGCAGTTGATGCATAATATAACTTAGCCAATTTCATAGAATCCAAAGAAACCAATGAATCAAGTCTGCTTCGTCACTGTTCCCTGAATATGATTAATGACAAAACCACCAAATGTTAAATGTTATATATATTTTCATCAACTGACTGACCAACAAGTCAAACCAAACCGCTTACTGCTCATAGTTACCATATCATGCAATTAGTTTCTACAATGCTATAAATTCATGTATTACATACAGTTTTATGGTATCATAGTCACATCCATACTAAGGTATAAAAACTAATATTGTAACATCTACATCTAACCCAGCTCTCACAAGAATAACAACAATAAATTTTTTTTTAAAAAAAAAACAGTTTTTGAGTTCTCAAGGTCACATGACGTAGTGAAGGTTGTAGGAGGACTATAGGTAACCAAAAGTAAAGAAATTCACACAAATAAGAACTACAAATGTAATTTTAGGGTTCGACCATAATAAATAAAGCATTGAAGTCTGTAGGGATTATGTTATTATATAATCTATGCCTCGCTTCCAAATGTGTAGAACTTACTTTTTAAACCTGAAGCTGATTTCTGCATATGGTGTAAAATGGCACACATTAACAAGTTGGGGGTCAGGTCGAACGAACCGCTTAATCTGACCTCATGCGTCTCCGTTTCCCATAATCGGCATCCCTTGAGCGAGACCGGTGGTGGTGGTGGTCATCGTCATCTTCTACTGGCATGGCGCGGGAACGGCTCCTGGAACGTGTTGAAGACTGACCACCATGGTCCCGGTCTCGGTCCCGGTCCCGGTCCCAGTCCTCATCATAACTCGTGGTGCTACTGCAAGAATTCCATAAATAAACACAGTTTCCCAAACCGCCTCCAATTTCTTTCGAAAAACTTTATTTCATATCCGCTCCATCCTTGTGTGCTTACATATCTACCTCAACATTCTCGTCTCTACTACCTCCAGCTTTCGCACTTGTATTCTTGATGGCCTAACAATTGGTTCCGACTATCGAACCCAAATTCCTTAATCTAGAGCCAGAGTTTTATCTTTGACCATTTCCTAACTTTTTCTTAGCTATCAAAGACCAAAAAACACATCAATAAAATAATTTCCATTTACTTTTTGTTTTCTAAATACTATAATAAACTTCCTGTCTCTAGAGAGAGATTAGCCCTTTTTTTAGCTTTACAATTTAAGGAACAAAAATCCCCAAATGCAAATTCTAGGGTGGGGAATGATGCATGGTAAAGGCATCACGCATGACAACACAATCGCATCAAAATTAATGAACGAGACATAAAATTAAACTGTAAGATCCGCAATTCATACATGAAAACCTGCTTAAACTTTGAAATGATCAGCTAGATTAACAATTAACATTATTATTATCATCCACAGGAAAAAATCGGAAATGAGAGGAAGGAAAATGAACCTTTAGTCGAACCGGTGATTAGGACATTGTAAGGAGGAATCATCGATTGAGAATTTGCGGATGAAACAACGCACATTGGAGGTTTTGACGTGAAAGGTTTTTGGTGAAGTGAAGTAGTGAAAACCCCAAATTTTCCGGCGAGGGAGAGGTGGAGATGGCGATGTGGGAGAGAAGAGAGAATCCGAAGAGAGGTTAATGATGGTGGAAAGGAGAGAGAAGAGGCGGCGGTTGCAGTAATCGCCATCGGAAAAATATTGGGGAGATTTTAGAAGTGAATTGATTGGTGATCGGATTCTGTACCATGAGATTGTTGTTGTTCCGTATATCGGCGGAGCGATCGACGTTAGCAAGGCGATACTCGTGCATTATCCAATTCGTTTTCACTCCTCTGGGAGCTTTTCCGGCGTAAAACACCAACGCCTTCTTAATTCCAACCGGTTTTGGTTTTCCGATCGGTTTATCGGCGCCGGTGGCCTTCGAATAACCGGTTCCGGCAGCTCTGTTCGGGCGTGATCCGTTAGGGTACTTCCTGTCTCTAGGCGAGAAGAAGTACCATTCCTTCTCTCCATACGCAGCCAGATCTATCAAAATCAATCCGTACACAATCCGTTAGATCCAAATCGTTGAAATTAGGGCAAACATGAATCGATAACAACAGAAGAGAGATTTAGAGAACAGAGGAGATTGAAATTACCAGGAAGCTGCCATGGATCGAACTTGTAGAGATCGAACTTGGTGGTTGTGGTGAGATCGAGAGAGAAAGTGACGAGCGGCGATGAAAAATATTGGGGAGAAGACCGAGTGTTTTGGGGGGGAAATAGAGGCTGAAAATTGAAAATTAGGGCAAAATATTGGGGGGAAATTTGGAGCCAAAAAATTAAAAGACGACACTTCCTTCTTGACACGCGGTTTTTATCTGTCCTCCGTTTTTTTTTTTTGAAAAATGACAGAAATTCTTGACACGCAAAGATGCGCGTCATGAATTCTTAGGAATTACCTATAATTGACATTTTATTTTGACACTTCAGTTTTTGCACGTCAAGAATTATCGAGTGTCATCGTTCGCGTGTCAAGGAAGACAGTTTTTGTAGTAGTGCATAAAAGTCAAATATAAACTACCAAAAGAATAAACATTGACAATCGGAATGACTTGCGTGTTGGCAGCAACAATCTACTTTAGGAGAGCGGCTTGAATC
>JBCNJP010000017.1:68042755-68064775 GCA_039602395.1 Deinandra increscens subsp. villosa | reverse complement strand
GAAGACTTGGAATGCATAGGGGCAGATGATCTAGAAGAAATGGACATTTTAACTCAATTGGCTATGGTTTCTGTGAGGGCCCAAAGATTTTATAAAAGAACTGGAAGAACATATAAAGGGTCAAAGGGATCATCAATTGGGTTGGATAAATCTAAAGCTAAATGCTATAACTGTCACCAACTTGGTCATTTTGCCAGGGAATGCAAGCAGCCAAGGAGAGATGGACAGAGCAACAACAACAATGTCCAACAGAAATCAAACCATGGAAGCAACAACAGCAGCAGTCAACAAAACAACAACAACAGCAACCAACAACCAACTCAACCAAAACCACTTGGAAATCAAAATGTGGTGGCAGCTGTAGCTAATCAGACTGAATGCTTTGAGTGGGATGACTTTGTCACTGAGTATGAGCCAATCAACCATGCTTTGATGGCTAAAGAAGATTCAACTGAACAGGTAAATGAAATTCCTGAAAATGTGTTGGAAAATCTGTGCAGTCCTGCCTGCATAGAACAAGTGGCAAAATACAGGAAACACAACACTGATCTGATTGATGAAGTTTCCAACTTAAATGAGTTAAAGAATTGCTTTAAGAAAACTGAAACTGCTTACATCACCAAAATTGAAAATTTAAACAAAGAATTTGAAGTTTTGAAGCAAACTAACTCCATTTTGGAAACACAATTAGAGGACTTGTTAAACAAGCTAACTATTTCAAGACAAGAAACAAAAGATGCAAAAGCAGAAAATGATGTTCTTGAAATTAAGCTAAAAGATGCCTTGTTCACTTGTGACAAATTCCAAACAGCTAACAAGAAAGCTGAGAAACTTTGGAATGGGGCAATGCATGGGAAAACAGGTATTGGGTACAACAATGTTGAACCACCCAAGGAATACTCACCTGTTATTGCTCCAATCCAAGCACTTCAGAAGGAGTGCAGTGTGAGTCTAATTGTTGATAGCACTGCATCTTCACTATCTGAATCAAAATCTGTTGAATCATCATCAAACTGTGAAGTCAAAGATGCTAGCACATCAGCATCTGCTGACCAATCCAAGGTCTTAAAACCAAAAGTTGCTTTTCCACCACCAACTATTTATGAGCCCAAGGACTCAAAAGTTGGAGGTAAACTACCTGAGCAGCCAAAATCAACTGAAACTGAAAGAATGGGTAAACTTATTTACCATCAAGTTACTAATGACCAAATAACCAAAAACACAGATTCTTTCCAAAGAAAAATGTTTGAATGTGTTTTCTGTGGTGAAAAAGGTCACATGGCTGCTATGTGCAAATTCAATCCTTTGAGCAAAGCTCAAAACTTGTTGAAACCCAAAACTGTTTTTACTCAGAAAAGATCTACAGGTAAAATATCACCTGTAAGAAGTAACACAATGAAGTATTTTGATACTGAGTCAAACAAGGTTTTAATTGGGAATAACAAAAATGGAAGTTTTTCAGTCTTAAAATCAAACAGGGTTCCGGCTGAACTTCAACCGGAAAAATTTTCAACCGGAAGAGAAGTTCAACCGGAAAACTCCAAAACACTCAGATCAGTTACTGCACCTAGACAACGACCCAGAGTTCAGTTTACTGATGAGTATGACCATTTTGAAGGTCAAGGAAGGAGAAACCCATCTAGAGGCAAGACCACCTCTAGAGAAAACTTTGTGAAAAACAAACACAACTTTCAACCTGAAATTCCCTCTAGTTCAAGCGGAAATGCCTCTGTTGCATTTCGCAGTGAGAGATCTAGCCAGTCAAACAAATTTTCAAAACTTAATGCTAGAATCTCACCAGTGACTAGTGTTGATCAGACCTACACCTCACCCAGTGAGTTGCCAAAGGCTTTGACCAACAAACAGAAGAAATATAGGGAATACAGAGAAAGGAAGATTGCTGAAAGAAGGCTTAGCAAATCAAACAGGCAATGTGAATCAAGTGAACAGTTTGAACACTTGAACATTGATCAAGATGACCTGTTAAATGAGGATCCAATACAAAATACTTTAATACTTAAAGAGTATAAGTATTATGATGCTTCTGGCAAGCCCAAGACCTCAAAGGCTTGGGTTCCCTTTAGAAATTAATCAATTTTCTTTGTGTGTAGGTGCATAATAAAGGCCAACAGAGCCTATGGGTAGTTGATAGTGGATGCACCTGCCACATGACAGGAAACAAGCATGTATTGGAAAATCCTAAAATCATAAATGGAGGTCCTGTAGCTTTTGGAAGTGCAAAAGGACACATTACTGCACAAGGTGCTGTCAGTAATGGGATGCTTATCTTTGACAAGGTAAATTTTGTTGACACATTAAATTTCAATTTACTTAGTGTCTCACAAATGTGTGACAAGAATTTGAACTTGATGTTTACTGAGAAAGAGGCCATAGTCTTGAAACCTGGTGTTAAAATCCCTGAGGAACTTGTTCTGCTCAGAGCACCTAGGAGAGAAGGACTATATATTTTGGATTTGTCTGCTGCCACTCCAGCCAGTGGAATTGCATGCTTTATATCCAAAGCCTCAGTGGATGAGTCTGATTTGTGGCATAGGAGGTTATGTCATGTTAATTTCAAGAACATGAATAGAATAGTGAATCTCAGCTTGGTTAAGGGTCTTCCTAACAAGCAATTCAACTGTTCTGAACACTGTGTTTCTTGCCTCAAGGGTAAGCAACACAAGACCTCCTTCAAACCCAAAACTGAGTCTTCTATTACTCAACCTCTAGAACTTTTGCATATGGATCTGTTTGGTCCAACTAGAGTGATGAGCTAAGGGAAAAGGTCATATTGTTTTGTCATAATTGATGATTTTACTAGATATACATGGGTGTTTTTCTTAAAAACAAAAGATGAAACTGCTGAATTGTTGAAAACACTAATTCTATCTTTAGAAAATCAAGCAAAACTGAAAGTTAAGACAATCAGAAGTGACAATGGCACTGAGTTTAAAAATCATGTTTTGAACTCATTTTGTGAGGAAAAGGGAATCTTTAGGAAATTCAGTGCTTCTAGAACTCCACAGCAAAATGGTGTTGCTGAAAGGAGAAATAGGACATTAATTGAGGCTGCTAGAGCTATGCTAGTAGATTCCAAGTTGCCTGTGATATTTTGGGCAGAAGCAGTAAACACTGCCTGCTATGTCCAAAATAGGACTTTGATTGTTAAGGGTAAAAACAAAACTGCTTATGAACTTTGGAGAGGTAGAAAACCCAACATTTACTTCTTTAAATCTTTCGGTTGTCCTGTCACTATTTTGATAACTAATAGGTTGTTGCCTAAGTTTGCTGAAAAGGCAGATGAAGGATATTTTGTTGGATATTCTGGTGTTTCAAAAGCATTCAGAGTATACAATAAAAGTACTAAAATTGTTGAGGAAACCATTAATGTGACTTTTAATGAGAAATCTCTCAACAATTTTGTATCTCAACCTGAATGGCTATTTGACATAGATGCACTAACCAATGCTTTCAATTTTACCGTTGAGAAGCCATTGAGTTCAATAGTGCAGGAACAGGAACATAAGCAAAATCACATAAGATCGGCTGATGATATCTGGAAGACAAGCACCAAGGAACTGCAAATGCAACCTACCTTCTTTTCATCCATCAGCACCAAGCCTGTGAAACCCAACAACTCAAAGAAAACCTTTGAAATTGTTCCTGCTGATACAGAAGTTTTGTGACATCCGAGAATTCCGAGGTTAACTTCCGTTAGACAATCTCCGTTAGTTACGTTATAAGTGTTAACTTAGTAACTAATGCTTAACTAGACCGAATACGTCCACGACCTT
The DNA here is from genome assembly GCA_039602395.1 of Deinandra increscens subsp. villosa. NCBI lineage: Eukaryota > Viridiplantae > Streptophyta > Magnoliopsida > Asterales > Asteraceae > Deinandra > Deinandra increscens. The sequence continues at coordinate 68,060,981 of JBCNJP010000017.1, read as the reverse complement.
TGGTTGATCACCGAACCCGTCCATATGTGTTTATTTATTTAATTGCCACTATGTGGAATTATGTGTAACGTGTTTATTTAATTAATTGTGTGATTAATCGAGTAATTAGGGTGTATGCATTTGTTCTAATCATGGGCTAATGAAATTGAAGTTCAATGTAGGGAGAAAATTCATGAATCGTGCTTAGAATGTAAATTGGCCCCTTTTGGTTGCCAGCGAAACTACCAAGCGAAACTGTAGATTCGCTCGGTAGCTAAACTTTTGATTTACAAGTATTCAGAGTTAGTTTCGCTTGGCCAGCGAAACTGCCAGTGAAACTAGCACCTGATCTATATGATATATAAAGCTAACCAAAACCCTAATCCTCATTACTTACATCATTTCTCAAAAACACACACACACTCTCCTGAAATTCTGACTAGCCGAGAAACCACCACGAGCCGCCATCATCTCAGTTGGTGAACTCATCCATTCGGATCCTAGATCGAACCGTGAGTCTCCAAAACCATTTTTCATGCATATTCTATGTGTTTTCTTAAAAAGCATGACCAAACCTTCATAGAATTGTTTGATCTTCTAGTATGATGCTTAGGAATGTTAGATCTAACATAAAGTCTGCAACTTTACGTGTAAAATCAAGCCATAATGAAGATTTATGCTAGTTAGGTCATTTTATGCTTAAAATGTGTTCTTGGTGACTTGATGATGAAAATCCATGTTTAAGGTGTTAAATCTTACTGTTTAATGTTGGTAAATGTTTATGCATGCTAGATAATGAAGTACATGAACTATGGAAGCTGTTAGATTGATTTTTGGTCTTAAAAACGATTTTTCTGCGTTTAGCAAAACTGTGTGTTCTCTGGGCGAAACTAAACAGCGAAACAGTGTTAATATTCATCCAGCGACACTATACAGCAAAACTATAGTGTCGCCGTGAAAACTAAGTAGACCTTCTCGAACGAAACTACCGAGCGAAACAACCAAAGACTCCTGAACGAAAGTTCAAATCAGTTCGGGCGAAACTAGATAGCGAAACTGTGTCATCAGTTTTGAGCGAAACTATCTAGCGAAACTGTGCCTTTTATGAATGAAAGTTCAAACCAGTTTCGAGCGAATCTATGCTAGCGAAACTGTGTCATCGGGTATTCCCTAGCGAAAGTGCTGCCCGTGCACATAGCGAAACTGTTTAGCGAAACTGTGCCAAGACCAAAACCCAAACTTGTGCAACTTATTTGAATGTTATGCCATGACTTACATGATTATGCAATAATGAAACATGCTTTGATTTCTGAGTTATGTGAACCCTCGTTTATGATCAACCATCGGTGTCGTGTGTCGGTATGTCGTGTCACAGTTCCAACGTGCTATGTTATGGGCCATAGTGACGTAAGTTAAAGATTAGACACAAAACTAATACTTAAGACCTTAATGTGATTATTAGGTCTTCGTTAGCAATCATACTTGGATTATTTAGCAAGTGTAGCAGTGCAACCAAAGGTGAGTGTCACTAACCCGTTTACTGTGAGCCCGTTTGGGACACACTGAATAACTTGATGAAAAACAATGCTGACAACCTTATGAGTGCTATGCACCTCTTTTATGAACTTGAAACCTTATGAGTGCCACACACCTCTTTGATAAACTCGAAGTGTTTTATGGGAAACACTTGTGGAACTTAAACAAGCTATTTCTGAAACAAAACTGAGAACACATTTTGAGATTCATGAGAATCCGGTAAACCGTTTTAATATGGCTAGTGTAGGTTAAAGTCTAAACCACATGATATCACATGATCTCTAAGGATTGCCTTTTAACTGAAAAAGTCCTCAACTTAATTGTGCCATTAATTGTAAAGCGAGGGGATGTTGGGTAGATCTACTGGAGTTTGACAAACTCCGCCTCGTGACACTGGAGGTGCACGGAGGTACAATATCAGCCTATCTGACCGTGATCCCGAGAGGACACGGGGGAGGCAAAGCCGCGACGACGTATGTCCGCAAAACAAAATAGATGATGGCGATGCCACTACAATACTTATTAGTCAGCTTTGGTACAAACTTCCTTAGTGCATGGAACAACGGATTAGCTACCCGCGATATTGGTTGAGCACTTTAATTTTACAAAACAAGTACATACCCGATAACGCATGTTACGGACATTACTTTTACTAAATCACGCTACTATGATTTTGGACTGGTGTATTATCACTGAGCATTGCTTTTCTCTTCACAAATAAATATTACATACGTATATGTTGACACAATTATGATTATGAGACCGGGCCACTGCGTGACAAGCCCACTGTGAACTCACCAACCGTTAGGTTGACACTTGCGTGGTTTAAACTTTTGCAGATCGCTGAGGAGTATCCGGAGCGGGTTGGCATGGCACATGAAGACATTTTACTTTTGTTTAAATCAAATTGGGAATTTAAAACAATGATTTTGTAAAGCACGTGGTTAGTGCTAAGACAATATTTTCCGCTGCGTATTTTGAAGACTTTATTTATGACATATATTTGGACTAACTCTGATTCGTTTAGTATTTGTAACTAATGGTTGTGGTCCTGGTTTGCTCGCACCCCTTAACGGTATAAACTCCGTTAGTGGTTATTTGGGGGTGTGACAAGTTTTTCCGGTCGAACTTCCGGTTGAAGTTCAAGCGGATCCTGTAGCTGTAGAATCTTCGGTTTAAGTTCAACCGGAAAACAATTTTTCAGAAAATTCTGAGAACAATGAATCCAATGACTCAACAGATGCTGGTTCAAATGAGTATAGTTTTGAGCATCTGATTTCAGATTCAGTCCCCAGTTCTCATGAAGAAAGTTCAGATCCTGTATCACAAACCAACAATATTGAGTTATTACCTCAACTCAATATTCCTCACAATGGAAGAAGCCATTAAACTTCCACTATTTCCTGATAGAAGAATTGGAAAGAACCATCCAAGGGAGAACATTATCGGAGACTTGTCAGCTCCTGTGTTGACAAGAAGCAAGTCTATTGATGCAAACATTTGCCTGCATGCTGCATTTCTGTCTCAAGAAGTACCCAAAAAGATCAATGATGCATTGGAAGATGAAAGTTGGGTAGAGGCAATGCAAGAGGAACTGTTTCAGATCAATAAACAGAAGGTTTGGGAATTGGTTGACTTACCTGAAGGCGAAGAACCAATTGGAACTAAATGGGTATTTAGAAACAAGAAGGATGATAGGGGTATAGTTATCAAAAACAAGGCCAGACTTGTAGCTCAAGGCTACACACAGGAAGAAGGCATTGACTATGATGAAGTTTTTGCTCCTGTAGCCAGGCTTGAAGCAATCAGAATATTTCTTGCCTATGCTGCATTCAAAAACTTTCTGGTATTTCAAATGGATGTTAAATGTGCTTTTCTGTATGGTCTTTTGGAACAGGATGTGTATGTCAAGCAACCTCCAGGCTTTGAAGACCCTCTTTACCCCAACAGGGTGTGCAAGTTGATTAAAGCTTTATATGGTCTCAAGCAAGCTCCTAGGACATGGTATGAGACACTCTCAAACTATCTCCTAGTGAATGGCTACAAAAGGGGAGCTATTGACAAAACACTGTTTGTGAAATCTGATGGCAAAGATACTTTGATGGTACAAATCTATGTTGATGACATCATCTTTGGTTCATCTAGTGCTGCCTTGTGTAAAGAATTTGAGAGCTTGATGCAATCTAAGTTTGAGATGAGTTCAATGGGAGAACTGAACTTCTTCTTAGGGTTGCAAGTGAAGCAAACTGCAAATGGAATTTTCTTGAATCAATCCAAATACATTCAAGATATGCTGAAAAGATTTGATATGCAGTCTGTTTCAACCTCAAAAACTCCCATCTCCACTTCTCATAAGTTACACAGTTATTCAAGTGGGAAACCAGTAGATGTTCACCTCTACAGGGCAATGATTGGATCACTGCTCTATCTCACAGCAAGCAGACCTGACATCATGTTTAGTGTCTGTTTATGTGCTAGATACCAGTGTTAACCAAAGGAATCACACATGTTAGCTGTGAAGAGGATCTTTAGATACCTTAAAGGACAACCAAAGCTTGGGTTGTGGTATCCAAAGAACTCAGATTTCTCCTTCAAAGCTTACACTGATAGTGATTATGCTGGCTGCAACTTGGATAAGAAGTCTACTTCAGGAGGATGTCAATTTTTGGGAGAAAGACTTGTGTCTTGGCAATGCAAGAAGCAAACCTGCGTGTCTACTTCTACTGCTGAGGCAGAATACATTGCTGCATCAAGCTGCTGCAGTCAAGTCTTATGGATCCAGAATCAAATGCTGGATTATGGCATCAAGTTCATGGAAACTCCTATTCTTGAAGACAACAACAGTGCCATTTCAATCACAAACAACCCTGTTCAACACTCCAAGGCAGAACACATTGATATCAGGTACCATTTTATTAGAGATTGTGCTGAGAAACACTTGATTAGAATGGTTAAAGTTCATACAGATCAACAATTGGCTGATTTGTTCACCAAAGCATTTGATGAAGCTAGATTTTTCTATCTCATTAGTGCCATTGGTATGATGAACTTTGACTAATTTACACTATTTATTTTCACAAATCTAATTAAAGGAAGACATGAGCTCAAAGAGCTCGTCTCTTGATACAAAAAGAAAATAAAAATGAAAATCTTTAGTGTTAATCAGACAACATTTCAGTTCATAGTCAGTCACTACTGATAATACTATGGATAATTAACACAAATTTTCAAAAATCATGTGTTTTGGATTTCCGGTTCAAGTTCAGGCTCAACCTGAAAAGACAACTTTTGAAATTCACCGGGTGAACTTCAACCGGAAAAATGTTTTAAAATGATGTGGAAATTTATTTTAGAAAACAATTCTTTCAAGCGGAAAAGTTGTCCGCTTGATGTTCAGACGGAAGAATTTTTGTTTTTAAAATAAAAAGGAGAAAATGGGTTCCGCTTGAACTTCCGGGTCAACAAAGTCAACGTTTCATTTAATTACTCGGAAGGCACAATTTTCTAAGCGGATATACATTTATTTACCCATTGAATTTTTAACTGTTTTAAATCCGAGGTTTCAGTAAATTAACTTTTGGATAAGGACATGCTTTAACCAGTTGTACCGTCCAATCTATAAAGCACCTATCCCATCAGTCACTGAACCGTCGATTTTTAACCTCTCTCCTCCACGTCAGCACTGAAAACGGTAAAAAGCCCTAATTTACCGTCAGTTTCCCCATTTCCATCATTCCCATTCCGAAATTACTCCAAATTTCTCTCAAACCCTCTCCGATAAACATTCGTAAACCGTCAACCTGCGTCAACAATGGCTCCCAAGGGGAAGGCAAGCGGCAAGAGGCCCATAAGTGACTCGAAGTTTCCTGTAGAACACAATCTCGTGGCATATCTAGAGCCACCGAGCAAAACAGACATCTACAACGAAATGATTGACTTCATCAAAAGTTCTCATCTTCACCATGGGCTTACTGTCGAAGCGGAAATTTTTGAAGAAATACTCGAGGATTTTTGGTCACACGCTAGGGTTACTGAAAGGGCGAATGGTAGTGAAGCGATTGTGTCAACTGTACAAGGAAAGGAAGTGGAAATCGATGAGGCAAAGGTGCGAAGTCTGTTGAAATTAAAGGATGAAGGAGGATATGAAACGGTTGATCACACCAAATATCTCCGTTTGTTCAGAAATATTGGTTACGGTGGTTCGCTGCAAAGCAAAACCATCAAGAAAGGGTAGTTACCATACAAGTGGAGATTCCTTGCTCACACACTTCTGGTGTGTTTGTCTCCAAAGAAGGGAGGATTTGATGAGCTCTCCAGCGAGCAAGCTTCTGCTTTCTTCGCTATGGTAAAAGGTGAAAATTTTAACTTTTCAAAACTCATTTTTCAAGCCCTAAAATCAAATGTCAATTCTGAATATATTTACCTGTATCCTAGATTTTTGACTTACATTCTCAAAGAAGAGTACCCCCACATAGTTTGGCTCGGTACAATTTTGCATCAAAAACTTCTGAATGAGAAAACCTTTTCAAACCTTGCTTTAAACAAATCTCCATTTCTTGGAAGGGATACTGACCACCCCTTACCGATTCCAAGGCAGTTTCCTGATGAACCTGCTACAGCAGAGGTTCAACCGGAAACTGTAGGAGTGACTGAGCTCCCTGCTCAAGATGACAGAACTGTAGACCTAACAGTTACTGATCCCACATCTGTCCCTGCTTCCTCAACACTAAAAACCTTTCAATCCAGAAAGAGGAAAGCTCACAATCAATCTACCACTGCCACCTCCTCAACTGAAACTCCTCCTGTCACTTTCAAAAGACAGAGACAAGTGGTTATTAGGTCTCCTTCACCTAGTGCCACCACCCAACCCGAAGCTTCTAACCCCGCTCCAGGCAAAAAGTCCAAGCGGAAACTTGTCAAATTGGGATTCTCTCTTAGGGACGAACCCTCATTTGACGGGGAGTCATTAGAAGCAGATGCACAATCCCCATCTGGACATATGTCACCACTTCAACCCCAATCACCCAGGAGTGACAGTGCTATCAATCTTGGCTTAAGTTAAGGTGTTATTAACTCACCTGCCACATCACATGAGAACAACCTGATAAGCCAGGACCCTGCAGCACTGAACCCACACTCCTTACTGGAGGTGAATCTCGGGAGTACTGATGAGATTCATGCGGAAAGGGCTGCTGCTACCCAGGGATCCCCACTGGACCCTGGTGTCAGCAGTAACATCAATAAGACCCAATTCGCGGCAATCTTCTCTGAATCAGCACTTGAAGTTCCTTCATTGGAACCAAGAGTTGTTGTGATAGATGAAGAGAATCCTAGGTGCCAAGAAGCCATGGGTACCACTGCTGATCAATCTAGGATTGATAGCTTGGTTTCGTCTAAGGATGCTGGCAAAAAGCCAGTTGAGGACAGTTTTTCACTACCTGAATTGACGAATTTGTACCTATCTCTTCAAGCACAGGTTGATACTCTAAATGAAACTGTTGCCAAACTGGTGAAAGTTAATCCAACTGATGCTGAAGCAGGTCCTTCAACCCTTCACAGTGATGCTGATGAAGCTGTAATAGCTAAAGAAGTTGATACTATCAAATTAGGGGAGAAGATGCCCTCAAGGCCTGTCATTACAGAGATTGAAGAAGATCAGAGGATACCGGCTGAAGTCAGAGCCACAGCTTGTCAAAGAATTGGCATAAATCCCTTTGATGTTGAAGAGTGTTGGGCCAACATCAAAAGCAGTCAATTAATTGCCATCTCACCTTTTGAGGATCCCAACCTCACAGAGCTGGTTTAATCTTCGATGTTGATTGTTGGTGCTCTACCTGAGCACATCAACATGATCACTACACTTCTAAAAGATGTTATCTTTCCGGCTGAAAGAGCCAGTGATCACAGCAAGGCAACTGAAGACAACGCTGCAACCACTGTAGTTGCTATAATCTCTGAAGGAGAAGACGAGAATCCTATTGGTGAAGATGAAGGGACAGAGGTGTTGGAAGTCGCTGATATAGAATCTGAAGTCACCAAACCCCAGGTGGTGACTGAAGATTAATCTAATGTTCAAGCGGAAGTTCAGGCGGAACTTCAGGCGGAACTTCAGGCGGAAGTGTTTGTGGAAGCTGAGAATATTGTTCAACCGGAAACCCATTCAATTGTCCAGGTGGAAACTTTTGGCCCTGGCAACTCAGTTTTTGGTGTTGATGGGTCTACTGAACCAACTGAGGTTCAACCGAAAGAAAGGAGTAATGCTGAAATAGCAGAAATGGCCGAAACCCTCATAACCTTAAGGAGCACTGAACCAACCCAAGCGGAAGAACCTGTTCATGCTGAAGTTCCTAAAACAATTCAACAGGTGGTTCAAACTCCAGAGGCTGAAGCTATACAGAAGATGGTAGAAGATGCCAAGAGAATAGCAGAGGATGAGAGGCTTGCTAAAGAAATTCAAGAGGAATTTGATCTTTACATGCAAAATTCTGTATTTGAAAATTTACTGGAAGAGGCAAAGACCAGGTCTTTCAACTGGAGAATGAAGGATTATGATTTAGATGCTGTGACTGAAGCCAATAGGCAGAGGCTAATCTCCATTGCCTCTCATTTGCCTACCAAGCTGGTAAAGAGTGATGAGAATTATCAACTGTTGAAAAGGGTAAAAAGGGCATTTGTGGTCAGAAACATAAGAACTGAAGAAGAGGTAGCTCAAATGAAAGTCAAAGAACTATGCCAATTGATTGACTCAATTTTTCATAAGCTAAAAGGAGATATAGCTGCTGTCAACCCAAAGCTTGTGATGCCTGCACCTTCAGAGCTCACCTCAGGTATGTCAACTCACATAAATGTTAAACCTGAGATCACTGATGATGCAGATATCCCTCCTCCACCTTCCTTCAAATATGACCCAAATCCTATGCCTACATCAGTTCCATCCCTTCTACAGTCTCTAGCCATCATTCCATACCAACCTCCCAAAATCTCCAAGAAAGTAGCCGCCAAACTTGCCAATCCAAAATTCAGAGCTGACAATTTCACACCCATCATTCCCTTCAAGAAGAAGCCTCCTCCTACTATGGACTTTTCTGATATCTTTCCACCTACCCCACCTTCTAGTCCAACTCCTGAAGCCAGTAAACCACCCTCACAAACCTCACTTCCTCCACTCACCATCAATGAACCCTCCACCACCATCACCAAACCTACTGAAGTTTAAGCTGGCCCTTCTTCATCTGACAGAGGCAAGAAACCCATTGTGCCAGAAACTACTGTTGACTCTGATGAAGAAAGATCGGTCAGGAAAAGAAAGCTGATGCATGCCAAGAGTAAAAGAAATCAAAAACAAAAGAAAAGAGCTCCACCCAGCAAAAGACAAATTGTGGGTTGGACAGTGGATGAAGCCACATTTGATTTCACTTTTACTATGGCCAGTGGCATAACTCAAGTGGTAAATGTTCGCAAGGCAACTTCTCAACTCACTCTGCTGCAAAGGACATACATCATTCTAAAACTTAGAGAAATTTTGAATCCTTCAAGAGCAGAGCACATGTTAAGGCTTGTAATTGAGCCATCTGTGCTAGAATGTGGAATGCTCTACAGAAGCAGTTTAGATGATGACTCAGCAGAAGAAGAAGATGAAATGCCCACCAGTGAAATAAAATTTATCATTTGGGAAGAGGAGGAGAAGCTCTTCTATGTTCATAGAGCTGATGGCACCTTTACAATCCATGAGTCCATTTCTGTTCAAGAAGAATGGAACGAAATGGACTGGGATTCAATTAAACACGTAAAGGTGACCAAAACAAACACCAAAGAGCTATCTCAGAATCTTGATGCCAGCATCAGAACTACGGACAAGTAGAACAAAGTGAAGAAGATTTTTGGGTACAAGTCAATTTTGAAGAAGAACTTTGACTTAGAAGAATAATTTGACAGCAACAGCTTAGGGGGAGATTGTAAGGAAATTCAATTTTGAAGTTTTCCGGCTGAACTCCAGTTTTGACAGTTCCGGCTGAAGTTGAAGTGGAACTACAACTTCAAGCGGAACAACAAGTTCAAGCGGAAAGAAGCAGTTTTGTCATTTAGTGAATATTCTGGGTGAACTCGATTATCCATCAGATAATGAGTTCAACCTGACTTTTCCTGAGAAATCTTTTCAGCAGTCCCATCCTGCAAAAGCTTCTCGTATGCTTCTACATCTGCCCAAGCCGCTCTCCAAAAGTAGATAGTTGTTGTCAACACGCAAGTCATCTCAAATGTCGAAGTTTATTCTTTTGGTAGCTTAGATTTGACTTTGTAATGTACGGTCTAGATTAGATCACATGAGATCAATGGCTGTGATTGATCTCATCCGCACTATATATAGCTTGTTTTCTCTCAGTTTACACAGAAGTGTGGTTATCACTTGTAATAGTGTAGCTTTGAGTTAATGCAAATAGTGCCGAATATTCGATATTTCGTTGTCTCTACTATTCTGCAAATCAAGCATTTACATTATACAAGAACTCTAATTTGCTTAAGAAAAGTAAAATATAACTTAATTCCGCAAGGTTATATTTGCAAGTAAAGGAAATTGTTTAAGTTTAACTCTGACTTATATCGATCCTACACTCTGCAGATTGAGCATTGTTCCAGAAAGCTTCAATAATACCCTTGTAGATGACAGGGTTAATCTGCATTGCTGTTTCTCAGGTTGATTGTTGCAGTAAGTCAATGGCTTGCTCCTCAGCACCTTCCCAGTTTTTGTTAAACACGCACCTTCCATTGTGCAAGCGACCAAACTCTAAAGCTTTAACAGCTTGTCTGGGAGGCATCTGTACATATTGAATTAAATGATTATATCTAAGTTGACACTAGATGAATGTCATGTCACACTAGACAAGCTGAGTATCAATGATATAAACTAACTCACATAGTGTATATACTCCAAAATGATCACAAGCAACCGGAATATCATGATTAACAAAAGTAAGTATCATAGGAAGTAAATAATTTGTGTGTGTAAAATTTAAAATCTGGAAAATAAGGAGCCAGATCTAAATCTCCAAAAATTTTGACTTAAATGTAAGTATTGTATAAAAACTTGTAAATAACCCAAAACTTAGACTGAACCAACCAAATTTTGACTTGTTGTTGGGTCAAAGAGGAATTATTGAAGATTCTACTACTGAGTCTCAACAACAGTCAGAGACATCAAATATAGGAGGTTTTGGCAACCTGGGATAAAAAACCAAATGACTTTAAGTTTAAATAGCATACTGTGAGGTTTTGAGATCCCAATTTGTCAAGTTAGTTCAGGGAAAGTCACATTGGGACTTGGTTCCACCCGAGCTTGTGAACTCCTTGATTTGATGTCTTATAATTAGGACAAGGAACAACTAAGTTGAAATCATCACTTTTAGGTGTAGGACAGGGAAGTTAGGATATAACACATATATCCTATTTAAAATGCCAATTTGATGCATGTAATGAGTGTAACAATGACTTGTCAAACTATTAGAACAATCCTAGTATGTCAGAAATTCAAATACTGATCAAATCACAACAGTAACAGTTTCTGTTTATGAGATCAGACAAGCTAAGTTAAACTCAAGAAATGTTCAAACACAGATTATATAGGCAATCAATTAAACAACTTGATTCAAAGACATAATTGAGGAAAAGTGAGCCAAACCATCAATTATACTATTGATTCAACTAAGTAATGGTTTGTTAACAGTTTGCATTTCTCAATTCAACAATTAGTCAATGATATATAGGAATATGTGATAAAGGCTTGAGACAAAGTGAGGTCAATGTTTATGGTCTTGATTCAAACAATGTGACTATTTACACCATTTAAAACAAAGAATAAGAACAACCTTAACCAAACTATTTCAAAGATTAAAGAAATTTAAAGGTTCAAACATCATTCATCCGAACCCATGTACATCAAATTCTTGAATTCAAAGTGTGAAATTTGTGAGATGAGATTCACATACCTCAATCTTGATCACAAGTGAATTAGGAACAAGAAAGAAACGATTTGAATATGTTCAATCAACAAATTATAACATCAGAACGCAAAAAAAATATACAATCACACCATACGGCTCATGAACATCACCGAAACCGAAATTAACCTAAATTTTGAGTGAAATCCAACCTGTAGATGCAAGAAGAGTGAGTGAATCAACCCTAAATGCAACAAAAGTGATAGATTCAATAGAGAATGGAGGGATTTCGATCGAACAGTGAGTAGTTTGAGTCGCTGGTTCATAAGTAGAGGAGCGGGTGTGTGATTTTGAAACAAGTGAAAAAAAAGTAGCTAAGTCCCCTTTATATAGTATTAGGTTTAGCGAACTTAAAAAATATCTAAGTTTTAAACAAGTTCGCTAAGAACTGTCTCCAAGTTCGCTAGGAGTAAGCGAACTGAGACAAGTTCGCTAAAAAGAGAATTTTCAAACAAGTTCGCTAAGGCCTAAAAGAAGTACGCTAAGCCTAAAAGAAGTTCGCTAAGGCCAGGAAGTTTGCTAAGGCTAAGGAAGTTCGCTAAGCCTAAAGAAGTTCGCTAAGCCTAAGGAAGTTCGCTAAGGCTAAACAACAAGTACGCTAAGGCCAAACAGGAACTTGTGACAGCAAAATTTTCTAAGTGAAAAGAAGTCTGCTAAGGTATAAACAAGTTCGCTAAGAACAGTTTAACCTCAGTAGACTTTTAATGCAAGTGGAGAAGTTTGCTAAGGCAAAATCCTTCTTAGCGGACTTCTCAAACACTGAATAAAAACCAAATTTAGGAGAAGTTCGCTAAGGACAAATTCTACTTAGCGGACTTCTCACTAGAGAAAAATACATAAACAGTCAAGTTCGCTAAGAACAAATTTGTTCTTAGCGGACTTCAAGAAAAGAACTAAAAAAGGTTACAAGTCTTTCAAACAAGTTCGCTAAAGGAAAACGTGTTAAACATTCTTAGCGGACTTACCTCAGACAGACGTTCGCTAAGGCAATAAACAAGTCCGCTAAGAGTAGAATTGTAACAAAAGGGTAAAAAAGTAAGTCTAAAAATTTTCACATAACCAAAAACTTAAAGAAATGCATGCCGGCTACCAGTAACCTACCAGGATGATAATTTTTGTATTAATAAATCAAGTACCTGTAGATTTCAACAAATTTGATCATGACCCACCTAGTACCTAAATTTGACTTTGATTGGTCAAAAATTCCACCCGAACTCAAAATTTTTCACTTTCAACCAAGTTGGGTCAATTTTCCACTCGAACTCAAGAATTCATTTTCTTTCAAGTTGGTTAACTTCGAACCAATGCCAAGATGGATTTTAGCACAAGTTGGTCAATTTTGCACCAAACTTGGAAATTTAAGCACTTTGACTTTGAAGATTCTCCTATTTTTGTATGGTCATGGTCAGACATGTTTAGAATCATACCGGTCAATTACGTGATCAATAACAATTACAATTTAAATCACCTTTCGGATCCGGTACCCTAAGTCAGATTTTCGGTATTGTTTATCAACTTAAACTCAGACAAGGTAATTTTCAACAAATTTCTGTGACATATTTATCATGTTTTATCCGATTAGTGAAAGATGTGATTAACCTTTTATACAACTTAAGTCACCAGAATTCTACCATGGGCCATTTTTGCACTTCGGATACAACCCACACACATAAGAATTTTAAAATTGGTACATATAGAATTTCTTCAACATATGACAACCTATATTATTTCCCCCCTATTTCTCTAGTGTTAAGTAGCTAATTTCATGAATGGATGTTATGATGGATCGCGTGAACATAAGGTCATTGCTTTCGCAAAGCAGATGTGTCACGGATAATGATGAATGGAATGATGGAGTCGCGTGGTTACAAGGTCATTGCTTTCGCAAAGCAGATGTGCCATGGATTTATTGATGGATGAAGCGACACCAAGGTCTTTGCGTAAGCAAAACAGATGGTGTGCTGATGGGTGAAATCAGGGACTTAATGCTAAAGAAATATTCGTGTGTGTAGGCATATCGTACTTAGCTCAGACTTAGGCAAATCTAAAGAATTTTGCACTGGTAGATTTAAAGGTTCACATTTTCAAGCAAATTAATGTGTAATCATAGAAATAGTCTACTTCTAAGTATGTTGAGCCTACCGACACATCAAATGCTAGAGTTACCGGTTGACCGGATCATATCCTATGGTTAGATCTACAAGACCAGAATCATATCATGTTCCTCACATTTTGTCATGGATCCTAGAGAGAGATTGTTGTTGTCATGAATTCGTTGTTATAATCATTCGACTAGTTCATCATCTTTCTTGTTTGATTATCCTAGATTCATCTCCACATCATCATCGCCTCGGGTTTTCGAATCTGACCCTCGTTCTCGCTCAAAGTTAGGATTCTTGTAGTGAAATCGGTCCTGACAAATGGTATCAGAGCCAAGGTACCGATCAGATTTCATCTCACGATGAATCTGGTCACTCGAATTTGGATTTTGAGCTTGAATGGCTGAAGATGATGAAAACCCATTTTGGATACTTTTTCTATTTTTTCTTCATTATTGATGGATTCTGGACAGATCAGATGTTGTTAGATGTTAGGTTATTGTTCATGGAGTTTATCTTGATGATTTTTTATCTTCTATATGTTCAAATCAGTGAGAAATTGAAGATCCGAGCTGGTTTTTGGTAACTGTTAGAGTTTTCCCGTTTTTGGGGGTTTGAAGAATGTTTTAGTTTGATTATGAGTTTTCGGGGCTTTTCTTCATGGATTTGGATGAAGTAAGGTATGATTCTCAGTGGAAAACGCATTCCCGAACCATTGGAAGCATCCATTTCATCTAAATCTTAACCGTTTGGGTAGATCTAGAAAAACACACACTAATGTGTGTTTCATGGTGTTCATTGTGTTCTTGAGGATTTCCAGATTTGGGAGCTGATTTGATCCGAGTTGCTGCTGTTTATGTGTTGTTGATGGCCACAACAATGTTGTTAACGGTTTATAATCACATCTCGTGCATCATATCGAGAATTCCGATCGTTCTGGGCAGATTCAAAGAACACCAAGTAAGTTTCTTCATGTTTATCACGTTTTCCAGATTTGTTCCAAGTGTTTGAAGGTTTGCAGATTGCCCTAGCGAACTTGTTGAGTTATTAGTGAACTTCTCCTCTCCTTAGCGAACTTCCACTGATTCTTAGCGAACTTGTTGTCGTGTTAGCGGACTTGAGGCTTGCTTTAGCGGACTTGTTTCATGCTTAGCGAACTTCCGGTAAGCTTTAGCGGACTTGTTTGGTTAGCTGACTTGTCAACTGGGTTTTCGTTCGAGGTCGTTTCTGTGGATTCTGTTCGTATAGGATTATAGATCACAATGCTACGAGTTCAAGGGTACTAATTTCGTCACTTTTTGTTGAGATATGACGGAGTTATGGCCTAAATACGTTTTTCCGGTGAGGTCCCATATTTCCGATGGTTCTTCCGGTTTATTAGGGTTTCGAGAGGTAGAGGATGACAGCTGATGACGTTGCGTCTCCTCATTGGCGCAGAGAGAATTTTGTCTCTCTCTTCATTTGTCGGATACCAGTCAACCTTAATATTGTTGTCGAAATTTGATTGGGCAGGAGAATGACTTGTGGGACCCGCACACTCAAAGAATCATTGGAAATCAGGGTATTGTCCATTTGTGAGTGGTTGGGAAAGTCAGCGCATGGGACCCGTCGCCAAAAAGAAGTCGTTGGGCTCATGTTGTTGTCGCCATCCGATTGGTGCACCTCCCTCTCATGCGGATTCACCTCTGTGACCATTAGATCAGAAAGATCTGAACTGTAGGTTGAGATTTGCTTCCTGTTTCGCATTGGCTAGCGTTACATCACACGGATCAAGCTTTTCAACATCGTTGGATTGTCACAATTCCAGCCGTAAATTTATTTGGAAGCTATTTTCTGATTGGTGGATTTATTTTCAACACGGATCATGGTTTTTATTTAGAGATTTAATTAACTAATGGATATTTCAGCATTGTTTCGTTAAACACGGGGATTTTTCTATTAGTCTTTAACGAGACTAACGAGATAACGCCTCAATGGAATTGCAGAAAATTTTTATTGGTCATGGATTTATTCCATTTTATTTATTGGGGTTCTAATTTATTGACGTCACGCGTACGTTTGCTATCGACCACTGACGGGTTAGCTTTATTATCCGGTTAATTATCCAACTTACTCGTTATATCTCACGGTTTATTTTTAGCTGATGCAGTGCGGATGTTAGCTAACCGGATTAACTGGATCTCAGTTAAATATTGGAATTCTCCGTTAAATCTCTCAGATGGCCGTTTCTTGATGAAAATTGACGGAATTTGTCAGATTGAGCCGTTTTCACTAGTAATTCTCAGAAATCTTCACGGAATATTTTTGTGAGCTCGATTTTCAGAAACCAAAATTATGAAGACTCCGGTTATGATTATTTTACGCTCGGGTCTCAATTTTTCTCAGATTTGACACTTATCTTTATTTTCGCATCCAACCTCAGTCACGCGGATTATTCACAACTGTCAGCATCCGACTTCCGGTTTTTCGCAAGATTGTCCGACTTCAAGATTGTTTATCCGGTTTCTCTAGGCAACCGATCACGACAGTCCGACTCTCTGCATTTGATTTTTCGCTTCCGCATCGGAGGTTTTTCAGAGGGATCTAGAGAAAAAGGGAAATTATTATGGAAATGGATTATCGGGTCGATTATCAGAAGTTGGAGCATTTTCAGTGTTTGACTTGTTTATTCGATTCGGTTTGTTGCGGGTTTGACTCCGATGTTCAGCATTTTCTCAGTATTTTACCCGACCGCGTGAACCGAGTGAGCTGCAACACTTGGCTCTCAACTGGAGAAACAAGAACAGAAAAAGCTTATTCAAAGGGGGAATCTCTATAACAGATTGTCTCCGGTTTATCAATTTATCGTTGAAGATGTATGGCAGAGCGATTCTTCAGCAATTAAACAGATTTGAAAGCATCAGTCAAAAGGGAATATGTTGGAACAAAAATCTATGTGACTGACGCCATCAAATCTGTTTACTGAAGCATTCGATTGAAGAATCCATGTGAATCGATTTAGAGACTGGGTTGTGATGATCGAAGCTTGCGAGATTGGACCGAAGACCGTTTTTTGGAAAAGTCAACCGTTCGGGTCAACGGTCAACATAAAAGTCAACAGAAGATCGGTTCGAGCGAGTCAAGCTTCGGATTAATTAAATAAACTCTGGTTTAATTAATATTTATGTTATTTGCTTTACTTGTAATTTTGTTCATTTTGTTATTTTTTCTGTTGTCAGTCACCCTCACTATATATAGTGAGGGTGCCCATTACAAGTAAAGGAGTCTCTGAAAATGAAGATGATGAATTTCTTGTAGAGTGATGTGAGCTTCCATTCTAGAGAGAGAGTGAGTCATGGATCCTAGAGAGAGATTGTTGTTTTCATGATTTCGTTGTTGTAATCATTCGACTAATGAAATCATTCGACTAGTTCATCATCTTTCTTGTTTGATTATCCTAGATTCTTCTCCATCATCATCGTCTCATGGTTTTTCGAATATGAACCCCGTTCTTGCTCAAGATCGAGATTCTCGTAGTGAAAATCGGTCCTGACAGTCAAGAGTGAATATGTGATCCTCTGGTCTGATTCGACGTCTCATCGTCCATGGATGTGAACCAAGAGGTACACGAATCAGAGAGGTTAAGGAAATGTCTCAGGACTAACCGGCTCCTCGCCGTGAGTATAAGGGGTTCGGATGATGTAAACGACTTATCGTAAACCAGGTGCGTGCAGGAGTGAGTATCACGATGCATGAAAAAAAATGTTTAAGTGCAACTAATGCAAAATAGTTACAGTCTAATACGAATCTTAGTTCGCTGTAACCAATGGCTCTAATACCAATCTGTCACACCCCAAAAAATCCACGTGCGGAATACCACCACAACGAGCGTGACAAACCAGGATCGCCATCCATTAGTTACACCAAACGGCCAGTAATTAATAAAAATGTTTCATATTTCATTAAAATATAGATACAGAGTGTACAATTGCGAAAACGTAAATACAATTATATTATTTATGTAAAAACATCATCACCCAAGGTGACGTGGCTTGTTCAAAGACACTAAAAGGGTTTCAATGTCTCATGCATGCGTACTCGTGATACTCGAAGATCTGCAAACTGAGAAATAACATGCTAAAAAGTGTCAACACAAAGGTTGGTGAGTTCACAGGTTTATAAGTTCAGTAACATTTCAAATTCAGTTTAAGATTGACTGTTCAACAACAGTCAAGTTGTAAGAGCATAATCACTAATATATATCAAATAGCTAGCTAGGCTATATACATGAAACTTCGCACGTTGATGGTCACCAAAGCTAACAGTTGTTTATAGTTTGCCTTGTTGTGTTTAGGATGAATATAACACCCGTTCGATATCCAATCGTGCCAGCGCGACTGACCCGGGTGGGGTTTGTCAGACCCAGTAGTACTACAATATATTTCCCGCTATCGTCATTAATACTAACTGTAGGGAAAAATAGAGCTTGGAAGATTTCCGGCTGAAATGCCAATTTTACTAGTTCCGGCTGAAGTTGAAGTTGAAGCGGAATTCACACTTCAAGCGGAATAGGCAGTTCAAGCGGAAAGAAGCAGTTTTGTTACTTAGCGAATATTCCGGGTGAACTCGATTATCCACCAG
>JBCNJP010000017.1:68014847-68042255 GCA_039602395.1 Deinandra increscens subsp. villosa | reverse complement strand
TAGCTGAATAAAGAGCCAACACTCTACGTGCTACCTCTCGGGTTACAAGCTCGTTTGATGCGCCTATGAATGAGGTTTTAGAATCGAGACCCTGTGTGCTTGAAAGGGAGATAGTGACTCTCTGATGGCGCATCTTAGTGAGATTCTTATAGAAAGAAAAAAAAAGAGAAAAGAAAAAAAAGATCAAAGTTTCATCATCCATCTTCCACTATTTCTAAGATATATGAGTATTTAGGTTGCGGTGATAGAACAATCTATATTATTGAATCCTTTCCTTGACATGCCTTGAGATGGAAGCAGGTTGACCTGTAGCTTTCTAGGTGTGGGACTCATAAGTTGAATGATGTCATGTAAAGATAAATAATAAATAAACACTTTGGGGGTTGAAAAATTGGTGGTTAGGTTTAGTCGGAAAGAAATACCGGCAATTACGATTAGCGTTTGAATACAAGAATGAAAAATAAAGATGATAAAAGTTTTGAAGCTGATTCCCTAGTTATTATTCCATGACAGTTTTTTCGAGACGAAAAAAGATAAGTGTGGAGATGTGATGAAAGTTTTAAAGGTACATATTATTTATTATTAATCACTTAACCGATTGAGTCTAAAAATTTATATTTTTATTCGGTTGTTGATGTTTGGTATGTTGGGACGAGAATGAGTTTAAATAATGTGAATAAGTTGAACCTAAACCATTACGTGTTAACGAGTTCGTTTGAGTTACTAAATTTTAATTGTTTAACATAAGTGGGTTTTATTTAATAAAAATTGATGACTTGTTTATTTATGTAGTTGAACAGCAAAAGTGAAGAAAGATAAAAAAAAGATATAAAAGAAGAAGGACTGAAGCATACATGGCCACGTGATGGCTTGAGTTAAATAAAAGGAAATTACAAGTTGGTCACACGTGAGCTGAATTAAAATTCTAAATGTGAACTTACGAGGCTTAAGAGAAAGAAATGCAATAAGGGACTAGCAACAAAATGAGGAAATTAGAACCTCACGTGCGTGGAGTATGATCTTCAAATAATTATGTTGGGCAAATGTGAACGCAAAGAGCAATTGAAATTTGGAATTCGGAAGCAAATAGGCGCATTGTGACGCGACAAATGGTGAATACAACCCTCGAAGGACTTAAGTGAGCAAAAAATTCTTATTTTTCGATCGGGACTTATATTTAAACATTCTAAGTTTGTTTTTAGGTTTTTTAAGTCTGGGTTTTTTGTCAGAGCCGATCCTAAGTGACTTTTACTTAGTTTTTCATCTTTTTTCTTGTTTCTGAATGATTTGATGATGATTCCGATGTTCGAGTAACAATCGGTGATTACTTGGGTGAACGGTTAGTGTTTTTGCTGATTTTAAACTTGGATTTCTATTTGTTAGATGGGATTTGATATGTGACAATCATAATCTCAGTGCTTATTTGATTAATTTCGATTGTTTATCATTGTTTGTACCCCCCCCCCCCCCCCGCTCCTGGACTACCTCTTTTAGCATTGCTCCAGTACTATACTTAGTACGTGCATGATAATAAGTTGGTTAGGTTGGTTAAATGTTAGCACAGTCATGTCTATGTGAGATCAATAATTCACTAGTCCGGATCCTAAAGTAATTACCTTTTTAGTAATATAAGTTACAATCAACCAATTGCAAGTTAGTTAATTTAGTTTTGAATTAGTTAATCATTAATTTTAGCTTTGCAACCAACAACCAAATTCAACAGCCAAGAGGCACTTTAGTTAATTAATTACGTTAAGTTAGTTTAGTAGTACAACTTAGGATAGTGACAGTATTCTAGGTTCGTAAATTAGGTTAGATAATTAGAGTCACTAATAACCATCAAATCACTGGATTGATACCCGACTTACCCTGTCTATAGGTTAGTTAGGATTATTTGTATAACGGTCACGACACTCGTTATCAAAGGTAATTTATTGCAAATTTACATTCTAGAACCCATTAGATTTCGTATCAATCGGTCGAGTATAGTGGGAACTATATATGTGATTATAAGTTAATAAGGAACTAGGAAATGCTAATATCACCCCTCCTATCCCAATGGTTATGCCACATGCATGTCACTCTAAGGTCACAGGTTCGATCCCACGGTCACCAAATCCTTGTTTTTGTATTTAGTTAACTTGGTAATCCTTTACATACACTAATCAATCCTTAATCTAATTAAAACCAGGTTAACTACCACATGAGGACCTTAGTCGACTTGGTAGTCGCCCTACCAGGAGAGTGTGAGGTCACAGGTTCGAACCTCGTCACCTCTCCACTTCTTCATTATTTTTGATAAAACCATTTTTAGCCTAAAACCTATATTTTTTCTAAAAAAAACTAACACTTTTAATATGAACGATTAACCAAGGCTTATAACCGAAACTCTATGATCGGTGAACCATATCCAACCTTTGAACCGAACGGGAATTCGGTTCGGATCAAGCCTAACCGAATACTCACATAATAGTCGGCCAACCAAGCTCAAAAACATGCATGGGTAGATGTAACCGAATGTACATACCGGTCGGGTCATAGCTACGTGTTAAACCACATTTTCTTTATGTTGCATGCATAAGGGTTGGGTTCACAACAGAACCAAATAACCAAGACCAATCGGGGTAACCCAAGTAATTGGGTCAATCCCCTAAAACCCACGAACCAGATTATATCCATTTTGGGCCTTAAGGCCCACTGTTTTATAAAATCAATCGGGCTACGGACCAAGTATCATTTTAAACTAATCGGCTTCGGCCCACTGTTTAATAAAACTGTTTTGGGCCTCACGGTCCACTGTCACCTTTCAAACCCTTCGGATCGGACCCTCCAGTCAGGACGGATCTATTTTATCAAATCAAACAATCAAATAAACCATTTGTGAGCTAAAACCCGAGAACCCGAACCACTGTTCGGATCCTAAATAACCAACTGAATGCAGACCATGGGCCCACTGTGATCGGGTTAGGGTTAAACCTTCAGGTCTAGTTACACAAATCAGGTATATCTTATAAAAACCATCTTAAACCTTTTAAAAACACTTTTGGAACAAACCCGAAACCATGCAAACTAACCTTAAACTCATTTGGGCCTACGACCCAATGATTTTATCCTAAACCCGAGAGCTAAAAGCCCAAGTGTAAGTTCTTGTTATTTGGGCCTTCGGCCCAATACCCGAACCATAACCTGAAACCTTACTGTTGGGCCGAAGGCCCAATGGCAACTACTTGATCCACAGGATAATCTTTAAAACTCTAAGTAAACCCAAACCATAAAATACTAATCTTAAAACTAATACATATAAACTCCACCGAGTATTAGAAACGCAAAGCCATTGGTCATAACCTTAAATACTATGAGATACTTAAAACTATATGAAAATGCGTGAGCGGTGGATCGTCTACTTAGTCGTTATGAAATCAATATAAAACAAGGATGAACACAAGAAGTATATACAATAGACTTGAATTAACCACAGAGAACCACAGAGTACACATGTGAAAGATATGACTTCTAGCTATCGAACTGAATACAAGACAACCTATATATACTAGTTGAACCACGATGGTCCGAACCTCCAGTTCGGACAAGTTCGGACTTGTCCGAACCTGGAGTTTGCCTGGAGTTCGTCTAGAAGCAATCTTGCATATACTCATCTTGTATTCGATACTTTACATGACGAACAGAAACCATGTATCAACAAACTCCCCCTCGGCATGTGCAGTATCATCTCCCATCTACAACTTGTATCTTGTATTATCAATGAAACTCTTCCTCAATCTTGACGATGAGTTTAATATTGAATACTTGATATTGCATTGTGTGTAATCTCTTTATCAACAACCTTCAGAAGACTTGAAGTTGTGATGTTCTCTTTCCACTTAGAAACCTACCAACATAAATAATCTTGACGCAAAAAGTCTCTTCGAGACTCCAAGGTATTTTGATTTGAAAATTGATTTTGTATTCCGTGTTGATCAATCGAAAACAAATAAGAAACAAAATCTTTTTGGCTTTTAGAAACTTTACATCAAAACACATCTAAAATCTTTTTGGTATTTTCTGATATGAAAAAGTAAATGCATTACAGAATCAGACACTATTTTTGTCTTTTGCGAGAAAGATCACGACTTGGGATCATATTGGACATAACATGCTGAACGACACTTCAATTTCAATTATTGTAGCACATAACCCATGTCGATTGCAGATATAATTTGTCCAATTTTAAACTCAGGCAAAATCATACTCATAACTTCTGGATAAGTTAAGATATTGATTATATTTGCATTGACCAGTGTACCCCACACTATCAGACATACCCATATATACTTTGTTTATCACAATTTTGTAATTTCATTTGTGATTTAATCACATAATGATTGTATTCATGATACAGTCAACTGTGTTCCACGCAAAAAGAAATAAGAACTTTATCGTCTACCTTAAGGTCGATCTTTCGATACACAGATAAGGCCTCGGATTTAACAAAATAAGAAAATAAAACAAGTTGAAATTATATAACTCAACAACAATCAGGTCAGTCTTGTGGACACACAGAGAAAGTCCGATGAGTTATACGAAACACCAAAGAAAATAAAGCAGAACGTCAAACGAACAACAATATGGTCGGCCTCGTGAGCACACAGAGAAAGTCTGATCGTTTGACAAAATAAAAAAAAATCAAACAAGTTTAAATCTTTGCAAAAAGAACACATGTATACTCAATGACTTCTCATTTTATTTTTCACATATCATTTTCTTGATCTATCATGAGATATGCATCAAGA
Source organism: Deinandra increscens subsp. villosa (assembly GCA_039602395.1). Lineage (NCBI taxonomy): Eukaryota > Viridiplantae > Streptophyta > Magnoliopsida > Asterales > Asteraceae > Deinandra > Deinandra increscens. The sequence continues at coordinate 68,037,465 of JBCNJP010000017.1, read as the reverse complement.
TGTTGTCCACTTGGTCAAGCAACTGATTTAGTGTATATCACATTTGAATACTTTCTGATTTGCCGAGCCTACCTTACACATCGATCAAATGATCTTATGGCTTTTTCACCTTCATCTATTTTATCCATGAGTCAGACGATGTAAGCCAATGTACCATCATTTCCCAATCATGTCAGATACCAATTTCTCATTTTTCAATGTTTTTGACTTTTTCAAATATCTCCCCCTAAAAATGACAACTCTATTTATAGATTTTCATTTTTAACATTTTGAGAAACAACACACTATTATTGTATTTTTGCAAAAACAAACTCCCCCTCAAGATGAGATGGAGTGAAAAACAAATGAAAAATTGATCAACCAACACGAATATGTTCAGATAAGTAATTTTGAAAATCAGATTGATTTTGAAATTCAGATTAAGTTATCACAGATATAGCATAATCAGCAATTTTCAATCACCGATAGGTCTTCCTGAAATACCTGTGTGACACCAAATAAAACATTAGTTTCTTTGGGATCGACCCGATTCAACAACGTCGGGTCGCCCGGTGTCTTCCACATAGTCGATGTTGGCCTTGGAAACAACTTTGGGTTTCCATATTTGAATTTTTTTTTAATTTTGATAAGAACCAGAGTCAGATTCAACCGGCGTACTTGGTTTAGACCATGACAGCTTACGAGTTGATTTGATCTTTGGAGACCATGGTTCATCAAAAGTCGACCTTTGTTATCCACATATTTGGCAGTGTTGTGGATATATGCAATCGTTGGACAATCAGCATCAAGATGTCCTGGTTGACGACATGCATAAGAAAGTCGTTCTCGGAAAATATTTGACAAATTCTTTGAATTTGAAAAACCAGACGAATGTTCAGAATCAAAAGTATCAAAGAAACCATCAGAAGAATCATACCTAGGAGATGGACTCCTTGAAGATGATGACCTTCCAGAATAATATGATTTTTCTTTCATAGGAGGCGATTTCTTTGGAACGTTAACTTTTGAATTTTGCTTTGCATTTGCTGGCTTCTTTGTTTGAACCGGTTCTTCCTTCACTTGATAACCTAAGCCTTTGTGCTTTAAACCTGAAGATTTTGATGAACTTGAAGAACCAGAAGCTTCTCTTGCCTTTTCTTCACTAGTTAATTTTGCTTTGATATCTTTCAGCTTGTTCTTCTCAACCAAAACTTTTTCTTCTTCAGTTCTAGATGAAGAACTTGAAGCTACCTTATCAAACACCTTTTCATTCTCCAGAAAAACAGACTTTAAAATAAATTTTGGAGCATTACCCAAAGGCTTTTCTTTCTTCTTAGACTTTGAGTTCTTTTTCTTGGATGGAGTGGCAAACTTGGAATAATCATGCAATTCACCCTTAGGATCAAGCGGAGCATATGTTACCTCAATCAAATCCACTGGTTGAGGAACCCTGTGGAAATCATCTTTCTTAGAATTCTGCTCACTCTTATTCTGCTTGTAAAGAAAATTCAGCAATGTCGGTGACAAATTGCAGTTCTTTACTTGCCATTTTAACTCCAAAATTTCCAATTGTAAATCATTAATTTTCTGTTGAGCCTCAAACACTTCCTTTTGTGACTTGATGAAATTTTCATTAAGATCATCATATTCATAAGCTTGTAATTTCGTGATCTCACATTCAACAAACAACTCCTCAAGCACACTTTCTCTCTTCTTTTTATAAATCTCAACATCTTTAGTCAACACTTCATTCTTATCACGATAAAGAACATTTTCATCTTGAAGCATAGAAATTTTGTTTTGAAGCTTCTCAACAGTTGCAGCAATTTCAATAATAAGAGCATTAGCCTTTTCATTGTTGAATCTGATAACTCTTTTCAAATAGATTTTTAAAATCTTGTGCTGCATCTAGTGCTTCAGCTTTGGCTTTCTCACATTCTTCAGCCAATTGTGTCTTTTCTTTCAAAACATCTTCATGCACATGAACCAATTCATAATACTTCTTTTGAAGATCATCCAATTCTTTCTTAAGATCAACAATCTCTTCAGTTGTCAATTTAGATCTTTCCTCAAATATTGCAATCTTGTTACTTAGCTTTAAACATGCAATACATATTTATTCTTTAACTTTAACTTCTTTAATCATTTAATCCCTCATCAAAAGAAACAGATTTCTCGTCAACCTTGGAATTTTCACTTGGTGAATGAAAAACCATATGAGCATGTTGACCAGACTTCAGCTTGTTTTCAATTGAACTTGGACATTCTCTTGCAAAGTGACCATAAACAGAACACTTATAACACTTAACCTTCGATTTGTCCAATCCAATTTTACCATCTCGATTCAACCTTTTCTTGCCAGTTCTATGAAAAAATTTCTTCGTTCGGCGAACTAACATAGCATATTGCCAGTTCAAATCCATCTCTTCCAAATGATCATAATCAATCTGATCGTTATCTTTATTTGCCAGCTCAGCATTATTAACATCACCAGTAATAACCCCGAAATATGAAGATACCAACGCAGACATTAAAGCATTATAATCATCGGTGGTTTGAACAGACAATGCATTTTGAGTTGAAGAACTTGGAACAGAAACATTACAACCAGCAGAATAACTTGGAGTTTCAGATTTACCTACAATGAATGCTGTAGGAGGTGCAGAATTAAGAATATTAGATTTTCCAGCATTCATGGTAGAATCATTATCACCAAAGTACACAGCAGGATTCTGAATTTGTGCAGGAAGTGATTTATTCACCATCAACTCCATATCTCTGGCTTGAATTCTTTGAATTAAATCATTGAACGACAATCCCGGATATTCCTTGTCGTGAGCAATCATCATCACATAATTCTCCCACTTCTCTGGCAAAGCCTCTAGAATCTTTTCTTTCATATCAGCTTCTTCCTTTGTAAGACTTACCAAACGCATTTCACTCATCAAATGAGCGAATCTTGCAATCAGATTTGGAATTGTTTCTTTTTGATAATGCTTGAAACTATCAAATTCCTTCTTTAAAACTTTCTGACGACTCTTCTTATATTGATCATTTCCTTCACATCTCTTTTCTAATGCATCCCACAAACTTTTTGATGTGTAGTTACTGGAAAATTGATGTAGTAACTCTTTAGGCAAAGCCATTGTCAAAGTACCATAAGATTTCTTCTCAGCTTGATAAGCTTTCTTTTGTTCAGATGACATTTTTCTTTAAAGAATGGGTTCACCAGTTTCATCCTTTGGATAAACATATTGCTCAGTAAACGCCAACCACATATCGCTCAGTAAACGCCAACCACATATTATTGTCATTTGTGTCAACGTAAGCTTCAAATCTTTTAACCCAACTATGATAATCTTCCAATTTGAGTAATTTGGGAACTTTCTGACTTGTTTTAATTTCATTATCATAATTCATCATTGTTTGCATCGTTGCTTGAACCGAATTCTGAATAGCTGCGAACGCTTGAAAATCGGACATTTTTGAAAATCAGGTTACTGTTCACTCCGAACTTGCTCCGAACCTTGTCCGAGCTAACTATGAACTTAATCCGAGCCTTAACCGAGTTTAAACACGCCGAACTCCCTCCGAACCTAACTCTCGGAGAAAAGGACCGAACTTGGAACGAATGTCGTCCGAACACTCACCGAACCACTACCAAACGATGTCCGAAATTGTAAAATCGCCGAACTCCGTCCGAACTTCGAGTTCGGAGCTGTTATTCCGAACTTGTCCGTATCTCAAACGAGAACTAGCTCACTCGACACCATTTTCTCGATTCTCAGTGTTTTTGGATGAACTTTTCGACAAAAACACAAGAAAACTCGATAGACACAATCTAGAAGAGGATATTCGATAAAGGACACACTCGAGAAGATCAAATAAACTCCAAAATGATACTCATATTCGTAACACGAGAAATTTTAAGTCTAAACTGCGATAACAGATATTTTCGACCAGTAGAACAAACCAAAAGCTCTGATACCACTTGAAAATGCGTGAGCGGTGGATAGTCTACTTAGTCATTATGAAATCAATGGTGGATAGTGTCACACCCCCAAAATACCACTAACGGAGTTTATACCGTTAAGGGGCGCGACAAGACCAGGATCCACAACCATAGTTACAAATACTAAACGAATCAGGGTTAGTTCAAACACAAGTTATAAATCAAAGTCTTAAATTACATACGCAGCGGAAAAATAATTGTCCTTAGCACTAACCACGTGCTTTACATAAATGTTGTTTTAAATTCCCAATTTAGTTTAAATAAAAGTAAACATCTTCTGTGCCATGCCAACCTCCAGCGGATACTCCTTAGCGATCTGCAAAAGTTTAAACCACGCAAGTGTCAACCTAACGGTTGGTGAGTTCACAGTGGGCTTGTCATGCATTGGCCCGGTCTCATAATCATAATTCGTGTCAAGGTATACTTACAAGTCATTTATTTGTGAAAAGCAATGCTCGTAATTAAATCTCAGTTTATAAATGGTTTGTCCGTGACCTACGTCATCGGGTATGTACTAGTTCCGTAAAGTTAAAGGACTCAACCGATATCGCGGGTAGCTAATCCGTTGTTCCATGCTCTAAGGAAGTTTGTACCAAAGCTGACTTATTTGTGGGGGCCGAGCCATCCCGTACGGTGCGGACATACGTCATCGCGGTTTTTGCCTCCCCCGTGTCCTCTCGGGACCACGGTCAAATAGGCTGATATTGTTCCTCCGTGCACTTCCCGTGCCACGGGGCGGAGTTTGTCAAACTCCAGTAGATCTACCCAACATCCCCTCGCTTTACAATTAATGGCACAATTTTAGTTGAGGACTTTTAAGTTATAAGGCATCCTTAGAAAACATGTGATATCATATGGTTTAGACTTTAACCTACACTAGCCATATTAAAACGTTTTCAGTTTTGTTTCAAAAATAGTTTGTTCAGAGTTCACAAGTGTTTCCCATAAAACACTTCAGTTCATCAAGTGGGTGCCAAGCATCCCGTGTTCTCATGTTCATCAGTAGGTGCCTAGCACTCTAGAGTTTATCAGCATTGTTTTTCGTTAAGTTATTCGGTGTGGCCCAAACGGACTCACGGTAAGCGGGTTAGTGACACTCACCTTTGGTTGCACTGCTACACTTCAAGTAATCCAAATATTGTTGTTTAACGAAGACCTAGAACACGTTTAGGTCTTAAGTATTAGTTTCGTGTCTAATCTTTACTTAACGTCACTATGGCCCATAACATAGCACGTTGCAACTATGACTCGACATACCGACACACGACACCAATGGTTGATCATAAACAAGGGTTCATATAAATCATATATCAAGCATGTTTCATCATGTAAGTCATGGCATAACACTTAAGCAAATTTCACAAGTTTGGTTTTTAGGTCAGGTCTTAGTTTCGCTAGCATAGTTTCGCTAGGCAGTTTCGCCAGGTGCACGGGCAGCACTTTCGCTAGGCAATGCCCGGTGACACAGTTTCGCTAGGCTAGTTTCGCCCGAAACTGCTGACGCAGTTTCGCTAGCCTAGTTTCGCAGGGAAACTGGTTTGAACTTTCGTTCAGGTATTTCGCTCGGTAGTTTCGTTCGAGCTGGTCTGGTCAGGTTACCCGACGACACTATAGTTTCGCTGGGCAGTGTCGCTGGAAGGAGATATAGTTTCGCTACTTAGTTTCGCCCAGAGAACACGCAGTTTCGCTGGTCGCGAAAAACATACGGATTTGCCTAAAAATCAACCTAACAGCTTCTGATCATACATGCAATTCATTATCTAGCATCCATAGGCATTTACCAACATAAATCAAGCAGCTTTATCATGTTTAACATGCATTTTAATCATCAAATCTCTAAAAACACTTCTAAACCCTAAAATGACCAAAATTGCATAAATCATCATCATGGTTTGTTTTTAAACGTAAAGTTGCTGGCTTTATGGTAGATCTAGCATCCCTAAGCACTATCTCAGAAGCATACAAGTTTTCATGAAGGTTTGAGCATACTTTATAAAGAAACACATAGAAGAAGCAAGAAAACATAGTTTTGGGACTCACGGTTGGTTCTAGGATCGATAGATGAGATGAGGTGATGGTCTTGAGGCTGAGGTCTCGGTTTCCTGATGGTTTTCTCGGCTGACCAGTTTCCAGAGAATTGTGTGTGTGTGTTTTGTGATGAAATGAGGCAAATGGAGAAACTAGGGTTTATCAAGATTATTTATATCAGGAGCCAGTTTCGCTGGCCAGGCGAAACTAGCTCTGGTCTCGTGTCTTTGGATTATCTTAGCTGGCTACCGGGCGACACTATAGTTTCGCCCGCTAGTTTCGCTGGCGACCAAAAAGGCAAGTTTTTCCACATAATCAAGTATTTACAATTTGTCATGCTATTCACAATATTAAATCATGCATTTAAATTACATTGCACATAAAGACAATCAATGATGAACACATAACACATATGGACGGGTTCGGTGATCAACCAAAGGTCGTGGACGTATTCGGCCTAGTTATGCATTAGCTACTAAGTTAATACTTATAACGTAACTAACGGATTTGTCTAACGGAAGTTAACCTTGAAATTCTCGGGTGTCACAGATAGTCTACTTAGTCATTATGAAATCAATGTAAACACAAGGATGAACACAAGAACTAAATACAATAGACTTGAATTAAACACAGAGAACCACAGAGTACACAGGTGAAAGATATGACTTCTAGCTATCGAACTGAATACAAGACAACCTATATATACTAGTTGAACCACGATGGTCCGAACCTCCAGTTCGGACAAGTACGGACTTGTCCGAACCTGGAGTTCGCCAGGAGTTCGGCCAGAAGCAATCGTGCATATACTCGTATTGTATTCGATACTTCATATGACAAACAGAAACCATGTATCAACAACATATAATCTTTAAATTAGGTGTACGATACTACCACAAGGTAAGGCAAAGGATAAAGACGCATAGGTGAGTTCCGAAGCTCCTCTCCGTTTTTTATATGTTTTTGATGGTGGTACATGCTCCCTTTTTATTTAAATTGTATTTCATTTAATGTTATGTATCGTACTCTGAACAATGGACACTATTAAGTAATTCGTTGGATGCTTTACTATTATTATTACACTCATCATTCGGTCTAGTTAAATTGCCCCACTAGTCACACATGTACACAATCTTAATTCCTTAGTAAAGGAACCGCGGGTAATATAAATAGCGTTATTTTGGGATAATTCCTCCACATCCTCGTGCCCGTGCTATTTTTGGGACTCCCTCACGACGACGACATACTACTTTTGGCTCAACGAGACCCCATAGTTGGGTCCACCCTAATGATCGGGGAGACTCTATTGGCGAGTGGTCGCGCACACATAACAATCAGGTAAGGATCATGACGGATAGAGCATGGTTGATTATGGAACTTGTACAACATCAATTCCGTAGCATCTCATGGTCGACGGGTCATCCCAACGATAAACTTATCTCTAGCACGTACGATAAACCTATTTTTACTAAAACTTACTCATGTTAAACACTTCTCTACAACTAAACCTTTTTGGGTATACACCCTCAATGAAACTCCTATTTTCATAAAACTACATCAGTCTGTATACATGAGTGTGTATGAGTCCTAGTAGGTCCTTCGCTCTTTCACCGACATTCGAGAAAGGCAACTTGGTCAACTTGTGTGACACCCCGCCCCGTTTAACCGGGGACCGGGACGAGGAAAGATCGATACGTTTAACTAGCAAACATGAATACCCTATTAGATTTCAAATTGTTTATTACATTGTAGGAAATATAAAAATAAAAATAATCTAAGGCGGAAGCTAAAGGTCTTCTAATTCTCCACGAGCACGAGCTTGACTAAGGTTAATTCTTCTATCCAAGTCTTCAAAGCTAGGTACCTGATACATACTTAAAGAGGATTTGTGTCAACTATAAAGTTAAGTGAGTTCTCGAGTTTGGTTAGAAATAATAGTTATAAAAGTTGTAGTTTTATGAAAATAGGAGTTTCATTGAGGGTGTATACCCAAAAAGGTTTAGTTGTAGAGAAGTGTTTACTAGGAGTTTCATTGAAGGACCTACTAGGACTCATACACACTGATGTATACAGACCTTTCAGAATGATGTCAAGAAATGGAGAAAGGTGCTTCGTTACATTTACTGATGATTACATTAGATATTGGTATGTCTATCTTATGTGGCATAATTATGAAACTTTTGAAAAGTTTAAAGAATACCAGAACGAAGTACAAAACCAGCTTGGTAAGACGATTAGCACTTCGATCAGATCGAGGTGGTGAATATCTAAGCGAGGAATTCAACGCACACTTCAAGTCTTGTGGGATTGTATCCTATCTCACTATACCAGGAACCCCACAGATGAATGGTGTATCTGAGAGAAGAAATCATCCATTGTTAGACATGGTTCGATCAATGATGTGTCGCACTAGCCTGCCACACTCCTTTTGAAGTTTTGCTTTGTTGGAAATCTACGACTCGTTTAGGACAAAAATTAATTTTTTCGAATTATAAAGTCGTATTTTATATTTATTTTACCAGAAAAGAATTATACCAGATAATCAATTTGCGGAAGCGTTATAGTTTAAAGCTTATAAACGAGTTTCAGGCATTCCACACTAGTGACCCAATTACAAATAATTCAGATAAATATACCTATATAAATTGTATATATAGAGGGAGAAGATCATTAGAGAACCAATTGGGTTTGAGAACATATATATATATATATATATATATATATATATATATATAAGGAAATAATTTGTGGCTTGTGTATTAAATCACCTATTGGCGGATTATTTTGAAGGCCTATGTGATAGAATGGGTAAAAATTAGCTGGGTTATTGTTATATTGGGTCATTGGGCCATTTTAGACATGTTTGGACTCATTTAGAAGGAGCTTAGATGGTGTTTAGTGGGCTTATGTGGTCCAATACGGGAATTTTAGGTTAATTAGGGTTTTGAGAATGGCTTGCTAACCAAGCTTGTCCTCCCCTATATAAGGAAGATGTAACAACTAGTTTAGGGTTGTTGCTTTTGGAGTGTTTTGGAAAACTAAAGGTGTATCGAATTCTCTTTGAGAATTCGACTATTCATAGTGTTTGTGGCAATCGATTATCTCTGGTTTGCAGCATCTGGTTTGTGTTTCTTAATTGTTTCTATACTTTTATTCTTGATTATCTGATTAAACTTGAATCATCTCTAATCACCGGATTCCGCACGGTGATTAGTTGACTTGATATCGCGTGAGGAGAGATTTCGATCCTTACAATTGGTATCAGAACCAAGAAACGCAAGTTTTGAGGCTCTCGCGATATCAGATTCAAGTTTTGGTGAACTAACGATTTGAGTTTTTGTGGTGTTTTTTCAGTTCTTAGCACTGTTCGGAAGTTTCTTGCAGGTTCGATTCAAAACAGAAGACTTTTCGATCGAGTGTTTGACTTTTCGACCCTGTTCAAGGCCTTTTCGATCGACTTTTTTTATTGAAAAGCACATCCTGTCGCACATTGTTGATCGAGAAAGTCCCCCTGTGACTTTTCGACCAGTCTTTGTTGCTTGTTCTCCAATAGAAAAGTCCCCTTTGAGACTTTTTGATCAACCGTCTCCAATCAAAAAGTTCCCTTCCTGACTTTTCGATCAGCCTTCATTCAATCGAAAAGTCCCCTTGTGACTTTTCGATCAGCCGACCAGCTTTTCGATCAGCCAACCAGCTTGTCAATCAAGCCACACTTTTCGATCAAAAAGTCCACTTTTCGATCAAAAAGTCCACTTTTCGATCAAAAAGTCCACTTTTCGATCAAAAAGTCCACTTTTCGATCAAAAAGTACACTTTTCGATCCAAAACTTGACTTTACTATCCAAACATCACACTTTTCTTTCCAACCCTCCGGCTTTCACTTTTCGATCCGGTCAAGACTTTCCGGTCCGAATTTGCGCTAGATATTCATCCAAAGAAGATGATGGCACACGCTCTACCAGGTACCACTGCATCTAGCAATCATGAGGTATGTTCAAGCTCTAAATGTCAATCTGTGGTTAATGAATGTAAAGACTGGGAACGTAAGTTCATCAATGAAACCCTAAATCATGAATTAACTGGTAGAGACCTTAGGGAGTATAAAGATAAGAGTAGGATATTCAGAGAAAAACTGGAAGCTGCTAAATTAGATATTAAAAGTCTTCAAAAGCAAATTTGTGATAAAACTTCATGTCTTAGAATTACTAACTCTAAAGTTGAAGAGTTAACCAAAGAGGTGGATGAACTTAAAGCAAAATTAGCAACCTCTCAAAACAAAATTGAACGTAATGACAAGATTGTGTCTGAAATGCTGAAGGCGAGTTCTCTTTTTTACAATACAGATACTAGAATGAGGCATGTTAAAGGGAACACATGATTAGGGTTTGGTGTTGATGATAACAATGAAAAATCCATGCACTCTGTCCCAATGACTTTAATGCATGAAATGATTCCTGATCATGAAATTTCTAAGACCACTTTAGAAGTTAAGTCAGAAATTGACAAAAAACTTGCTGCATGCCCTATTAAAATTTATGCTCGTATTTCTAACATTACTAACAATTCTACCTCATGTGCAGATAAAGTAAACAAAGAAGCAGGTTCAAAGGGAGAAAGTGTGTGTTTTGAGAGTCAAAAGTTTCCAGTGTTTAAAACTGATGATTTTGTTTCAAAACTTTTTGAGTATGAGTCAACATTTCCCAAGTCAAATGTGTTTAATGAATCTGTTGTGTTTAATTTTGGGAAGTGTGATGATAAACCTAAACCTTTGAGAACTGTGAAAAAATTAAGAAGAGGTAAGGGACCACATGTTTGCCGGTACTAAACCCTCAAATGCTCGTGTGGTTGGTGTGGTAAAGGAACATGTTATGAACAATGTGCAGAAAGTACGGGACGCCAAACCTCATGACTTTGTCCTGTACGCAGAAGTCAATTCTACATATGACCAGTACAGACCGATACAGCAGGAGTACATTTTGACTACCAAGCCAAAAGGTCGAACCCATTGGATTCATAAAAATTATTCAAAACCATCTTGGCAATCCATTGGGCGAAACCAACCACAGGCTCCCACGTATCCTAAGAAGCAATCTTGCCATGTGTGTGGAAAGCCTGGACACTTGGCGAGAAACTGCTTGCACATACCATTTGAGCCTTATTATCCTACGAAATGTATGCAGAATCAGGGTCACACACATGGTGGTTCAAAACAAAAGCCTGCACCTTCAAACCCTAAGGTGCAGAAGACTGTACCTAACCAACCTAAACAATCAAAGGTATAGAAAGGGAACCAAAAGCCCAAGTCACCTCAGAAACTGATATTAAAACTAATAATGTGTGTCATGTTTTTCCAATCTCAGTCAGCTTTCCAAAATCAGTCAGTTTTCCAAAATTTGTCATGGTTTCCCAAAACCTAATGTGAGGTGTGAAGAAGAAAGGTGGAATGTGCCAAAGGTGGTAAACCAGTTTTACCAGCCTAAAGGGGTGTATAAAAAACACTCTAAACAATTTCAAGATGTCAAAATTGAAAATGAAAATGTTAAGAAAAGTCTACCCAAAGGTCCTCAGGTAAAGAGGAAAGTGAACCACCACACCTGGAAGGTCAAGAACAAAGATGTTCCTAAAGATGACTTAGTAAAACCCAAAACTAAGGCAACCACATCCCTAATCCCTGATGTTATAAAGGGAATGTGTTTAAAAGAAGTAATTTTCACTGACTCTTCAGGTATACCCAGAACCAAAATGGCCTGGGTACATATGGCTAACTGATCTCTCACATCGTGCAGGAACAGTCAAGGAGGACTTTCATTAACCTTGTTTGTTTATGATCGTGATTGTTCCAGGCACAGGATATGAGGCATCTCTTCACGTCATGACATGCAGATGGAGAGTATGCTCTCCTTGTGAGAGGTAAACGGTAAAACAGAATCAGCACAGAGAGGTAACATTGTCTGACTTGAATAGTTCTTGATCAAATTGTGTGATATGTCATTGCTTGCACCAAAAACCCAGTTCTGGATAATTTTCAAATGATTTTTTTTTAAGGTTAGCTTGGCCAGTTTTAGTAGATATTTAGTGATGTTCAGTGTGTTCATTCTAAAAATTCAGTTAAGAAAAAGATGTGGTGTTATTAAAAATCAAAAAGCAAGGGGAAGAATAGAAAAGATGAAAGAAATAGTTGACCCCTCAAAAAAAAAAAAACTAAAATATAAAAAAAAAATTGTGCTTTTTAAATTTTTAATCCTTTTGTTTGTTCGCTTGAGAAGGTGGAAAGTGAAATAAACTTCCGTTTTGGAGATGGCTGACACGCGTAAGGCAGATGTGAAAGGCATGATCCATGGTGATATGCTGGTAGACTCAGCTCTTTGATCTGAAAAGGTACGCGTTAAACACTTAAAGATAACGTATGGCAGTTTGTTGGGTAACAACACTTAGGTTAATTGCATTTCTATTTGACTGCATGTTCAAGTTCCCGATACACGCGCTTGTCTCCAATAGTGTGAAATTGAGCTAAAAAATCGGTGTCCCCTCTGATTTGTGTGAGCAATGACCTGGGGATGCTTTGCATGTATGTAAGGCTCTCCTCTGCTTTGCGTGAGCAATGACCTGGAGTTGTTCATACATACGTGCTTCTAGATCACCTAAAATAAAATAAAATAAAAAATTGTATGTATAAACCCAAAAGATGTCAAAGAGCACAAGAAAAGAGACCCTCAAGAGTCCAAAACCCTCAGCCTTTGTCACTGATGAGAGCATTATTAAAAATGTTTCAAAAATTCAGTTTACTTTGTATATTATACCCAAAGATCTATGTGATCTATTCTTTCTTTTCTCAACCAAGTCTCGAGCTCAGTTTCAAACTTCTGGTTCAGTTGTGAAAATATGTGGTAGGGAATTTATATGCTTGATAGTGTGTAATAAAAATGTACCAAGGATTTGTTGAAACCCACTTGCTGTTCATAATTAATGCACCATAAAAGATAATAAAGTGACAAACAGCCTGACTAAGAAAAGGGATTGAGTTTCATGGATCAGTATATTGGCAATCACTTGGACGTGTTCGAGTAATAGAAATTGAAAAGGGTTCCCCGATCAGATTCATACGGTTTGATCCCAAATAAAACTTTCTCGTTTAGAAATTTGGTATGTTTGTTTTATTTTTTAATTTTCTTTTGAGATATCTAAAGTTTTTTTTTTATTTATTTTCAACATTGGCCAGGTTAATTTAAAGGTTTTAATATGTTTTTTTTGGGTTTTATGCAAGAAAGTATGACCTCCCCCAAAGTCTCAAGGGGAGAAAATGTGATGTGAGTCATTGGGTTCAGGGGAAGTATTTAAAGGAAACCTGTAATTAATGTTAGGTTTTGTGTTAAATTATGTCGATCTCCTGCTAACCCAGTAACCAGTCATCATTTGCTGGTTAGTGTTTGCTCCATGTTGTGCTTGACAGGTTAAGTGAAAAAAACAACTCATGGACAAGAAAGTCAAGGACTCAGTTGACCAAAGCAAAAACTCTTCAGCTGATCAAGTTAAAGAACTAGCCGAAGAAGGACTTACCCTATGCTTAGGGGAAGTTTGTTGGTTGTTCAAGTAAAGCTTCCAAAGACTCAAAAGACACTGTTCACATGTTAAGGGGAAGCTAAATGCCGACAGTTCAAGATCTACAATCATGGATGTCAAGATAGAGGTTTTCAAAATCCTCTGAAGTTAATGGCAGGTCAAGACAGTTACTGATGATTCAGCAAGGACTCAACAGTTTTCAAGAAGGAGCAAGTATTTGAGAATCCTCCTCTCATTACTTGATCATCATGTGATGTTCAAGCTGATGCTGATTGACAGAACACTCCCAAAAGTCATTCATTGTCGCCTAATGAAGATTGTCCAAGATAGAAAATCTTCATCAACCATACTCAGGCCAAGGGGAAGATCGCAAGTCTGAAGATTGAAAGTAGAAGACATTTAATATCACAAGCCAAGGGGAAGATTGTAAGGGAATAATTTGTGGCTTGTGTATTAAATCACCTATTGGCGGATTATTTTGAAGGAATATGTGATTGAATAGGTGAAAATTAGCTGGGTTATTGTTATATTGGGTCATTGGGCCATTTTAGACATGTTTGGGCTCATTTAGAAGGAGTTTAGATGGTGTTTAGTGGGCTTATGTGGTCTAATACGGGAAATTTAGGTTAATTAGGGTTTTGAGGATGGCTTGTTGACCAAGCTTGTCCTCCCCTATATAAGGAAGATGTAACAACTAGTTTAGGGTTGTTGCTTTTGGAGTGTTTTGGAAAACTAAAGGTGTATCGAATTCTCTTTGAGAATTCGACTTTTCATAGTGTTTGTGGCAATCGATTCTCTCTGGTTTGCAGCATCCGGTTTGCATTTCTTAATTGTTTCTATACTTTTATTCTTGATTATCTGATTAAACTTGAATCATCTCTAAACACCGGATTTCGCACGGTGATTAGTTGACTTGATATCGCGTGAGGAGAGATTTCGATCCTTACAATATATATATAGGGAGAGGATCATTAGAAAACCAATTGGGTTTGAGAACTTTTGAGAACCATTCTAAGCCACTTGTTTATATATGGAAAACCCCCACATGAATTATAGTGGTCCCCATCTCTCTCTCTCTCTCTCTCTCTATATATATATATATATATATATATATATATATATATATATATATAAACACAACCATAGGGTGTTTAGAGATTGACCTTGACGATACCTAGATGAGACACAATTGATGCGAAAAACGGATCTGCTAGAAATTCCTGATCACTCGTTCAACTTCTTGAACGATTAAAACTAGTTCCCGACATGATAATCGAGAATACCCCGATATTGAAATCATGTCAACCCGAACTGGTCAAACACCCTACAAAGACTTTACTCACCGAGTTGATGTCGGCGGACAGCGTGGCGGCGGCAGCTCCTGGGGACGGCGACGGTGGTTTGCCAGCGAGCGGCAACGATGGCGGTGGTTGCCGGCGGACGCGAGGGAGAGGGGGGGGGGGGGATTTAGGGTTCTGACTTTTTAGGATTTCTATGTGTTTAGGGTTCATGATTTAACTGTATTTATAGGAATACAAGTTACAATCTGGTCCCCTAAAATACTGTCTTTTTTTCAAAGAAAACATCCTGATATCACTACGTCAAAATGCACCTTTGGCCGCGGAAAAAAACCGTGACCAAAGGTGTTTGGTCACGTTTCTTCCATTCCAATCGACACCAAAGGTCCCGTCACCTTATGTACCCTACGGCCACGTTACAATATCAGTGGCTGAAGCCACCTAGGAGTGTGGCTAAAGGGTACCAATATTTGTTGTTGTAATCAAACAATTCTTCCGAAAAGCATGGCCAAAGGGTCCCAACGGCCACATGTGTTTGTTTAACGTGGCCTTTGGTATTATATGGTCACGTATATTTGTGTTTTAGCCACATATATTTGAAGAAAAAAAAAGTGGCCAAAGGGTAGTTGAAATCATACATTTTGTCCCAATACGCGTGGCCAAAGTGTGGCATCGGCCACATTTAAATATAAAAAGTGTGGCCTTTGGTATTATATGGTCACGTATATTTGTGTTTTAGGCACATATATTTGGAAAAAAAAAAGTGGCCAAAGGGTAGTTGAAATCAGATATTTTGTCCCAATACCCGTGGCCAAAGGGTGGCAACGGCCACGTTAAAATATAAAAAGTGTGGCCTTTAGTAATATATGGTCACGTATTTTGTGTTTTAGCCACATATATTTGGAAAAAAAAGTGGCCAAAGGGTAGTTGAAATAAGATATTTTGTCCCAATACGCGTGGCCAGAGGGTGACAATGGCCACGATAAAATATAAAAAGTGTGGCCTTTGGTATTATATGGTCACGTATATTTGTGTTTTAGCCACATATATATGTGAAGAAGAAAAAGTGACCAAAAGATTGTTGAAATCAGATGGGTCCTGGCTATCGCGTGACCAATTTAAAAGCTATTACAAATTATTAATTACAAATCAAATAAAATTCAATTACAAATCAAATACAAATGAAATACAAATAAAAATTTAAAGAAAATTACACTGCATACAAGCATTATTCTCAATTTAAATTTCAATCCAGGAGCCAACAACACTACCACGTGGTCTTCATCTTCAACTGTCCAAATTTAAGTTTAATTAGGACCATTTTTTCTTGTATTCCTTCCTATACCAAAACATATATGTGTATAATTGATAATTAGGTTATGGAAATTGATCATAATATATATAGCAATTTTGAAATACTTACCACCATCATAGATATGGACTGAGGAGTGCCATTTTATTGCAAGTAGTATGGGTCATCAGGTCCTACAATTCAACTGATTTCCAGATGAACATTAGATATCTAGATGAACTTAAAACATCCGGATGAACATCACTTTAAGTTACGGAGCAACTTCAAAGTCATCTGAACTTTGTTTGGTACACATCTCACCATTTGTTCCAACAATCTCTAGCTAGCCCAAGTGTTTGAGGTACCAAATAACATTTAAAATGGGACTACATGACATTACCAAACAGATTACTGTGAAACAACGGAATGAAACTTGACTGGAAAATATTTACCTTTTTCTTTTCAACCGCTTAGACGAGGTTGATCAACCACCGATTTCACGCCCTACAGTTCAATTAATTACTTTATGTAAATGAGCAATCAAACCGATAATGAGTTTGAAAAATACTAACCGTTGTGTGTATGTCAGCATGATTAGTGCTATGGCTAGATCCAACAAAAATCTCCTTAGAATTTACCTAGAACAATGTTTTTGAATTGGTAAAAAGTTAGAGCAGAATAATGACGCGGACCTATCATGAAAGTATTTATTCTGTTTATTTAATCTAACATAAGTTGTTCCAGTTTTATTCATACAGATAATGTATATACTCTATTTTTTCATATTAACATACATTTTCAATGAATCATAGCAGAGCTCCATTTAACTCATAACTTTGTTCTTACATGAAGTATATATTCTTATGTACCAGGAACTTGCATCTATTTGTGTTCTTCAGGAACAAGAGTTCATCCGGATTGTGTTCTTTAGGAACAAGAGTGTATGTTATTATAAGGTACTTGAGAATAGTATGACTAAGTTGTGATGTAAAGAATTTACCTCTGTAGATGCCGGAGCATTAAGTTAGTTTGGTAACGGTGTTCCAAGTGCAGATAGATGAGCTATAAGTAGATCAAGTTTTTTCTCTGATTTTTTAATCTTTAAGAAGAGGGCCTTAACTTGTTCATTTTTTTCATCCCTAAGAAGTCTCTCCTCTTTAAGTTCGAACTCAAGTTTTTCCAATTGACCATCAGTGTTGTTGGATCGATCCTTGAATTTTGTACAATTAATAGAACGTAGTTAGATGCTTTTTAACAAAGTACATAGATAGGAAAGCATGCAGACCCTATTGATTCATTATCTCTTAATTGGTTATTAATTATTAATATATCACATAAATACCCTATTGATTAATTATTTGATATGTTATACACAAATTGAAGACATCTAAAGGGAAGAGCGGAACACGTCATGTCTTCAGTGGATATAAACAAACATTTCACCATTTCTAGCAAAGTAGCAGATGCATGACATCAACATTCTTCTATTCTTCTATAGGGGATTTAAACTACAATTTCTTTTTTTGTACCCCTCTAACATGAACCTACAAAAAATGTTGGAAACATTCCTATCGAAAATGCGTGAGCATTAGATCGTTTACTCGATCTAGCTAATCGAACATCGAAATGTAATTAACCGATTGTTTTATTGATCAACGAAGAACAATTACAATCAGTAAACACTGAGAAACACAACACAGAGAAACACCTTGAAAACACGCACTTAGCAGAAATCTCTCACGCTCAGAACTAACTCTTACAAAGCGCAAACTTCTATATATACCTAGCTGGCCGAGCTTCGTCCGAACCCCAGTTTCGGCCAGTCTGAACTTCAGGTTCGGACATGGTTCGGCCAGTGAACCTTTGGCTTGAACTTGTACTATGTTTGATACTTCACACGACGCACATATCAGGTTTCAACAAACTCCCCCTCGTCATGTGCAGTATCTCTACTCTTCTACGTCATCAAATCTGTATTTTCAACCAAGCTCCCCCTCAAGTATAGAATCCGTTCGTCCGATGAAATGAATCTTCGAACAAACTCCTCCTCAACTCGATCGTAGGTTGATCTTGAATACTTGACAATGTCTGGTGTATCTCTGGTCTTTATCAACAGCTTCAGAAGACTTGAAGTTGTGATCACTTGCACCTTAGCATCCTGCATCAATATTTAAATAATCTTGGCGCAAAATATTTCTTTGAGACTCCAAGATATGATTTTGAAATTTTGATTTTGTATCACGTGCTGATCAGATCGAAAAGAAAACAAAAACAAAATATTTTTGGCTTTTTGGAAGTTTATATCAAAACAAACCTAAAATCTTTTTGAGTTTCAAAGTTTAGGCTAAAACACATCGAAAATCTTTTTGTGCTTTTCTTAATAAGAAATGAAATTACAATATAGAATCAAACACTATTTTTGGTATGAGAAAGATCACTATACGGGATCATATTGGTCATAACGCACTGAACTACACTTCAATTTCAATTAATTGAAACACATAAGTCGTGCTGATTGTCGGTATAATTTGTACATATTAAACTCAGGCAGAATCATACTCATAACATCTGGATATGTTAAGAAATTGATTAGATTTGCTTTGACCAGTGTACCCCACACTATCAGACATACTCAAACATTTTCTGTTTGACTTTCTTTTCCTTTCGTGTGATAGCACTTGTGATTTTTCATGATATTGTCAACTGTGTTCCATGCAAAAAGAAATAAGAACGTTAAATCGTCTACCTTAAGGTCGATCTTTCAATACGCAGATAAGGCCTCAGATTTAACAAAATAAGAAAAATAAAACAAATTGAAGTTGTATAACTCAACAACAATCAGGTCGGTACTCCCGTACACGCAGAGAAAGTCCGATGAGTTATACAAAACACCAAAGAAAATAAAGCAGAACATCAAACGAACAACGATCAGGTCGATCTTTCGATACGTAGAGAAAGTCCGATCGTTTGACAAAATGAAGAAAATCAAACAAGTTTAAATCTTTTCAAAATACACATGTATACACAGGGACTTCTCATTACTATTATCACACTTATTTTTATTTTTATGTCATGAAATATGCTTCAAGATGTTGTCCACATGGTCAAGCATTAGTATTTAACGTATATTACATCTGAATACTTTCTGATTTGCCGAGCCTACCAAGCACATCAAACAATGATCTTATGGCTCTTTCATCTACTCTATCCATGAGTCAGATATGTAAGCCAATGTACCATCATTTCCCAATGATCAATTTCTCAAATTTTATATATTGTGCATGTATTCACTTTCTCCCCATAACATACTTTTTCTCAAAAACTCCCCCTTACTTACAATTCTCCCCCTTAAAATGAAAACTCTATTTTTGGATTTTCATTTTACATAAAAACAAGACTCTATTTTTGACTTTTTGAGAAAAAATTGCAAGCAAAGAAAAAAAATGATCAATCAACACGGATATTTTGCAGTTGTAGACTTTCAGAAAATATGCAGATTTTAGAAAATTTGATCATGAAATTTAAATTAAGCAGAATACTCCTCCATCAATAACTTTGCAATCGTCGATAAGTCTCCTAGAAGTACCTGCACACTGGTTAAACTGATTAGTTCATAAACGACCCGAAGCGGATTGCTTCTGGTCGACCAGTGTCCTAGTTTTGCTTAGAAACCACCTTAGGTTTCCATTGTTGTGATTTTGGTAATTCAGTTTGTGATGAACTTATCACAGGTGACTTTGATGATGAACCTACACTATGAACCTTTGAGAACATTGGAATAAAACTTTTTTGTTTATGAAAGAATGTAGGTTCAACTTCATCAAAAACTCTGCCTTGTTCATCAAAGAACATTTGTTTGGCAGGTTTACCAAAAACTGGTTTCTTATGAAACCGTTGTGGGGAATCAGCAGGTAGTGGACAATATTTTGCCATATGCCCTGTTGTTGGGCTATACTTTATGAGGCATGAACATTAGATTGGGCTAACTTGGTTTGGGCTTAAGGTGATTACGATTATGGGCTTCTTGGACCGATTTCTGTAGTGGGTTCACTATTGGATTAGGGTTTTGTAAAGGGTAGTATATAAACCCAAGTTGTTTATGATTCTAGGTTGCTTGTTGTTTACGATTTGTGCCTCTCTCTTGTAATTCCGATCGTATACAACAATCCAAGAAAGTTAGTGTTTGAAAAACCGTATACGGATCGTTTCTATGGATGAGACGGAAGTTTTGTCATTGATTCGTGTAGAATGATTACAAGACCGAAGGAGTATACAAACGTTTAAGCACAGGGGGAGGTCGGACAGAACCTCCCCTCTCAACCACACAGACACTGGACAAAAACTTACAATGAAATACAAAGACTTCACTATTTATACTATTTCGTTCTGGGCCGAACCTGAGACCTCCGAACCTGGTCTGAACTCCCTCCGAACCTGGAGTTCGGCCAAGGTTTGGAGCCACCGAACCTTGAGTTCGGCCGGGGTTCGGACCCCAGACTTTGTCCACTCTCAAATCAGTCTGTTCGTCAATTCGAACAGTAACGGCCACACAAGGTTCATGCACTAACAAATTCCCCCTTGGACGTTACTGTCGAATCCAGACATTGATCTTCTAGCAATCTTCAGTCAGCTTGCTGCAGACGCCTCTGTCTTTAGCAAACTCCCCTTGACCGAACCTTCAGGTATGCAGGAAACAATCCGAATCTTATACAATCTCCACAACCAATAAAGTTCCCCCTAGCTTCAAGCACTTCCACATCAGGCATATGATAACGGTTCACTTCATAAGTTGTATCTGGAAATTGTAAAGACACACGAACATCACTGCATCTTGACAGAAATCTTTAACCTTCACAAACTTGTAATATATTCTGATCTTTATGAAAACAGACACAATCAACATCTTCAATCACAGAAATTCCCCCTCAGCATCAAATCCATCCCAATATATTACTCCGGTAAACGTCTATCTCGTTGCAGACTGGAATCTGACCAAGTCTTTCGACAACTCAAGAAAGTATCAGGCATATGACAGAGAGTTCCAAACCTTAACCGAAAACTTTGACGTACAGTTCGCACAAACATCAGAATATACCACCTTTCCATGAAGATCAAAAATCACTATCAACCCTGAATTGATTGCTTTTGAATATTCACTTTTTCAATTATGAAACTTTGAAAGTTTTTAGGGTCCCTGATTTCCCCCTAAACAAGTGACATATTCAAATCTTCAATTTCTTATGATTCCAACCCCGCATTCTTGTAGTGGAATGATAAACTCAAGTGGCCCGCAATGGAATCTTTAATCTCATTTAATCTTCAGTTTGTGTAGAATGATAATCTCCGACAAACGTTCCAAATAATCATAACCATGTTTCAGAATCAATGTCCATCATCAGAAACACGCATTCTTGAATCTCTGTCCATCATCAAGAACAATGACTACTCACAAACACATTTCTTGAAATTCGATCACTAACTCGTAACAAGTATCGGAATCTGGATTTTCTTCAAACATAACACCCCACAGCTACCAAATCAAGGGTAAACTCGATAACTGATCCGCTTCTGTAAAATTCCCACCTAACGGGGGTTCGGGGGCAGCGCCCCTGAGAAGCGGGGTCCAAGGGGCGGCAGCCCCTGGCGGGGTCCAAGGGGCAGAGCCCCTGGCTGGGATCGAGCTTGTCCGAACCTCCGCCGAACCTCCTCCGAACTACCTCCGAATCTCCTCCGAACCTCCTCCGAACCTAGCTTTCGGAGGTCCGAACTCTGTCCGAACCCGGAGTTCGGAGCGGTTATTTTTCAGATCAGTTCTTCGGCCGAACCTCGTCCGAACTTCGACTGGAAATTTTCAAAATCGCAACATATTCAAAATTTGATCGAATTTCGACATCCAGATGCTTCTGTTAGGTAAAAACATGACTCACAAAAACTCGATTGATCAAAAATCAATCAGAAACACTTCCAATCACCCCTAACCGAAGGTTTAACGTCTCAAAATGAAGAAAAACAATAGATTTCCACCATAGAAAGAGCCAACAGCTCTGATACCAACTGAAAAACCATATACGGATCGTTTCTATGGATGAGACGGAATTTTTGTCATTGATTCATGTCGAATGATTACAAGACCGAAGGAGTATACAAACGTTTAAGCACTCGGGGAGGTCGGACAGAACCTCCCCTCTCAACCACACAGACACTGGACAAAAACTTACAATGAAATACAAAGACTTCACTATTTATACTATTTCGTTCTGGGCCGAACCTGAGACCTCCGAACCTGGTCCGAACTCCCTCCGAACCTGGAGTTCGGCCAAGGTTTGGAGCCACCGAACCTTGAGTTCGGCCGGGGTTCGGACCCCAGACTTTGTCCACTCTCAAATCAGTCTGTTCGTCAATTCGAACAGTAACGGCCACACAAGGTTCATGCACTAACAGTGTTCATCATTA
>JBCNJP010000017.1:67966737-68014347 GCA_039602395.1 Deinandra increscens subsp. villosa | reverse complement strand
ATTACACATGATGCAATATCAAGTATTCAAGATTGAGCTCATTGTCAAGATCGAGGAAGAGTTTGATTGAAGATACAAGATACAAGTTTGGGTAGTGAAGATGATACTCCACATGCCGAGGGGGAGTTTGTTGATACATAGTCCTGATCGTCATGTGAAGTATCGAATACAAAATGGATTCACACATGAATGCTGAGGTCCGAACTCAGGCCGAACCTGGAGTTCGGACATGGCCGAACCTTGGGCCGAACCTCAGGTTCGGACCAGTGGGTTTAGCTTATTATAAATATGTTGTCTTGTGTAGAATTCAGTAGGGGGTTCATGTCATATCTTCTGAGTGTCTTTGTGTAAACTCTCTGTGGTTAATGCAAGCCAGATTTGTATTTACTCTTTGTGTTCTATTTGTTTATATTGATTTCGTTACGACTGAGTAGAAGATCCACACGCTCACGCACTTTCACATTTATTAATTTTTCACACTTAGGGATTTTTAAGCTTAATAAATCAGTTGGGCCTACCGACACAGCACAAATCAACGCGTTTTCCAACTTAAAATAATTTTTCTTTATTTTTGAAAAATAATCTCCGATTGTACTATCATTTCCATGATTTCGCAAGTTAATCCAAAGACATTTTTTCAGTTTTCAATTTTTAAAAAAAAAAATTACACGCAAAAATAACACATGGGACGCGTTATTCCCCTCCCCACACTTGAGTGACACATTTCTCCCAATGTGAACAAAGAAACAACTAAAATAAAGAACAATAAAAATAAACAAAAAATAAAAACTTGCAAGAGTAAAGCTACAAGAGTATGGAAAGGGTACATCAACCTGATTGTAGATGGAACTCTTCCAAGCAAGCTGCAAAACTACAAGCACACTAAAAAAACAAACATAAATAGTACAAATCCTAAAACTCACTTTCATAGGAATCACGATTTCATTTAGCATATGCAACAAGACTTTTAAACCCCTCGGTAAGTTTAAGGTCTTCAGCTAGACCGTACCTGATATGACGCTCACGGTGGTCACAATGAACATTTATTTATCTACCGACTTACTAGTAAATGCTTGGTAGTTGACATGGCGTTTCACATTTTGTTTCTTCACATTTGGCACGCTTGAGGAATCCATGTGGTAACCAAACACAATTTTATGTCGCAACGAACATTTTCCTATCGAGTTCCCCACATATGCTCGATAGTTTACTTGTCGAGCCTCTATTTGCTTTCCTGCCAATGACACATCAGTAGAAACACCGCGGAGCCTTTTACTATGCCTAACATCTTCCATCCTAACCGTCCTCTTCTTCAAAATCAATTGTACCTGCTCACATTCAACAAATTGATTATTATTTAAAATTAGAGATTTGTGTTACCTGGTGGATTCTCAATCATTGATTCTTCAACATGCGTATCTTGAGTCGGCTCTAAACATTGAATTACATGTTTGGGAATATTCAGAACATCCACTTCCTCTTCATCATCACTAATGCTCGATGCACTAATCGAGGTTGCATCAGCTAAACTAACCTCACTCTTCTTAGGACTCGAGATATCATCCTCTATCTCCACCTCAACCATGGTGGTTTCACCCTCGGGTTCTTCAATAATCGAGGTAATCGGTGTGGTATTATCCTCCATAACCGCCTCCTTGATTTGAGACAATTTCCATGCTTGTTTTACCCGAGACTTCTCAAAACCTAACAAGCCTTGTGGACGAATTTGTTGTTCCTTCACCAAAATATCATATTTGTAATCCAACAATTATATTTGGCGTTGCCTTGAATGGTGAGGTTTAACTAATTCTTTCTCAATTTGGGACAAATGCAATCTTCTTCGAGCTGCTTCAATACCTTCAGATTGATGAAACGTTGGACACGATCTCGGTTGGTGCCTTGAATATTCATAATAATTCCCTTAACTATACACCCGACGGTCCCCGTATACCTGATAAGAGTTATTGCACCAGTCCCGATAGCCTGACTCGTAACATCTTTGAGAATCCAATGAAGGTGCTCTAAAGTGCGAGTAAACTAAATTTTCATGTTCATTTCTCATTCGAGAATATCTTTGAGCAACTTCTCTTCTGCGTGTATACCCTTCCTCCCTTTGAACTTGGGTCGGTGTCACAACTCTTGGGACCCCGCGTTCAAACCGCGTACACCCCGAGGAGGTTAGTTGTTGATGTGTTGTAAAACACATCAGTTTTCCTCTACTTTTTTTGTGTCGTTTCGTGGTTTTTTGAGTCATTTTCCGTAAGTTTTTAGTTGTTTATGGTTTATAGTGTCTTAATATGTGTTTTGTGATAATTCTGCAGCATTAGTTCAGTTCCCGAGAAAAACGAGCATGGGAAAAAAGTTCAAGATTTAAAAGAGAAAAAATGCTGAAAATGGAGACATTAGACGTATCGCGTACCTGGAAGGGATCCCCAAGCGATACGATTGGGTCGGTGTAGTCAATAGAAGTCAACGTCAGCAGGCCTGACTAATTTATCGGGGCATGGGTCTCTAGGCGTATCGCGCCCATATGAAGGCCCTCCAAGCGATACGCTTGGAGGGTAATTTTCTGGAAACCCTAATCTTTTCTTTATAAATAGATCTTAAAGGGATTTTTCCGAGATATCTTGCTTTTTGCCGTAACTCAGAGCTCTTAGAGACGAATTCGAAGCTGGTGGCCATTTGAGAAGCGCCTAGAGGGTCTGGATCGAAGCATTTAACAGCAATTCGGCTTTTTGGGTTCTTGTCTACATTGATTTCATTCTTGTTTTTCATAGCCCAAACCATGTTCTTGACTAAAGTTACTGTTTTATCTATATTCTGGACATGTTTATGCTTCTTGGCTAAGCCATTGTACTACCTAGGCTAACTTGATGAATAGTTGATGATTTCGTCTTGCTCGGTTTTTTAGTGATTATCTACGGATTGATAATCTAGTAAAAGGTTGTTATTTTTTTTATTTGATGTGTATGAGTGTTGATCTTAGTCTATCATTCAATTGCACGTTCCTCTTGTTGCCCTTTGAATGTCTTTTTGTTTAGGTTTGCATGCTAGACTGCCTACTGTGTTTTTGTGGTTAGTAGATGGTTTAGGAGACGTCCAACACCATAGGAATTGCTTCTGATTTGTAGGTTGATTTATGTGTTTTGCTAGACTTAGACAAGTCGGAAGGTGATAGGTCTATTGGGTAGTCGGGTGTGTTAG
The DNA here is from genome assembly GCA_039602395.1 of Deinandra increscens subsp. villosa. Lineage (NCBI taxonomy): Eukaryota > Viridiplantae > Streptophyta > Magnoliopsida > Asterales > Asteraceae > Deinandra > Deinandra increscens. The sequence goes on along the minus strand of JBCNJP010000017.1, from coordinate 68,011,143 downwards.
GGTTTTTGGTCAAATTTCCTCGGGAGAGGGATTCCCTAGTAACGTTAGCATTCATGTTATTCCATGATAATTCAGTAGATAGCAACCACTCTTTTCATCTATTAGGTGTTTGGGATAGGAACAAGCCGGGAGGTGACTTATTCGTTTGAGACTAGGATATATGTTAGGGACAAGCCGGGAGGTGACCCAACCCAATCAGTGTGCGTATTCAGTTCTTAGGATTGCCTATTAAATCACACCCGGAGAGTGATCTGGGGTCCATTAGGGTTTTCTTAGAATTGGCATAAAGATCCTGATTCTGTCATAGTTTCCTTAACCGAGTGAAGTCGTGAGCATCAATTAGGTCTCCTAGCCTAGGTAGTGTTGTTTCTCATATCTGGTTTCGTCTGTGAGTTTTAAGTTTTAGTAGGTAATTTCTATTTTTAGTAATTTTCCATTCTTAGTAAGTTTCTATTTTTAGTAAGTCTTAGTAGTTAGTTAATTTTAGTTAATTTAGTTAGTTAATTAATTCTCCAAATCAAAAACCAAATTTCACCAATCAATCAGTATTTTCACATTTCCTAGTTAGTTTTGTTTTTCATTTGTGTCTCTAGGGTTCGACCCCGTTCTTTCATATGCTATTCTATTTTCGATAGGTCCACTTGCCTGTTGAATCGGTCTAGTTTAGGATAACTAAGTTTAATTTACTGTGTCTAGGTCTAGGATAATTTTATTTCTTTTTATAGATCGATTTTTGCACATCAAGTTTTTGGCGCCTTTGCCGGGGACACTTGGCAATAGCAAAATTGACTTTGGATTGTGATTTAGGATTGATTGTGTGCTATTTCTTTTTCTTTGCGTGCTTAGTTAATTTAGTTTAATTTTTCCCTTAGGTTTTATTTGTGCCTTTTATATTATTTTTATTTTCCTGCTTTAATATATGTGTGCCTTAGTTAAATTTAGGTTTAATTATGTTTCTGTGTGCTTTATTTAGTTTATGCCCTTTACTCGATCACAAGGACCGCCATAGTTTTCTGCGTCATCTGAACCTGAGAGAGACATCCATGAGCGCATTTGTGAGCTTCGTGAGCGCCTGAAAGTCATTCGTGATAGTTAGGTACACACCCCTAAACCAGTTTCTCATTTAATTAAACCTATTCCACTCCCTGATTTAGAAATGGCTGCTAAATGTACTGTGCATGAAATAGCTAGTGAGGGCGTCGTAGACGGCACTTTTGCCATTTCCCCAACCACCATCGCGAACACTGCCAACAGGCAAATCCCATCTCATGTGCTGAACGCCATTACACAAACCCTTCAATTCCACGCCCTAGATGAGGAGGACGCACCCGCTCATATTTCTCGATTCATGCGTATTTGTGCCACTTGCGGTCTCAACGATGTTCCGGCCGAAACTGTTTACCATTGCTTATTCCCATTTTCTCTCACCGCCCGCACCACCCTTTGGCCGGAGACCTTGCCCGCAAATTCGATCGCTACATGGAATGACCTCAAACAGAAGTTCCTCAAGAAATATCATTCGCCTGCCAAAGCTTCCCGTACTCAGGAGCAGATTCATTCGTTTCGCATGGACCCTGACGAACCAACTATCTTGCGTACGAGCGTTTCAACACTCTTTTGAGTAAGTGCCCCCAACACGCCCTGACTGACTGGGCAATCATCGGAAAATTCTACAACGGTCTCACATACGCGATGCAAAAAGAATTCAATATTTATGCGCGGGGGGGGGGGGGGGGGGCACATGATGGAAAAGCTGAGCATAGATGAGTGCAAGAGCCTATTTGAGAGTTTTGCCTTAGCTGAGCAGCAGAACCCTGGTGATCGTAGGGCCACCTTAGCTCCAACGAAAACTACACTTTCCACGACTCCGGGGGTTCACCACGTGAGTTCTGACACTATTGCTCAGGCTCAGATTGATGCACTGCAGAAACCAATCAACGTCATTCAACTCAAACAGCATACTAAATGTGAATTGTGTCATGGTGCCCATGATACCATCGAATTGCCACTTGCCACCCAGGAGCAAGTGGAGTTCATTTCTAACCAAAACCAGTTCAGTAACTCGTTTCAGTCGGGGTGGAGGACCAACCCCATTTCTAGTTGGCGGGGTGGTGCGAACCCTTCGGGTTTTCAATCGCATAAAACCAGGATAGTGGGGGTGATGCAGGGGAAGGTACTAAGAAGATTGAAGAGATGTTGGCAGCACAAATGCAATTGCTAAATTAAATCGTGGCTAAAGATCAAGAGACACAACAGAAGCTGAAGGAACATGATACACTCCTTAGGAACCAACAGTCTGCGTTTTTAGATTTATAGTGTTCCGTAGGTGACATAGAAAAGCAGGTGTCTGAGCTAGTGAGTAAGGGAGGATCATTCTCAGGTAGTACCAAACCAAACACCAATGCGACACTTAAGGCAGTTACTACACGTAGTGGTCGAGTGGGAGAGCTGAACCACCGGTGGAGGAAGAAGAGCCGGTGGATGAGGAGATAGAAATGGAGACCTCGGACGGGAGGGCACACCCGAGGCTAGTCCCAGCAAGTACAGTGCCATCCGCCGAGTCTCCCGAACCTAAGGCAGTAGAAAAGAAGAAGACTAAGTTGAGCAAAGAGAGATAAATATCGAGGATTTGAGGCGAGTCCCCTACCCCGCACGTCTCATCTAACAGTATTATGCGAGAGAGTACAGTTAGTTCCTTAACATGTTCAAACAACTCAAAATCAATCTTCCGTTCGTTGAGGCACTCCAGCAGATGCACAAATGCGCCAAATTTTTAAGGATATCTTATCCAACAAAAAGAAGCTGGAGTCGCTCTCTATCGTTTCTCTCGATGAAAGATGCTCTGTGGTGGTCCAGAATAAGTTACCGCAGAAATTGACTGATCTGGGCATCTTCACGATCCCGTATTTGTTTGGTGTGATGTACCTTAATTTGTACATCTTTTTACTCAAATATTTCTTACACTTGTAATAATATTTGTGATACTTTTTGTTGGATATTACTCCTAAATTGTTCACATTTGAATTTTTGGAGAAAATATGTCAAAGCGAGCTATTTGATACAATTAAGTTCAAAAAGAGTTAACAAGATGATATTGTTGAACGAAGCCGTGCTTCAAACCCGTCTACTATTTATAGCTTTGTTGAATTATGTTAAAGTTCTAAATTAAAAGAAAAAAAAATTATGGAAAAAATAATAATATCAAAGTTCACGTTGAAATGAAAGGAAAATATATTTCTTTTAAGTTTTTTTAAAACTCACGTGGGCTACATTTTGCAGTACAATTATGGACATGGGTTTATGATGAAGTATGTAGGCTTTTCCATACAAAATAATGGGCTGCAATTTTAAAGGGTTTTAGATACGTGGAGAGCAAGGAATTAAAAGGAGGGCAGAATTAATACAAAGGGGGTGACGGCTAAAAGAAAGGAGGGCAGACAAGGAGAGACATATTTTGACAGCAGAAAATAAGTCGAGGAACAGAAGCGACGAAATAAAGAAAAGAGCTGAAGAAAATTGCTTGGAGAAGATCAAAGCTACTTGGTTTGATTATTTTAATTTCTTAAACATTAATCTTTTTAGTTTGATTATTGACTACATCATGTCTTTGAGTTCAATTCTAGATTTAATGTTTTTGAATGGTATGAATATGCTAGGCTAAATCTTTGTTACTACCTAGGCCTAGATGACTTTTATGAATTGTTGACTTTTCAGTTTGACTTTTTGGGATGTCTATGTTGATTTTATGAAAATTATATGTTATCGACTAAATTTGAATGCATGAATCTGTTACAATCTGTCCATCATTGTTAATTGGTGTGGTTTAGGGTTGAGTAATACGTCACATACGGTTATTTGGCTCTGGATTATTTCTTAAACGTTAAGATTAAATATTTTGACTTTAAGGGCTTGATCCTCACATAGGTATTGACTAATTGGTTTTGGTAGATGGATTTGCAGATTTGTGTCCATGTTTGTTTGTTTGGATGAATGAGCGTGCATGCTAGTTGATTTCCTGATCATTGGTTTGTGGCTAATTAAATTGACAGATTCGGTTTAGGCCATTATTTCGTGGTTAGGAGTTTTCTAGGAATTTGGTTGGTAATAAGTAATCTGCTTCATAATTTTAGAATATTAGCTATTGTCTATGATAGTTGGTGTTTCTAGGATTGTGGGTCTAATAAGCCTCAAATAGGTAATTAGGTCTAAATAGCACTTCAGCATAGTAGTCATTTGTGCTTAATTATTGAATTCGATATTGCTAGGATCGGTCTATAATTCTGGTGATTGAAGATTTAAGTGGTTAATTTTCCCTAAGGTTACCTCACATAGGTTATACTTGGTGGATAGTGGCGTCATCCCAATAGGTCATTCTTGGAAAGTTGGCAAGTCATATTAGGAGTCGAAGTCTAGGTAGTTCCCTCTCACCTGATAGTTTTCTTAAGCTTTCTGTCGTGTTTTTGTTCTTTTAAAATCATTTTCATTATATATAAAAAAAAATTCAAAAGTCGAAATCTTTTAGGTTAAATATTAATAAAGATTTAATATCGGGAGTTTGATTACGCGTCCTTGGATTGACACTCGGTACTTTCCAATACCCTGCTGCACCTGACGGGTACACTTGCCCTAAAGTGTGTAGTGTAGTCACCTGGTAAACTACCATTTAAAACTTGAGTAATTTTTATAGACTACATTTTACGCATCAAGTTTTTGGCGCCGTTGCCGGGGACGCGTCAAATTCCGAGAACGATCGGAATTAGTAGTTTAACCACCTTTTGTTTTATATTTAATTACATTTTTATTTTTTTTAAAAATAAAAAAAAATAAATAAAAAAGATAAAAAAAAAATTTAAAAAAAAAAATTATTTGCATATTTATTCTTCTTAGTTTATTTAGTTGTGTGCTTTTATTTTTTTCCTTTTGTGTGCTTTTGTGTGGCCTTTAGGTTAGTATTTTTCCTTAGTAGTTTAAGAAGTTTATGTGATTACGTCGTCATTTAGTAGCACCACTTCCTGAACCTGAGCGCGAATTCCGTAGACGACGAAGGTTAGCAGCGGCAGCAGCAAGAAGAGCAGCAGTAGCAACGAAGGCGGCACGTAGGACACTCGCGGACTACGCTAGGCCGAATCTGAATGGGGTGCAGCCCAGTGTCATCCGACCGGTTGTGGAGGCGAACAATTTTACGATCCAACCCCAAACAATCACAATGATCCTCAACTCCGTTCATTTCGATGGGTTTCCAAACGACGATCCCATGGCTCATATCGCAAGTTTCCTTGAGATTTGTGATACCTTCAAGTTAAACGGTGTGACTCCTGATGCAATAAGGCTGCGTCTATTCCCATTCTCTCTCAGAGGAACAGCTAAAACTTGGCTCCAATCTCTTCCTCCAGGTTCGATCACCCACGTGGGATGGTCTTACCCAAAAGTTCATATCTAAATACTTTCCTTCATCCAAAGCCGCCATGTTCCGAAATAAAATATACTCGTTCACGCAAGGTGACAACGAAGATCTGTACGAGGCGTGAGAAAGATTCAAGGAGCTCATGAGGAAGTGTCCATCACATGGGATAGAGTTGTATCAACAAATCCAGATCTTCTACGGTGGACTGAATCTACTTACCAGACCGACGGTCGACACCTCAGCTGGGGGAACATTGAGCAGCAAGACCCCCGAGGAAGCTCAAGAACTGCTGGAGGAGCTAGCATTGAATAGTTACCAATGGTCCAGGTCGAGGATCCACCAGGTTGACCCGATCACAGCATTGACCGCCCAGGTCGAGGATTTGACCAAAAAGATTGATAAAATACAGGTCAACCCACAACAGGTGGCGCACTGTGAGTTATGTGGAGGTCCTCATCCGATTACCGAGTGCTCGATCAAGGGCAGTACCGATCTTCTGGAGCAGGTAGAGTTTGTTGGAGGACAGGGCCGCCAAAACGATTATTCGTATCGAAATTCGTACAAACCCAAGTGGAAGACTAACCAGAACAACCAGAACTATGGGTGGAAATAAGACCCAAGTTCCTCCACTCCACCTGGATATCAGCCTAAGCAGCCGCAAAGGCAACAAGCATGTTATGACCCTGCACAAGGAAGGCAGCCACCCACTGAAGACAACAGCATTAAAGAGCTGAAGGATATGATGGCTCAAATTCTCCATAATCATAAATCTACGGTCGCTAAAAATGAGAAAGACATTTCAAATGTCGCAGTTTCGATCCAGAGTCTTGAGACGACAGAGGGGGACCTTTCAAAGCAAATCGCAGCTAGACCGCAAGGCGGACTGCCAAGTAACACAGAGACAAATCCGAAGCAGTACGTGAAGGAAATCACAACCAGGAGTGGCAGAACCACTCAAGATCCTGTGTCACCCACGAATGATGAGCCAGCAGTTGAAGCTGAAGAAGAAGAGGAAGAAGCTGAGGGTCCTGGGCAAAAGAAATCATCAAGGCGAAGCCCAGCAACTACATCAAAGCCCCAGGAACCAGTTAAGAGTTCATTGCCAACAGCTCCGTACCCTGATCGTCTGAAGAAAGAAAAGACTGAGGAGAACTATGGTAAGTTTCTCGCACTTTTCAAACAACTCCATATCAACTTACCATTCGTAGAGGCTCTGGCTCAAATGCCTAAATACGCCAAGTTTCTTTAAGATTTGCTAACCAACAAAAAGAAACTTGAGGAGCTCTCTACGGTCACGCTGAACACCGAATGTTCAGCAGTTCTCCAGAACAAACTACCCCAGAAAATGAAAGATCCCGGGAGCTTCACAATCCCGTGTTTGATCGGTAGTTTGTCAGTCAACAATGCTCTAGCTGACCTAGGTGCTAGCATTAACCTAATGCCGTATTCTGTTTTCGCCAGACTAGACCTAGGGGAGCCGACTCCCACTCGTATGAGCATTCAATTCGCGGACCGATCCGTGAAATATCCACGAGGCATAATTGAGAACATTCTTGTGAAGGTGGATAAGTTCGTATTCCCCGTAGATTTTGTGATCCTGGACATGGAGGAGGATAAGAGTGTTCCTCTAATATTAGGTCGCCCATTCTTAGCTACTGCTAGGGCGTTAGTTGACGTCTTTAGTGGGAAGCTCACTCTTCGCGTCGAAGACGAAATGGTGACCTTCGACATTCACAGTTCGATGAAGCATACTCAGGGTCAGGACGACACACTATACTTTATGGATACAGTCATGACACAAGTGGGTCGTTTTCTAGGGGATATCTGCGGAAGAGATCATTTGGATTCGCAACTTCTAGAAGATGTTAACCAGGAAATAGAAATGACTGAGCTGGTGGTTGACGACAAATCAGAAGCCGAGGAGAAACCCGTTCGAGGCTCACAAGCATTTGAAATTCTAGAAAGAGATGAGCCTAAATCGAAACCGTCAGTGGAGGACCCGCCTACCTTAGAGCTTAAGGAATTACCATCTCACCTGGAGTATGCATTCTTGGAGGCGGACTCTAAACTTCCTGTTATTATTTCATCCGACCTGACGGCCGAAGAAAAAGAGAAACTGTTAGAGGTGTTGAGAGAGCACAAACAGGCGATCGCATGGAAGATCATGGACATAAAGGGCATCAACCCTTCATTTTGCATGCACAAAATTCTAATGGAGGAAGAATACAAGCCTATTGTGCAACGTCAAAGAAGGCTAAACCCTAAAATGCAAGATGTTGTGAAAAAGGAGGTGCTGAAGCTCTTAGAGGCAGGTTTATCTATCCTATCTCCGATTCACCATGGGTTAGTCATGTGCAGGTCGTGCCCAAGAAAGGGGGCATGACCGTTGTGGTGAATGAAAAGAATGAGCTTATCCCGACAAGAACGGTCACAGGGTGGCGAGTTTGCATCGACTATCGCAAACTCAATGACGCTACACGTAAAGATCATTTCCCCTTTCCGTTCATTGATCAAATGTTGGAGCGTCTGGCTGGTCACAGATACTATTGTTTCTTAGACGGCTTCTCTGGTTATTTCCAGATCCCCATATCACCGGAGGACCAGGAGAAAACCACATTTACGTGCCCCTATGGCACGTTTGCATATCGACGTATGCCGTTTGGGCTATGTAACGCTCCAGCCACCTTCCAAAGATGCATGGTGGCTATTTTCCATGACATGATCGAGGACTCCACGGAGGTGTTCATGGACGATTTCTCAGTTTTCGGGAGTTCCTTTGATCAATGTCTTAACAATCTGAAGCGCATGTTGGCACGATGCGAAGAGACAAACTTAGTTCTCAACTGAGAGAAGTGCCACTTTATGGTTAAAGAAGGAATTGTGCTAGGGCACAAAATCTCAAAAGCAGGGCTCGAGGTTGACAGAGCCAAGGTGGAAACCATCTCTAAACTTCCTCCACCTAATTCTGTGAGAGCTATCAGGAGTTTTCTCGGTCACGCGGGTTTCTATCGTCGATTCATTAAAGATTTCTCAAAAATTGCCCTTCCGATGACTCAACTCCTAGAAAAAGATATTCCGTTCAACTTCACTGATGAGTGTCTTAATGCGTTCAATCTGTTGAAAGAAAAGTTGGTGAACGCCCCCATCATGGTCGCTCCTGATTGGACACAACTATTTGAGCTTATGTGTGATGCCAGTGATTACGCAGTGGGGGCGGTCTTGGGGCAAAGAAAGGATAAACATTTTCGTCCCATCTACTATGCCAGCAAGACACTGAACGACGCGCAAGAGAACTACACCACGACTGAAAAGGAACTTCTAGCCGTAGACTTTGTGTTTGACAAATTCCAATCCTACCTTGTCCTATCCAAAACCACAGTTTATACGGATCATTCTGCTGTGAAACATCTCTTTAGTAAGCTAGGATGCAAAGCCACGTCTCATTAGATGGATTCTGTTACTGCAAGAGTTTGATATTGATATCCGTGACAAAAAAGGGGGCCGAGAACGTTGCGGCCGATCATCTCTCCCGTCTTGAAAACTCTGAGAACATAGGAAGCGAAGGGAAACCAATCAATGACCATTTTCCCCGTGAATCCCTCGATTATGTGAAAGTTCGTGATGATGAAGGAAGCCCATGGTTTGCAGACTATGCAAACTATCTTTCAAATGGAGTTCTCGTCAAAGGGCTATCCTTCCAGCAGAAGAAAAGATTTTTCAGTGAGCTCAAGCACTACATTTGGGAAGATCCATATCTCCATAGATTAGGAGCTGATAATGTGATGAGGAGATGCGTGCACGGGAAGGAGGCACGCCAGATCATGAGGCATTGTCATGAGGGCCCTACGGGAGGACATTATGCTGCCCTCTTCACCTCCAAAAAGGTGTTTGAGGCGGGTTTTTACTGGCCCACCATTTTTAGAGATTGCTTTGAAATGATCAGTAAATGTGACAACTGCCAGCGTGCGGGAAATCTCTCGAGGAGAGACGAGATGCCCCAGACGAGCATTCAGGTGTGCGAGGTATTTGATGTATGGGGTATCGACTTCATGGGGCCATTTCCACCATCTCGCAGAAATAAATATATTTTAATGGCAGTAGACTACGTGTCTAAATGGGTTGAGGCTCAAGCCTTACCCACAAACGATGCCAGAGTGGTCGTGAAGTTCCTGAAGAAACTCTTTGCAAGGTTTGGAGTGCCCAAGGCACTAATAAGTGATCGAGGCACCCACTTCTGCAATGCACAGATGGATAAAGTGTTACAACGTTATGGAGTGACCCACAGGTTAGCAACGCCATATCACCCTCAAATGAGTGGGCAAGTCGAGGTCTCGAATCGTGGGATCAAAAGGATTTTAGAAAGGACGGTGGGGAAACATCGAAATTACTGGTCAGACAAATTAGATGACGCACTGTGGGCCTTCCGTACGGCTTATAAGACACCTACCGGCACCACGCCGTTTAGGGTGATTTATGGAAAGGTGTGTCATCTGCCAGTCGAGATTGAGCATAAAGCATATTGGGCATTGAAGACAGTGAACATGGATTTAGATGAGGCAGGCAAGGAAAGGTTCTTTCAGCTGCATGAATTAGAAGAACTGCGTGACTATGCGTATGGAAACTCAACCTTCTATAAGGAAAGAACAAAGAGAATTCACGATGGCAAAATCAAGGTGAAAGAATTCCATGTGGGAGATCGTGTACTTCTGTACAACTCGAGGTTGCGGTTGTTCCCAGGAAAACTTAGGTCGAGGTGGTCAGGACCGTACACAGTCATTCAAGCATATCCATACGGTTCTGTTGAAATCAAGAACGACGAGGAGGAATCATTCAAAGTCAACGGGCATAGATTGAAGCTCTACCTTGGTGGCCCGGTTGACACAACTGAGAAGGAGGTGGTGGACCTCCAAGTCCCAAACACCTGATCGCGAGGTCGAGTCTGGCTGAAGACTCGTAAATAAACTTAGCGCTTTCGGGAGGCAACCCGAGTTGTTTGTTATTTATTTTTGGTGTGTTCAACTTATTTTCCATTTTTATTTTTATTTTTTATTTTTATTTTTGTGTGTTTCACATCTTCGACCAAGTGTGCAGATTGATAACCAGTGCTCCAGAAATCAGAGATCAGAGAAACAGCTCGGGATGGCTAGAACGGAAGCTACATCATCAGAGAATGCAATCACCAGATCAGGGGAGTTTTCAGTTTCTTTCATTCTTTTATTTTTTTTTATTTCTTTCACATTGAGGACAATGCAAAAATCAAGTGTGGGGAGGGAAAGTCTGAAAAAATGAAACTGAAAAAAAAAAGAAAAAAAAAACTGACAATTTTTTTTAAATTTCTGAAAAATGTCCCTGATTGCTTGCAACTAAAATGGAAAATGATAGGTATAACTGGAAATTTGAAAAAAAAATGAAAAAATGACTCAAAAGAAAAAAAAAAGGGATGGAAAACGCGTCTAGCTAGTGATGTGCTGGTAGGTCCAACCGACTATGATTGCTTAAAAATCCCGTGATTATTAAAGGAACATAAATAAAAAAATAATAAATCAGGATACCTTGTGGGTTTTCGCCTTGGGAGGATTGGTAAAGCCGAAACTGTCGACTAGGTTGATAGGTACCACTTAGGTAAAGATGTATATGTCTTGAGAATATATGGCACGCTATGATCTTTTTATGAGAATAAATCCGAGAAATAGCGGCGCCCCGCCTTTTGCCATCCATATGAGCTTTATACATGAAAGAAGAAAAAATTAGATGAAAAAAAAAGAGAGATGAAAAAAGAAGAGAAAAAACGAATAAAGTACTATAAACCGCCGATCCTACGTACTACCTCTAGGGATAGCGACTCCGGAGATGTACCATTGGGGTGAGGTTGGTTTTGTGTGCGAGGGTCAAAGCCTGCTTACTACCTCTCGGGATAGTGACTCAGGAGATGTCTGATGGGTGGAGACTCGACTCAGTGTTGGAAAAAAAAGAAAACAAAATGTTATAATGCTCAAAGACATCATTCATCCATCATCCACTATTCTCTTGACATATATATTTTTGTTTATTGTGGTGGGTCAAAATCTGGAATGGTTTAGCCCGGGCCTTGATTTCCTTGAGATGGGATTAGGACTAGCTAAGAATCCTGAGTGTGAGACACATAGGTAAAATGATAACCCGGTAAAATGAATAATAAACACATGATCGGGGGCGTCATTTGTCGGTGGTTGGACTTAGTCGGATAGAAATATCGGTGATTGCTACTAGCGCGTAAGTATATCAGAAAAATAAAAAATATAGTAGAGTAGAGAAAAAAAATGAAAGTCATCTTTCTGGTTGTGATTCCATTGCGAGTTTTCGAGGACGAAAAAGATTAAGTGTGGGGATATTTAATGTACCTTAATTTGTACATCTTTTTACTCAAATATTTCTTACACTTGTAATAATATTTGTGATACTTTTTGTTGGATATTACTCCTAAATTGTTCACATTTGAATTTTAGGAGAAAATATGTGAAAGCGAGCTATTTAATACAATTAAGTTTAAAAAGAGTTAACAAGATGATATTGTTGAACGAAGCCGTGCTTCAAACCCGTCTACTATTTATAGCTTTGTTGAATTATGTTGAAGTACTAAATTAAAAGAAAAAAAAATTATGGAAAAAATAATAATATCAAAGTTCACGTTGAAATGAAAGGTAAATATATTTTTTTTAAGTTTTTTTAAAACTCACGTGGGCTACATTTTGCAGTACAATTATGGACATGGGTTTATGATGAAGTATGTAGGCTTTTCCATACAAAATAATGGGCTGCAATTTTAAAGGGTTTTAGATACGTGGAGAGCAAGGAATTAAAAGGAGGGCAGAATTAATATAAAGTGGGTGACGGCTAAAAGAAAGGAGGGCAGACAAGGAGAGACATATTTTGACAGCAGAAAATAAGTCGAGGAACAGAAGCGACGAAATAAAGAAAAGAGCTGAAGAAAATTGCTTGGAGAAGATCAAAGCTACTTGGTTTGATTATTGACTACATCGTGTCTTTGAGTTCAATTCTAGATTTAATGTTTTTGAATGGTATGAATATGCTAGGCTAAATCTTTGTTACTACCTAGGCCTAGATGACTTTTATGAATTGTTGACTTTTCAGTTTGACTTTTTGGGAAGTCTATGTTGATTTTATGAAAATTATTTGTTATCGACTAAATTTGAATGCATGAATCTGTTACAATCTGTCCATCATTGTTAATTGGTGTGGTTTAAGGTTGAGTAATACGTCACATACGGTTATTTGGCTCTGGATTATTTCTTAAACGTTAAGATTAAATATTTTGACTTTATGGGCTTGATCCTCACATATGTATTGACTAATTGGTTTTGGTAGATGGATTTGCAGATTTGTGTCCATGTTTGTTTGTTTGGATGAATGAGCGTGCATGCTAGTTGATTTCCTGATCATTGGTTTGTGGCTAATTAAATTGACAGATTCGGTTTAGGCCATTATTTCGTGGTTAGGAGTTTTCTAGGAATTTGGTTGGTAATAAGTAATCTGCTTCATAATTTTAGAATATTAGCTATTGTCTATGATAGTTGGTGTTTCTAGGATTGTGGGTCTAATAAGCCTCAAATAGGTAATTAGGTCTAAATAGCACTTCAGCATAGTAGTCATTTGTGCTTAATTATTAAATTCGATAATGCTAGGATCGGTCTATAATTCTGGTGATTAAAGATTTAAGTAGTTAGTTTTCCCTAAGGTTACCTCACATAGGTTATACTTGGTGGATAGTGGCGTCATCCCAATAGGTCATTCTTGGAAAGTTAGCAAGTCATATTAGGAGTCGAAGTCTAGGTAGTTCCCTCTCACCTGATAGTTTTCTTAAGCTATCTGTCGTGTTTTTGTTCTCTTAAAATTATAATCATTATATATAAAAAAAATCAAAAGTCGAAATCTTTTAGGTTAAATATTAATAAAGATTTAATATCGGGTGTTTGATTACGCGTCCTTGGATTGACACTCGGTACTTGCCAATACTCTGCTGCACCTGACGGGTACACTTGCCCTAAAGTGTGTAGTGTAGTCACCTGGTAAACTACCATTTAAAACTTGAGTAATTTTTATAGACTACATTTTACGCATCATGGTGGCTCGACTGTGAACCATGCGTTGGCGGATCTAGGTTCTAGCACTAACCTGATGCCATATTCCATATATGAAAAGCTAGGCCTAGGCGACTAGACTCCAACGCGCATGAGTATCTCCCTAGGGGACCGATCCGTTAAGTATCCACGGGGAGTGGTGGAAAACATGCTAGTGAAAGTAGATAAGTTTTTTTCCCCGTGGATTTCGTGATCTTGGACATAGAGGTAGATGAAAAATGTCAACTCATCCTAGGACGCCCATTCTTACACACCGCCAAGGCATTGATCGATGTTATGATGGGAAGATCTCACTTCGTGTAGGGGATGAGACGATCAAATTCAATATCATGCAGTCCATGAAACACACATTAGACCAGGACGATTCAGTTTATTTCATAGATTCTTTTATTTCTCACATGGATCGTTGCTTAGATTATATTCTTGGGGCTGATTTGGTTAAGAGAGAGAGTGAGTCTAGTGTGAGTGATGCTTAGCAGTTAGAGGATGTGGTAGTTAAGGAGAGTCATGAGGTGTTAGAGATTAGTGAAGAGGAAGCGTTAGGAGAAAAACCATCGATAGAGGAACCACCAACGCTAGAACATAAGGAGTTACCATCCCATTTAGAGTACGCATTCTTAGAAAGTGAGTCACGTTTGCCCGTCATTATTTTACATTGACGGAGGAGGAGAAGGGGAAGTTGATACAGGTTCTGCGAGAGCACAAGCAGGCGATTGCGTGGAGATTGATTGATATCAAGGGTATTAGCCTTCTATTTTGCACGCATCGCATACTTATGGAGGATGAGTATAAACCTGTAGTCCAGCCTCGGAGGCGCTTGAATCCAAACATGACGGAGGTTGTGAAGAAGGAATTCCTCAAACTACTAGATGCGGGATTGATCTATCCGATTTCAGATTCTACATGGGTTAGCTCGGTTCAGGTAGTAGTGATAAATGAGAAGCATGAATTGATCCCTAGTACGACCATCACAGGATGGAGAGTGTGTATAGATTACCGTAAGCTTAATGATGCCACTAGGAAAGACCACTTCCCATTGCCATTCATCGACCAGATGTTAGAGCGTTTGTCAGGACAGCACTACTACTTCTTCCTTGATGGATTTTCCGGTTATTTCCAGATTCCTATTGCACCCGAGGATCAGTAGAAAACCACCTTCACATGCTCGTACGGTACCTTCGCGTATTGTCGCATGCCATTCGAGTTATGTAACGCTCCGGACACATTTCAGAGGTGTATGGTGGCTATTTTTCAGGATATGATCGAGAGTTCCATTGAGGTTTTTATGGACGATTTTCTATTTTCGGGAGCTCTTTCAATTAGTGTTTAGGTAATTTAGAAAGGATGTTAGCGAGATGTGTAGAGACCAAATTAATTTGGAACTAGGAGAAATGTCACTACATGGTCACAGAGGGTATGGTGTTAGGACACAAAATTTCATGCGCCAGCATTGAGGTAAATAGAGCGAAAATAGAAACGATTAGCAAACTTCCACCGTCCACGAACGTCAAATCTGTTAGGAGTTTCTTAGGTCACGCAGGGTTTTACCGTAGGTTTATCAAGGTTTTTTCCAAAATTACGAGACCCATGACCCCTTTGTTAGAGAAGGACTTCGTTTTTTAGTTCGATGAGAGTCACATGAAGGCATTCGAGTTTTTTAAGGAGAGATTAGTGAGCGCACCCATCTTGATAGCCCCCGACTGGAGTTTATCGTTTGAGCTTATGTGCGATTCTAGTGATTTTGCGGTAGGGGCGGTCTTAGGACAACGTAGGGACAAACACTTCCATCCTATTTACTATGCAAGCAAAACCTTAGATGACGCACAGGAAAATTACATGACCACTGAGAAAGAACTTCTTGTTGTAGTTTATGCGTTTGATAAATTCCGCTCGTATCTTGTGTTGTCTAAAACCATCGTTTACGCCGACCACGCGACCTTACGATACCTATTTGCAAAGAAGGATGCTAAACCGCGCTTGATTAGATGGATTCTTTTGTTTTCTGAGTTTGATATAGAGATTAGGGATAAGAAAAGGGCGGAGAAAGTAGCGGCCGACCACTTGTCGCGCCTTGAGAACCCTGATAGAGAGAAACCGAGAGAGGAAGCCATCGGGGACACGTTTCCATTTGAGAATACTATGATAGTGAGTGGAGAGTTTGTAGGATTGACGAGTGCAGAGGAGCAAGGCTTGCCATGGTTTTCTGATACGGCAAATTATTTAGCACATGGTATGCTGATGGATGGTATGACATCCCAACAGAGAAAGAAGTTAATTTCTGATTCTAGACATTACATTTGGGATGCTCCATACTTGTTTCGTGTAGGATTTGATGGGTCGTTTAGGAGATGTGTGAGCAGAGAGGAGGGGTTAGATATCCTTAGGCATTGTCATGAGGGCTTACCAGGTGGGCATTTTGGACCATCCTATACTGCTAGGAATGTTTTACATTCAGGATTTTACTGGCCGACTTTTTTTAAGGATGCTCACGAGTTTGTGAAGAAATGCAATGCCTGTCAGCACATTGGTAACTTCTTATCCTGGAATTAGATGCCCCAACATCCTATCCAGAGTGTTGAAGTTTTTGACATACGGGGCATTCATTTCATAGGTCCATTCCCTCCATCTCGGGGGAATCGATACATCCTCGTTGCGATAGACTATGTTTCTAAGTGGATGAAGGCTCAAGCCTTTCCCACAAATGATGTGCGTGTGGTAGTGAAGTTTTTGAAGAAGTTGAGTAGGTTTGGGACTCCCAAGGTGTTGATTAGTGATAGGGGCACGCTTTTTTGCAATGCCCAAATGAAGAAGTGTTAGCGAAATACGAAGTGAACCATAGGACATCAACCGCGTATCATCCACAAACGAACGGTCAAGTAGAAAACGATAACCAAGGGGTGAAACAGATTTTGGAGAAGACTATTGGGAATAGTCGCAAGGCTTGGTCCGATAACTTAGATGATGCGTTATGGGGTTTTCGCACTTCTTTCAAAACACCCATTAGAACCAGGCCATTTATGATGGTTTATGGGATAACGTGTCATCTACCGGTCGAGCTTGAACATAAAGCTTATTGGGCAATTCGAGCGGTTAACATTGATCTAGCTAAAGCCATGAAAGACCGGTTTCTTCAAATCCATGAGGTAGAGGAGTTGAGGAACGAAGCCTATGAGATATCTTGGAGTTATAAGGAGAGAACCAAGGCGTTGTATGATAGTCAATTGAAAGGTAGGAAAGAGTTTAAGTGTGGGGATAGGGTGTTATTATATGATTCGCGTCTTAGATTGTTTCCATGTAAGTTGAAGTCCCGATGGAGTGGACCGTTCATGGTGAAGAAAGTGTTCCCGTATGGAACAGTGGAGCTTGAATCTGTTGGTAGAACGTGGAAAGTCAATGGTCATCGTCTGAAACATTACATCGGAGGTCCAATAGAAAAAGACTAGAAGATGTTGGCTCTCCCCAAAATTGAGGTTAAATGATCGAGGAGGTAAATACTCGGTGGAAATCCGAGTTGTATAGTTTGTACACTAGTCGTGTGCTTATTTTCTTTATTTTTGCTTGTTTTGCCTTTTGTTTTCTTGTTTTTCGGTTTGCGTTTTGTGTTTGTTAGTGTTTCACGGAATTAAAGAAGGTCGGAAGAGTGAATTCTTGTGAAAATGGAACCCCAAGTATGTCTTGTTTAGTTTACAAACGGAGGGGTTTGAAAAAAGGGTTGGTAAAAGTTTCTGAAAAATGCTAAAATTTGACTAAGTATGGAAAAGTAAAGAGAATGCCTGGAATTTTCATCTTACGCATATCGCTTTCGCTTACCACAATGCCAAGCGATACGCACTGGGGGTGGGGGAAGGAATCCGGAAGAAGGCACAAATCGTGTCGCTTCCTGATAGCATCTCCCCAAGTGATACGCTTGGGGACCCAAATTTTTGAAAAAAAAAATATTGGTTTAAAAGAGCCCAAGTCCTTCTTTCTTCCCCATTTTTCCCAATTCATGCCCTAATCACCCATTGTCGCTGCCAAACTCCACAACCCCTCCCGTCGACACCCGCAGCCGCCACTACTCACCACCACCTCTCACTACCTTGCACCACCACCTACTTCTCAACTCCCCATCACCATTTCCCACCGCTACCTACTCCCCCAGCTTCGCGGCGCCTATCGCTGCCACCTCAACCAGACCCCCACCACTTCTACCGATTGAAACCCTAGTTCCATAGCCGCCACGACCACTAACTACCGCCGCCCCTGTCAGCTCATTGGTGGTTCTCCGAGGCCCCGACACCACCCCATTTCACCCATTTTACTTTCACATTCGCGATTCCAGGTTAGTTTTCGGTTCTCTGGTCTTTATTTTTTTTCTCTATTCTGCATTTTATTTCTTCACTGTCCACCTCTGTGCTTTAATTTGGGTTCACTTGCATTGTTATAAGGTTCCACTTCTGGTTATGAATCCGATATTATCTTTTTGTTGCTAGATAAATGTTTGGATACCACTTTGCTTTTGATGCAATCAGTTGATTGTTTCCTTCTCAAATCTGCATACTGTTAGAAGGATATCGGATGTGAATTGTCAAATTTTTTGTTACATGTGCAAGAAATATTAGTGCTTATGATGAATTCTGGTTTGAGGAATAAATGGAATGCATAAGGGCAGTTGTTCGTTTGAGTTAAATGGGTAGGAACATTTGCTGGATGATATCGTTGTCTCTTGTTTAAATTTATAGCGCATTATTTTGCGATCATTCGGTAAGATTATGATTGTTTGGTGTTGGGATGGAAAACGTTTTGCTATTGATATGAACTTATGCAAATTTGATAGGTTTGATGGCAAACTGGTTTGAACGGAACACAGAGGGGTCATGCCCAATTTTTGTAAATTTTTTGTTTTTTTTCTTTATTTTTTGTTGGTTTGTGTCGTGTTTTCACATTCTGTTTTCTTTTTATTTAAACAAAAAAATTCAAAAATTCAAAAATAGTTGGTGATTGTTTATTTCATGGATATCACTTGGAATTTGTGTTGGCAGGTATGGACGCCTCATCTAGTAGGCCAAAAAGAGCACAAAGAAGAAGACGAAGACTCTTCGCCACAGGCCGACCATTCAGTATCTAGCATCCGAGGTTTTACCAGATTACACAGTTGATCCACCACTGGTTAAGGACCGATGTTTAGAGGCTCACACCCTGTTACAGTTTCAAGGTAAGTACGAGACGGATCGTTGCGAGATATTTGTTGATTTGACCCCGCTCGTGCACAGGACAATCGACTGGGATTTGATGGATGCGATAGGGCCGAGGGCATGTTTGGAGGAGCTGATGGATGACCATTGGAGGGGGGCTCATAGCCTGTGAGCGGCCACAATACCGGGAGTTGACTATTAAGTTTCACTCTACTTGGAAATGGAATTCGAAGGAGTTTGACTCGCCGGTAACTATTTCATTTTCTTTAAGGAGACGGTTACATGAGATAAGCATACCACATCTAGTAGTTGCTTTAGGATTTTATAGTGAGGAGGAGGTTGCTACTGACGGTTTTAGGCAGAGCCTGAGGGGGCCATCTAGGAGAGCCCGTAAGTTTTATGCGTTGGATAATCAACTACATGATTTTTGGGAATCGATTACTGGGACTAGGCCGACGAAGATGCTGGTTGTCTCTGCTATTCGAGATCCATTTTTGAGATATGTCCAAAGGATTTTGGGATGCACTATCATCGGTAGGAGGGCTGGCCTAGATAAGGTCAACTTCATTGTTTTATTTTGTTTGTAAACGCTGGCAGAGAGACGCCCGACCAACCTCACGATGGTTTTTGTTCATTCGATGGCTAGACTCCGAAAGGGGGTGTTGAGGCGAGGTTGGACTTAGGGTCGTATGTTGCACGTTTGGCAGCGTATTTGGGGGTGTTTTATCGATACAAGGCGACACATTTGATAGAGGGGCGACCAACGGTTTCCTATAGCCTCGAATATATGAGGAAGGCGAGCTTATGCTCGATGGATGATCCCCCACGGTGGGTAGATATTGGTGCACCGGTTCGGGGTCGGATTCCAGTTAGAGGTGAGAGACCACCAATTACTAGACCAGTTAGAGAGTTGCGTGATGAGATCGTGATATTGGATTCAGTGAGGGATGAGGTGATTGCTGTGAGAGAGAAGGTGATTGGTAGGCTGGATACCCATGATATGGCATTGAGATCTTTATTTATGTTGCTGGGATTCGAGGTCCCTGGGTTCTTTCTTGAGCCTGGGACTACTGATGAGGCAGATACAGATGATGATGTTGTTGGTGAGGATGATTCTGATGATGCGGAGGAGGAGCAAGATGGTTCAGAGGGTGATAATGATGAGGAGTAGGGGGCAGATGGAGTATTTTGACACTAACAACTACTTCAGTCGGTTATGTTCACATCCTTTTACTTTTTCTGTTATTTTGTTTTTATTATTATCATGGTCTGTACTTAACTAATATGATATACTGATATTCGAGCAATTTGTTCGGGGATAACCGCTTGGGTGCTTTTGTTAATATATAATATATGTATATATATATATATATATATATATATATATATATATATGTTGTGATTTTGGTTGATTTGTTTGGTAGAATTTATGGTTGTATGTCGCCTCTTTCGTCCGTGACCTTTTTATGCAATACTGGAGTTCACGAGAGTTTTCGATATCACGTTTGAATTGGAGGGCGGGAAACAAGACTCCAATTATTTATGCCAATTCATTCAGGGGAGTTTGTTCCATGTTTCTTTTCTTTAATTTTTCTGTTTAATTATTTATTTTATTTGTTTTTGTTTGTCTTTGTGTTATTTTTCGATTCACATTAGGGACAATGTGAGTTTCAAGTGTGGGGATTGGGAGACTACGTGTCGTGTCTCGAGTCAGTTTTATTGTGTTGTTTAGTGGTTGAGTTTTTTTTTAAATAAAAATTTGAAAAAACCCAAAATTAGGGAAAAAAATAGAAAAATTCAAGAAATATGTTCCTGGTTAAATATGCACTTTAAAATGGAAGATGATAGGTACAACCGGGGATTGGGTTTCTAATAATGTGCTTAAATGGTAAATATAATTAAAAGTTGAAAGCATTTCCGGTTAGTCATGTATCGATAGGCCCAGATGACTTAAAAGCTTAAATATCCTAATTGTGTCAAAAATTGGACTTAATATATATAAAATCAGGATACTTAGTGGTTTCCCGCCTTAGACTGAAACGAGGATGCCGAAACTGTCAAAAATAGAAGATAGGTACCATAATATTTAAATATAGACTTGTCTCTAAAATAATAAGCACGACTCTATCTTTTTATGAGAATAAATCCAATTTTCGTGGCCCTTCCATATTTCCCTTTTCCACTTATTTTGAGCTGTTAATTATGTAATTAATCGCCAACGCCTATGTTTTCCCTTCGGGATATTCCGGACATGTTTATGCTTCTTGGCTAAGCCATTGTACTACCTAGGCTAACTTGATGAATTGTTGATGATTCGACTTGCTCGGTTTTTTAATGATTATGTACGGATTGATAATCTGGTAAAAGGTTGTTATTTTTTTGATTTGATGCGTATGAGTGTTGATCTTAGTCTATCATTCAATTACATGTTCCTCTTGTTACCCTTTGAATGTCTTTTTGTTTAGGGTTGCATGCTAGACTGCCTACTGTGTGTTTGTGGTTAGTAGATGGTTTAGGAGACGTCCAACACCATAAGAATTGCTTCTGATTTGTAGGTTGATTTCTATGTTCTGCTAGACTTAGAAAAGCCAAAAGGTGATAGGTTTATTGGTAGTCGTGTGTGTTAGGGTTTTAGGTCAAATTTCCTCGGGAGAGGGATTCCCTAGTAAAGTTAGCATTCCTATTATTCCATGGTAATTCAGTAGATAGCAACCACTCCTTTCATCTATTAGGTGTTTGGGATAGGAACAAGCCGGTAGGTGACTTATTCATTCGAGTACTAGAATATCCGTTAGGGACAAGTCGGGAGGTGACCTAACAAATCAGTGTGCGTATTGAGTTCTTAGGATTGCCTATTGCGTCACACCCGGAGTGTGATCTGGGGTCCGTTAGGGTTTTCTTAGACTTGGCATAAAGATCCTGATTCCGTCATAGTTTTCCTTAACCGAGTGAAGTCGTGAGCATCAATTAGGACTCCTAGCCCAGGTAGTGCAGTTTCTCATATCTGGTTTCATCTGTGAGTTTTAAGTTTCAGTAGGTAATTTCTATTTTTAGTAATTTTCCATTCTTAGTAAGTTTCTATTTTTAGTAAGTCTTAGTGGTTGGTTAATTTTAGTTAATTTACTTAGTTAATTAATTCTCCAAATCAAAAACCCAAATTTCACCATTTAATCAGTAATTTCACATTTCCTAGTTAGTTGTGTTTTTCATTTATGTCTCTAGGGTTCGACCCCGGTCTTCAATAGGCTATTTTCGATAGGTCCACTTGCCTGTTAAATCGGTCTAGTTTAGGACAATTGAGTTTAATTTAGTGTGTCTAGGTCTAGGATAATTTTATTTATTTCTATAGATCGATTTTTGCACATCAGTTGTAATTCTGCTATGATTGATATTAGGATCCTCGTATGCCGATTGGAGTAGCATTTCCCAAAACCTTCCTCATGGTAGCCTGAAAAAGATGTGACATTAGAGTCATAGTTATTAGAATACACATCAGATGTTGGACGATCATACTTCCCTGATTGAGAATAACTCTGATTGTACGATGAACGAGGTCTTTGAGATGGGTAATTTGGGTCTTCGTATTCCTCCTCATCCTCTGAATCCTCCACGATTCGAATTCCACTCGGCAATGTTGGACAAAACTTGATTCAATGATAATATATCCCACAATTGTAGCACTTTTCTTCCTTGCCCATGATGATCCTAAAATCCTAAAAAAACAGTCAAAACAAACAAAACCGATCAAGCAGCTCTGTTCTACAAAACTAAATAAACACAATGAAAGCAAAAAGCGGAATTTTACGGGGCCTCAAAATAAAAAAAACTTTCTGTTTGGTGGCACGTGTCGCGTGTCGCGAGGGTTGGTACCAAACGTATCACGGCCCACCAGTGGTCAAGATCCGGAAATAAAAACAACTAAAAAAAATTGCAGAAAGCTTAAAAATAAAATATTTTGGATTTTCATTTTTTTAAAAGAAAAATAATAAAATAAAATAAAAATCAACTAAACCTAAAAATTAAAAAAATACAGAAAATAAAAAATCTTTTTGGGCTTTTATATTTTAGGGACAATGCAAATAAACACGAAAGCAAATAAACAGAAAAAAAAACAAAGAGACCTAAGAATCACTAACATGCGCACGTATTCCCGAGCAACGGCGCCAATTTAATAACGGGTGTCGTGACCGTTATATAAATAATCCTAACTAACCTATAGATAGGGTAAGTTGGGTATCAATCCAGAGAGTTGGTGGACATTAGCGACTCTAATTATGTAACCTAATTTACGAACCTAGAATACTGTCAGTATCCTAAGTTGTACTACTAAACTAACTCACCTAATTAATTAACTAAAGTGCCTCTTGTGTCACACCCCCAAATAACCACTAACGGAGTTTATACCGTTAAGGGGTGCGAGCAAACCAGGACCACAACCATTAGTTACAAATACTAAACGAATCAGAGTAAAGTCCAATGTTCATAAATAAAACAGTTTAACATACGCAGCGGAATTAAAACATCAGTATCTTAGCACTAGCCACGTGCTTTACAAATCATTGTTTCAATTTCAAATTCCCAAATTAGTTTAATAAAATAAATATCTTCACGAGCCATGCCAACCTCCAGTGGATACTCTTCAACGATCTGTGTGACAACCGGCAATTTCCCACGTTAAACCCGTTAACAATTTGTGTTATATTTTGATAACGTCCGTTACCTCAGTTAACTAGAATAGTTACACAATCATTGCACAGGAGTCTAGACGTCGGTTGACCAACTTGAATGCATATAATTTATAATTTTATATAAATTATATTTTATGATTTCACGAAACGTTTTGTCATTTTATGTGGCAATTACATTTATTATTTTCACGTGGTATATATGTATATATATACGCACGTCGTTTTATGACTTATTGTGACGATGTGTCGCGAAATCGTACGAAGAGTTTCTATAATTTTATAGGAATTTAAAAATATATATAGTTATGGGTTATAACTATGATTTTATGTGAAATTAAACGGATAATTGGAGATTGTTATCCATGATTTGATTTGGTCGTTTAGGTTTATATTTCTTGTAAACGTTACATGTTATATGGTGATGCGATGTATACACTCATTTGGCCATCGTTTATGTTTTCCGTTACTCTCGGTTAGTCTCGTTAGCCTTTTGTAACCTTGAGGGGCCCTTACTGTAAATTCTGAAACTTGTTTTCTATTTAATAAAGCTGAAGGGACTGTTTCTGTAAATATCTAAACCCTGGTCCCCATTTCATAAAGTTGAGAGGGACCAATCTTGCCTTTAGGTGAAACTTGTTTTAATAACCGTACGTGAGATCGAATTCATATCCCGTAACCGGCTCAATCCCTTTAAAACCGTCATCAAAGCTTCGCCGGTTACACTATTGCTCCAGTCGATCGGTCCCTATGTACAATCATTAGGGAATTGAGAGCATAATTGATCACCTCAATCAACTCCCGAACTCTCTCACACTCTCGCTCTCGTTTCTTTTTTTTTAGAGTTCTCCGGCGAACTCGAATTCCGGCCAGTCACCACTGTCTCGGCACCCTTTTCATACCTCACTGAGATCACCATTCCCTACGGAGCAACCCCGAAGCATTAGATTCGAGAACGGAGTAACGACAGGCGGCGGAGTCGAGGTTTTTCGGTTTCGTTTCGGCTTCAAAAACACATCGAAACTCCGATTTGATTCAAGGTAACCATTCTATTATCTTAGTCGCACGTTTCTGGGTTTATTTAGGCGTTTTCACGATTTTCCGGTGACCGGAAATAAAACTCCGGCCACCGGAGTTTTGATGAAGAAGATGATGACGGGTGGAGATAGGTTAAGTAATTTGCGAACTGAATTCCAACACAAATTGGCATGTATCGCAGTTGGTAGGCGCGTAACCTGAAGACCTAGAGGTCTCGGGTTCTACCCTCCCCAGCCGCATTCTTTTTCTGATTTAATTTCCTGAACCAGTTTCTATTACTCAGATAATAAATACATTACGGATTGATAACCAGACACAAATGCGCCCTGGCCTAGTGGTTGCGTCGCTGCTTTATGACTCAGAGGTCACGGGTTCGAGCCCCGTGAACCCCATTTCTGTTGTTTTATTTATTTTTAAGTGATTTCAAGTTTTTCTTGATCCAAAACTCAAACGTACTAGTAAGCAACTATCAAATCTCGACCCCTGAAGTTTTCAAAGACCCGTTGGGGTGCTCGTTTGAACTTTTATATTATCCAAACATTATAATTTAATTAAGATTGTATAGTTTTGTTATTAGTTATAAAAATTGGTTTTAAATATATAAATATATATATGTGTATATATATATATATATATATATATATATATATATATATATATATGAATTTGATTTATTGACATGCAAACGTTTTAAAGATTTTCTTTAAACTCCTGAATTTTGACACGGCACATAAATATATATTTAAGACGTTTTATTTTTCACACTTTTGACGACGCCTTGATATTTATATTTATAAACATATATGTTTACCCAATCTTCTCTACGTTTATTATTTGAAATAACGTATGCACATTGATCTTCGTAAATCCGTGCGTCCTTGATTTTACGTCATTTGTGACTACTTTCGAACAAACGATTTTCATCGCGTATTGAAATTGTTACCTACGTCGTATTTGGAATTACTTGATTTAACACCGTCGTCGAGGCTATGTGACTCATGTGCGAACACACACTTACGTATGTAAATTCAATAGGTGCTTGGTAGTTACGCAAGACTCGGAGTCTTACTAAATTGTAGCAGCGCACCCTAAGGTGAGTTTCACATCCTTTTACGTTACGTCTGGGTTTGGACGATAACACACGCAAACACGTTACACCCGGGTTAGGGTGATAACACGACAACGTTTATGTATGATTAAAGTAGAAATCCAACATATATCACATGTTCACGTAAAATGCTTATCTTTGAAAGTCCTTACTTATCGAACCGTTAATAGTTTATAGCGAGGGGATATTGGGTAGTACTACTGGGGTCTGACAAACCCCACTCAGCGGGCACGAGATGCACCACCCGACTGGCGGTCGGACTGAGGACAATGTCAGCCTAAACTTACCGTGATCGAGTAGACACGGGGAAGGCAAACCACGTAAGGAATTATTCCTACAACTAATTGGTCAGCTTCGGTTGCGAACGTTTTAGTGACATGAACTTAGGCTCGCTACCTACGATATGGATTGTACTGTTAATATACATGCTTACATACGAATAAAGACTATTGTATTCGTACTGCATAACTATACTAGTTATACTTATGTGCTTATGTGAACTCACCAACATTAGTTGACACTTGCTCTTATGCATGCTTTGCAGGACGCTAGGAGAATCTGATTTTTTTGGGCACGTACGTTGGCTAAAACCTTTTATTTTGGGAATTGGTTTTCAAAATCTTTTCAACTTGAACTGGTATTTACTTATCGGGCGCTTGTTTGCGCAACTTGACTTTTATGAGCTTCCGCTAAACTTTAACTCTGATTGATATTTCCCGTTTGGAAATATATTTACATTTTGAACCCTCAACTTATGTTTAATGTAACTAATGACTCGGGTCCTGGTCTGGTTCACACCCCACACGGTTAAACTCCGTTAGTGGGAATTGGGGGTGTGACAGATTGGTATCAGAGCCCTTGGTTGCAGAGAACTAGAATTTTCAAAAATTCTAAACTGTAACTGTTTTTGAACATTAGTTACAACAATTCCCAAAAGCATTTTTATTCTTGCGTGCCAAAAATCGATTACTCACATTAGATTGTTTTCCTTTTGTTTGTGTCTGTCTGGGTATTGACAGTATGGCACCACACGATAACACGAGGGGTAAGGGAAAGAAAATTGCCAACGAACAGTCATCATCCTCCAACCAGCAAGGCCGCGAGCCTGAGCATCCTGAGTACACGATAATGGACTTCCTTCGGGATCAGCATATACGTCCTGATAGACGTGCACCAGACGATTACAGCTGGCTGAATCCGACAACATATCGGTTGCTTGATATGTTTCATGTACCAGACAGGGTTGACTTACCCTTTGATTTGCAACGGGTCGTTGCGGGATTGATTGCAGCGTATGACAACACTCTTGGAGAAACCAGACAAAATTCCATCAGCAATCGCACACGCGATAGAGAAATTGAGCGATTGCGGGCCGATCAAAGGGAGCAGGAAACCTACCACTACAACTTGTCCCAGGGGGTAATGGGTATCCGTAATAGGGTTACCGAGCTTGAGTCACGACCCGATCCAGCTGATTTGGAGCATGAACTGCATCACGCACAACATCAGATTGCTGAACTCCAACATTCCAATGCAGCGCTTCACCATTCCAACGCGACACTTGCAGCGCAGGTCGCTACCCTCCAAGTGCAAATGGCAGCCCTACAGGTTCAAGGTGCTCCTGTTCAGGATGAAGAGGAGGAACCCTTTGAAGAAGAACCTTTTGAGGAGGAGCCTCAAGAGGACATGGAGGAAGAACCAGATGTCATTGATCCATGATCTAATCTGTCTTCTTTTCTTTCTATTTTGTTACTTTGAAATAAATTTGACTGGGTGTTCATTTTATTTTGAATGTTTACAAATGCTGAGATACACTTATGGTTGGATTTTAAATTTTGTAATGGATATTACATCTTTATTTTACCAATGTGTTTCTAAAAATTATGTCATGTGATGGATGGATGCATGAATAATTGTTTAGTGCTTAATGAAATTAATATTGGGTATATTAATCATTTGAATGATTTGCATGGAAAACAAAATCATGGCTGAACACCTCACAGCAGCTCAGATCCAAACGTTGATGAATGAAAACGTTGCGGCAGCACTCGCCGCGACTCAAGTGCAAGGAAACAATAATGGTGGCCCAGCTCAATGCGCCTTCAAAACTTACATGGATTGTAAGCCGCTCACGTTCAAGGGTGATGAAGGAGCCGTGGGTCTGCTGTAATGACTCGAGAAATTAGAAATGGTACTCTCAATGTATAACTGCCCAGTTGCGAATCGGGTCAATCTCGCAACCGCTACACTCGAGGAAGTTGCCCTCACTTGGTGGAACGCGCAAATTCAAATGTTAGGGCTTGACGCAACAAATGCTATGACTTGGCAGGAATTCATGGATGCCATCATGGAGGAGTATTGTCCTCATGACCAAGTCAAAAGGGTTGGAAATCGAGTTCCAAAACTCGAAAATGGTTGGTTCTGAGGTTGAAGAGTACACTGCTCGCTACCATGAGTACGGGGTGCTGTGTCCTGCGATGGTTAGATGCTGACTTCAAAAGGATTGAAAGGTACGTGGATGGGTTAGCTCCACAGATCAAGGGGATGGTTACTGCCTCAAACCCTGCAAATGTGCAGAATGCTATCAGGTTGGCCCATAAGCTGACTGACCAGGCCATAGAGCAAAGAACTTTGCCACCCAGAAAGGTCCCCAAAAACTGCCCTAGATCGGAAAAGAAAGAGAGAGGACGACTCCAGTAACAACAATAACAATGGTGGTGATGGTGTTAGAAACAGTGGAGATGGCGCCAAAGGGCGAGCTTTCGTGATGGGTTCTGGTGAAGCAAGAAATGATGCTAACGTCATTACCGGTTGATTAAGGCTACTCAAACTCCACTAAAAGCTAGGTATACAGTTGAATTAGCTAATGGTAAGCTTCTTGACACCACTCACGTAGTTGAAAACTGCACATTAGAACTATCTGGTCATAAACTAAGTATAGACCTTATGCCTTTTACCATCGGAAGTTTCGACGTGATAGTAGGCATGGACTGGCTATCAACATCAGGCGGAAATTGTATGTCAAGAAAAAGTCATACGAATACCCATAGCAGAAGGAGAAGTACTCTCGATTCAGGGCGAAAAGGGAGGTGCTGTCTCTGGAATCATATCATACCTTAAAGCGCAAAAGTGTCTTCGGAAAGGACACATGGAAATCCTGGCCACGGTTACGGACCAAACCAGGGTGGAGAGAAAAGTCGAAGATTCCCCAATCGTACGCGATTACCCGGAGGTATTTCCTGAGAAATTACCAAGCCTTCCTCCGCATCGGCAAGTAGAATTCGGGATTGACCTCGCTCCGGGAGCAGCTCCGATCGCGCGTGCACCATATCGTCTAGCAGTGAACGAATTGAATGAGCTATCCACACAACTGCAGGAACTGCTAGACAAGGGTTTCATTAGACCTAGCTCGTCACCATGGGGAGCACCAGTGTTATTTGTCAAAAAGAAAGATGGCACATTTAGGATGTGTATTGATTACCGCGAACTCAACAAAGTCACTATCAAAAATCGATACCCTCTTCCACGAATAGATGATCTTTTTGACCAGCTTCAAGGATCCAGTTACTATTTCAAGATTGATTTAAGGTCCGGTTACCATCAGCTTCGAGTCCGTGAGGAGGACATAGAAAAGACAGCCTTCAGAACACGCTACGGCCATTATGAATTCTTGGTCATGCCTTTCGGGCTGACAAATGCACCAGCTGTGTTCATGGATCTCATGAACCGTGTGTGCAAGCCCTACCTGGACAAATTCGTCATTGTGTTCATCGACGACATCATCATTTACTCCAAGACAAAAGAAGAACACGAGGAACACCTGCGGTTAATCTTAGAATTGTTAAGGAAAGAACAACTTTACGCAAAGTTCTCTAAGTGTGATTTCTGGATCCGGGAGGTTCAATTTCTGGGTCACATCGTCAACGAGCAAGGTATTCACGTTGACCCAGCCAAGATCGAGGCCATTAAAAATTGGCCTACTCCTAGAGCTCCTACGGAAATTCGCCAATTCCTTGGTTTAGCGGGTTACTACCGTCGTTTTATAAAGGGATTTTCTTAGTTAGCTCACCCATTGACCGCTCTTACGCACAAAGGGGTTCAGTACAGATGGGGTGACAAGGAAGAGACAGCCTTCCAAACTTTGAAAGAGAAACTTTGTACTGCACCTATATTATCTTTACCTGATGGGATCGACGACTTCGAGGTCTATTGTGACGCGTCAATCCAGGGACTCGGATGTGTGTTGATGCAAAGAGGTAAAGTCATCGCATACGGGTCAAGGCAACTAAAGTCCAATGAGAAGAATTACACAACTCATGACTTAGAGTTGGGCGCTGTTGTATTTGCCTTGAAACTTTGGAGACACTACTTATACGGTACCAAGTGTACGATATTCACTGATCACAAGAGCCTCCAACACATATTTGAACAGAAGGAACTCAACATGAGACAATGTAGGTGGGTCGAATTGCTAAATGACTACGACCTTGCGATAAAGTCTCATCCAAGCAAGGCCAACGTGGTGGCCGATGCCTTGAGTAGAAAGGAACATGTTAAACCATGAAGGGTTCGAGCTCTCCAATTAACGATCCATACGAGGCTACCGGATAGGCTCCGGGATGCTCAGAAAGAGGCCCTAAAGGAGGAAAATTTTGGGTCTGAATCATTACGTGACGTCGATGGAACTTCTGAAGTTAAGTCCGATGGACTTCGTTACTATAAGGATCGTATATGGGTACCTCTCCATGGAAATCTTAGAGAACTGGTGATGGATGAGGCCCACAAGTCTCGTTACGCAATCCATCCAGGTTCTGACAAAATGTACCAAGATCTTAAGGGGCTATATTGGTGGCCCAATATGAAAGCTGATATCGCTAGATATGTCAGCAAGTGCTTGACGTGCGCGAAGGTCAAAACGGAACATCGAAAGCCAGCAGGATTACTGCAACAACCTAAAATTCCTAAATGGAAATGGGAAGAAATCTCGATGGATTTCATCACGGGATTGCCCCGTTCTTCTGGCGGTAACGATATGATTTGGGTTATCGTTGACCGATTAACAAAATCCGCTCATTTCCTAGCTATCAAGGAAAGTGACAAAACAGATAAACTTGCAAAAATTTACCTCAAGGAGATTGTCCAATTTCATGGAGTGTTTTTATCTATTATCTCTGACCGAGACCCTAGATTTACTTCAAATTTTTGGACATCCTTACAAGAGGCGATGGGCACTCGCTTAGATATGATTACCGCGTATCATCCTCAAACAGATAGACAAACTGAACGTACCATCCAAACTCTCGAGGATATGCTTAGAGCATGTGTGCTCGACTTCAGCAAAAATTGGGAAACTCATTTACCACTTGTAGAATTCTCCTATAACAACAGCTACCATACCAGTATTGGAGCCGCTCCATTTGAGGCTCTTTACGGACGAAAATGCAGATCACCGGTCTGTTGGGCCGAGGTCGGTGAGAGTCAACTCACTGGACCTGAACTAGTGCACGAGACCACGGAGAGAATCGTGCAAATCAGAAACCGCATGAAAGCGGCCAGAGATAGACAAAAGAGTTATGCAGATAAACGCCGAAGGCCTTTGGAGTTCGAAGTCGGCGACAAAGTACTATTGAAAGTCTCGCCTTGGAAAGGCGTAGTACGCTTTGGAAAGCGCGGGAAGTTGAATCCCCGTTATGTAGGACCATTCGTGATCACCGAAACTATTGGTCCGGTGGCTTACCGTTTAAATTTACCTCCTGAATTGGATGGAGTACACAACGTGTTTCACGTTTCGAACCTGAGGAAGTGTTTAGCTGATGACACTCTTATAGTTCCATTAGAAGAACTACAAATCGATGAACAGCTGCGATTTATCGAACAACCCGTGGAAATCATGGGACGTGAAAAGAAAACACTGAAACAAAGTAAAATTCCCATCGTCAAAGTGAGATGGCAATCTAGGCGTGGACCGGAGTTCACGTGGGAACGAGAAGATCAAATGAGAAAGAAATATCCTCACCTATTTGATCAAACGTCAACATTTAATTAAGGTATGAGTTAAATTTTGGGACAAAATTTCCTTAACAAGGGGATGATGTAGCAACCCTAAAATTTTTCTATTCCTTCCACAGAAACCGTAGCAACTTAAGGCAATTTTCGGGACGAAAATTCTTTAACAAGGGGATGATGTGACAACCGGCAATTTCCCACGTTAAACCCGTTAACAATTTGTGTTATATTTTGATAACGTCCGTTACCTCAGTTAACTAGAATAGTTACACAATCATTGCACAGGAGTCTAGACGTCGGTTGACCAACTTGAATGCATATAATTTATAATTTTATATAAATTATATTTTATGATTTCACGAAACGTTTTGTCATTTTATGTGGCAATTACATTTATTATTTTCACGTGGTATATATGTATATATATACGCACGTCGTTTTATGACTTATTGTGACGATGTGTCGCGAAATCGTACGAAGAGTTTCTATAATTTTATAGGAATTTAAAAATATATATAGTTATGGGTTATAACTATGATTTTATGTGAAATTAAACGGATAATTGGAGATTGTTATCCATGATTTGATTTGGTCGTTTAGGTTTATATTTCTTGTAAACGTTACATGTTATATGGTGATGCGATGTATACACTCATTTGGCCATCGTTTAT
Organism: Deinandra increscens subsp. villosa; assembly: GCA_039602395.1. NCBI lineage: Eukaryota > Viridiplantae > Streptophyta > Magnoliopsida > Asterales > Asteraceae > Deinandra > Deinandra increscens. The sequence continues at coordinate 67,978,919 of JBCNJP010000017.1, read as the reverse complement.
GTTTTCCGTTACTCTCGGTTAGTCTCGTTAGCCTTTTGTAACCTTGAGGGGCCCTTACTGTAAATTCTGAAACTTGTTTTCTATTTAATAAAGCTGAAGGGACTGTTTCTGTAAATATCTAAACCCTGGTCCCCATTTCATAAAGTTGAGAGGGACCAATCTTGCCTTTAGGTGAAACTTGTTTTAATAACCGTACGTGAGATCGAATTCATATCCCGTAACCGGCTCAATCCCTTTAAAACCGTCATCAAAGCTTCGCCGGTTACACTATTGCTCCAGTCGATCGGTCCCTATGTACAATCATTAGGGAATTGAGAGCATAATTGATCACCTCAATCAACTCCCGAACTCTCTCACACTCTCGCTCTCGTTTCTTTTTTTTTAGAGTTCTCCGGCGAACTCGAATTCCGGCCAGTCACCACTGTCTCGGCACCCTTTTCATACCTCACTGAGATCACCATTCCCTACGGAGCAACCCCGAAGCATTAGATTCGAGAACGGAGTAACGACAGGCGGCGGAGTCGAGGTTTTTCGGTTTCGTTTCGGCTTCAAAAACACATCGAAACTCCGATTTGATTCAAGGTAACCATTCTATTATCTTAGTCGCACGTTTCTGGGTTTATTTAGGCGTTTTCACGATTTTCCGGTGACCGGAAATAAAACTCCGGCCACCGGAGTTTTGATGAAGAAGATGATGACGGGTGGGGATAGGTTAAGTAATTTGCGAACTGAATTCCAACACAAATTGGCATGTATCGCAGTTGGTAGGCGCGTAACCTGAAGACCTAGAGGTCTCGGGTTCTACCCTCCCCAGCCGCATTCTTTTTCTGATTTAATTTCCTGAACCAGTTTCTATTACTCAGATAATAAATACATTACGGATTGATAACCAGACACAAATGCGCCCTGGCCTAGTGGTTGCGTCGCTGCTTTATGACTCAGAGGTCACGGGTTCGAGCCCCGTGAACCCCATTTCTGTTGTTTTATTTATTTTTAAGTGATTTCAAGTTTTTCTTGATCCAAAACTCAAACGTACTAGTAAGCAACTATCAAATCTCGACCCCTGAAGTTTTCAAAGACCCGTTGGGGTGCTCGTTTGAACTTTTATATTATCCAAACATTATAATTTAATTAAGATTGTATAGTTTTGTTATTAGTTATAAAAATTGGTTTTAAATATATAAATATATATATGTGTATATATATATATATATATATATATATATATATATATATATATATATATGAATTTGATTTATTGACATGCAAACGTTTTAAAGATTTTCTTTAAACTCCTGAATTTTGACACGGCACATAAATATATATTTAAGACGTTTTATTTTTCACACTTTTGACGACGCCTTGATATTTATATTTATAAACATATATGTTTACCCAATCTTCTCTACGTTTATTATTTGAAATAACGTATGCACATTGATCTTCGTAAATCCGTGCGTCCTTGATTTTACGTCATTTGTGACTACTTTCGAACAAACGAATTTCATCGCGTATTGAAATTGTTACCTACGTCGTATTTGGAATTACTTGATTTAACACCGTCGTCTAGGCTATGTGACTCATGTGCGAACACACACTTACGTATGTAAATTCAATAGGTGCTTGGTAGTTACGCAAGACTCGGAGTCTTACTAAATTGTAGCAGCGCACCCTAAGGTGAGTTTCACATCCTTTTACGTTACGTCTGGGTTTGGACGATAACACACGCAAACACGTTACACCCGGGTTAGGGTGATAACACGACAACGTTTATGTATGATTAAAGTAGAAATCCAACATATATCACATGTTCACGTAAAATGCTTATCTTTGAAAGTCCTTACTTATCGAACCGTTAATAGTTTATAGCGAGGGGATATTGGGTAGTACTACTGGGGTCTGACAAACCCCACTCAGCGGGCACGAGATGCACCACCCGACTGGCGGTCGGACTGAGGACAATGTCAGCCTAAACTTACCGTGATCGAGTAGACACGGGGAAGGCAAACCACGTAAGGAATTATTCCTACAACTAATTGGTCAGCTTCGGTTGCGAACGTTTTAGTGACATGAACTTAGGCTCGCTACCTACGATATGGATTGTACTGTTAATATACATGCTTACATACGAATAAAGACTGTTGTATTCGTACTGCATAACTATACTAGTTATACTTATGTGCTTATGTGAACTCACCAACATTAGTTGACACTTGCTCTTATGCATGCTTTGCAGGACGCTAGGAGAATCTGATTTTTTTGGGCACGTACGTTGGCTAAAACCTTTTATTTTGGGAATTGGTTTTCAAATCTTTTCAACTTGAACTGGTATTTACTTATCGGGCGCTTGTTTGCGCAACTTGACTTTTATGAGCTTCCGCTAAACTTTAACTCTGATTGATATTTCCCGTTTGGAAATATATTTACATTTTGAACCCTCAACTTATGTTTAATGTAACTAATGACTCGGGTCCTGGTCTGGTTCACACCCCACACGGTTAAACTCCGTTAGTGGGAATTGGGGGTGTGACAATCTGCAAAAGTGAAAACCACACAAGTGTCAACCTAACGGCTGGTGAGTTCACGGTGGGCATGACATGCATTGGCTCGGTCTCATAATCGTATTCATCAACATATAAATAGGTAGTAGTTTGCAAAACATTGCCAAGCGTTGAATTATTGAATATGCACTAGTTAAGTAAAAGTTAAAGTGGTCAACCGATATCGCGGGTAGGTAATCCGGTTTCCATGCACTAAGGAAGTCATACTAGGGCTGAAAGCTGACGTAACAGAGTTCGGCAATTGCCGATGGTTGGTGCCTCTAGTTGTGTCCCTTTCGGGAGGCTCACAACTAAAATAGGTTGATATTGAACTCCGTTCGGCCTCCAACCGGTTGGTTACACATTTGTGTACCGCGGAGCAGGGTTTGTCAAACCCTCAGTAGATCTACCCAACATCCCCTCGCTTCTCAGATCAACAGTACTAGGTTGAGGACTTTTAAGTTTTTTAAGGAATCCTTAGAAATCATGTGATATCATCTGGTTTAGACTTTAACCTACACTAGTCATATTAAAATGTTTATTCTGGATTTCATCTGAAATCCTAAAAAGAGTTTAAGTGTCAAAATGGTCGTTTCCGGATTTCAATCGAAACCCCAAGGATGGACAGTTGCAAGTGCTCCCCATAAAACACTCCAACTTCCATAACAGGTATCCCATTCGTTAAGTTCATTCGTTGTGTCCCAAACGGGCTCACAATTAAAGGGTTAGTGAAACTCACCTTAGGTTGCTCAGCTACACTTGCTAATTAATCCAATTATTGATTAACGAAGACCTATGAACACGTTTAGGTCTTAAGTATTAGTTTTGTGTCTAATCATTAACTTATCGTCACTATGGCCCATAACATAGCACGTTGGAACTACGACACGCCATAACGACACACGACACCGATGGTTGATCATAAACAAGGGTTCATAAATTACAGAAATCATAGCATGTTTCATCATTGCATAATCATGTAAGTTATGGAATAGCATTCAAATAAGTTGCACAAGTTTGGGTTTAGTTTGGCGAAACTGCTGGAGAAACTGCTAGAGAAACTACTAGAGAAACTGCTAGAGAAACTGCTAGAGAAACTGCTAGAGAAACTGCTAGAGAAACTGCTAGAGAAACTGCCAGAGAAACTGCCAGAGAAACTGCTAGTTTCGCTGGCTAGAGAAACTGTTAGTTTCGCTGGCTAGAGAAACTGTTAGTTTCGCTGGCTAGAGAAACTGTTAGTTTCGCTGGCTAGTTTCGCCAGGAACTGGTTGAACTTTCGTTCAAGGACATGGTCAGTTTCGTTCACGAGAGACACTACAGTTTCGCTGAACAGTTTCGCTGGAAGGAGATATGCATAGTTTCGCTGGATAGTTTCTCCTGATGAATGCACAGTTTCGCTAGACGCTAGAAAAACCCGAAAAACTAACAAAAATCTTTCTAACAGCTTCCAAACTTCATGTAATTCATTTCCAAGCATCCATAAACATTTAGGAACATCACAGGAGCATTTTTAACATCATAAACGTGCATTTTCATCATCAAATCTTCAAGAACACATTTTACATAAATTAGCCTATTCTAGCATAAATCTTCATCATGGATCAGTTTCACATGTAAAGTTGTTGTTTTTATGATAGATCTAGCATTCCTAAGTATCTTAACAGAAGATCTAACGATTACATAATGATTTAGGCATGCTTTATGAAGAAAACACATAAGAGAAGCAAGAACATGGTTCATGGAACTCACGGTTTGGTCAAGCTTCTATGGATGATCTTCACCAACAGAATTAAGGGCTGGTCTTGATGGCTCTTGGGGCTTATCCAGATTCGTGAGAGAGAGTGAGGGTAGGAGAGTGTGTGTGTTTGTTGTGATGATGCAAGTAAATGGAGAATTAGGGTTAATTACTCCTTTAAATACTTAGGGCCATCATGGGCTTTCATTGGGATTTGGGCCCCCAATGATTAGCCATCATTAGCCCATGATTAATCCATCATTAACTAATTACTAGCCCAATCATTAGACATGTATGCATACACTTAATTACCCGGTTACACATATAATCACATAATTAGGCAATTTAAACATTTTATCACAAAATTTTAACAAGTAAACAATTAATCATGCTTTTTAATACTAATCATGCATTTAAATCACGTTTCTCATAATAACAACATATAAATAAATACATAACACGTATGGACGGGTTCGGTGATCAACCAAAGGTCGTGGACGTATTCGGCCTAGTTAAGCATTAGTTACTAAGTTAACACTTATAACGTAACTAACGGATATTGTCTAACGAAAGTAAACCTTGAAATTCCCGGATGTCACATCATTCCCTTGTCAATGGAATTTTCGTCCCGAAAATTATTCTTGTGTTGTAGCGTTCGCAGTCTTAGCTGTTGTCGCTGCTATCGTCGCTGGGGAAAGAAAGCAAAAGTTTTAGGGTTGCCACATCCTCCTCCTGTTAAAGGAATTTTGGTCCCCAAAATTAAATCGTACCTTGAGTTTCCGTGGACGTTTGTTCGAACAAGTGAGGATACTTTTTCTTCATTTGATCCTCCCGTTCCCAAGTATATTCAGGTCCACGTTTTGAGTTCCATCGAACTTTGACGATTGGAATCTTGCTACGCTTGAGGGCCTTCTCCTCGCGTCCCATGATTTCCACTGGTTGCTCAATAAATCTCAGATGTTCATCGATTTCCAATTCCTCCAAAGGAATTATCTCGGTGTCTTCAACAAGACATTTCTTCAAATTCGAGACGTGAAACACGTCGTGAACTCCATCAAGTTCAGCAGAGAGTTTTAATCGATAGGCCACCGGGCCTACTTCCCCAATAATTTCAAAAGGACCGATATAGCGAGGATTCAACTTTCCACGCTTTCCGAAGCGTATTACTCCTTTCCAGGGAGATACCTTCAATAATACTTTGTCACCCACCTCGAACTTTAAAGGTTTTCGGCGTTTGTCGGCATAGCTCTTTTGTCTATCCCGTGCTGCGGCTATCCGATTCCTGATTTGAATAATGCGTTTAGTTGTGTCGTGGATGATTTCCGGTCCAGTGAGTCCTTTCTCACCCGTTTCGGCCCAACATACGGGCGATCTACATTTTCTGCCATAGAGGGCTTCAAAAGGTGCTGCACCGATGCTTGAATGATAGCTGTTGTTGTAGGAGAACTCTACCAACGGAAGATGAGCCTCCCAGTCTTTACCAAAGTCGAGAACACAAGCTCGGAGCATGTCTTCCAAAGTCTGAATAGTTCGTTCCGTCTGACCATCGGTCTGCGGGTGATAAGCTGTGCTCATATCAAGTCTGGTTCCCAGTGCTTCTTGCATTGATTGCCATAGTCGTGAAGTAAATCGAGGATCTCGATCAGAGATAATATTCTTGGGCACTCCATGACGTGCCACAATTCGGTCAATGTACAGCTTAGTCAACTTATCCATATTGTCGTTTTCCTTCATTGGGATAAAATGTGCAGATTTGGTTAATCGATCAATGATAACCCAAATCGCATCTGGTTAGTTCGATCGATGAGGTAATCCCGTTACAAAATCCATGGAGATATCCTCCCATTTCCATTCTGGGATCTTTGGTTGCTGTAATAGCCCAGAAGGCTTTTGGTATTCAATCTTCACTTAAGCATGTTAAACACTTAGCCACATATCACGCGATGTCGGCTTTCATATTCGGCCACCAATACAAACCCTTTAAATCTTGGTACATTTTATCCGATCCAGGGTGCACCGAATACCTTGATTTGTGAGCCTCGTCCATCACGAGCTCACGGAGATTTCCAAGTAAAGGAACCCAAATTCTGTCATTATAATACCTGAGTCCGTCGGACCTAACTTCAGAGTTACCGTCTACACCACGCAGTGCTTCAGCTGCGAAGTTTTCTTCCTTTAGAGCTTCTAGTTGGGCATCACGGATCCGATCCGACAATCCCGTGTGAATGGTAAGTTACAGCGCTCGTACACGTCGAGGCTTTTCGTACTCCTTGCGGCTTAAGGCATCAGCCACAACATTGGCTTTTCCCGGGTGATATTTGATTGCTAAGTCATAATCATTCAGCAACTCGACCCACCTTCGTTGTCGCATGTTGAGATCCTTTTGATCGAAGATATGCTGTAAGCTTTTGTGGTCGGTGAATATTGTGCACTTTGTCCCGTATAGGTAATGTCTCCAAATCTTGAGTGCATGAATAACGGCTCCTAATTCCAAATCATGTGTTGTGTAATTCTTCTCATTATCCTTCAATTGTCTTGACCCGTAGGCAATCACTTTGTCTCGTTGCATCAATACACAACCGAGTCCTTGAATGGATGCATCACAATAAACCACGAAGTCGTCAACCCCTTCAGGTAGCGAGAGAATCGGAGCTGAACATAACATATCCTTAAGAGATTGAAACGCGTGTTCCTCTTTTTCACCCCATCTATACTGCACTCCCTTGTGCGTTAAAGCTGTTAAGGGTTGAGCCAATTGCGAGAAACCCTTAATAAACCTTCCGTAATATCCGGCAAGTCCCAAAAATTGTCGGATTTCAGTCGGCGCTCTTGGAGTAGACCAATTCTTGATGGCTTCCACTTTAGCTGGGTCGACATGAATTCCTTCCTGGTTAACAATGTGTCCAAGAAACTGGACTTCGCGAATCCAAAAATCGCACTTCGAAAACTTAGCATAGAGCTGTTCCTTGCGGAGCAATTCCAAGATAAGTCGCAGGTGCTCCTCGTGTTCCTCCTTTGTCTTGGAGTAGATCAAAATATCATCAATGAAAACTATTACAAACTTATCGAGGTACGGCTTGCACACTCGATTCATTAGATCAATAAATACGGCAGGTGCATTGGTTAGCCCAAACGGCATAACCAAGAATTCGTAGTGACCATACCGAGTTCTGAAAGCAGTCTTGGGGACATCCTCATCTCGAACGCGAAGCTGGTGATATCCAGACCGTAGATCAATCTTCGAAAAGTAGCTCGAACCTTGTAGTTGGTCGAAGAGTTCGTCGATTCGAGGGAGTGGATACCGATTCTTAATAGTAACTTTGTTAAGTTCTCGGTAATCAATACACATACGGAACGTTCCATCCTTCTTCTTAACAAACAATACTGGTGCTCCCCACGGAGACGAACTTGGACGAATAAATCCCTTGTCGAGTAACTCTTGAAGTTGCGCGGAGAGTTCGTTGAGTTCACTTACAGCCAAACGATACGGAGCGCGTGCAATCGGAGCGGCTCCAGGAGCTAAGTCGATTTCAAACTCTACTTGTCGAAATGGAGGCAAACCAGGTAGATCTTCGGGAAATACATCTTGGAAGTCGCGGACTATCGGGTAGTCGTTGATTCTACGCTCAGGAAGTGTCGAATCAGTGACGTTTGCAAGAATCGCGAAATGACCTTTACGAAGGCACTCTTGAGCTTTAAGATACGAAATAATTCCGGTGACTGTTCCACCCTTTTCACCTTGAACCGTTAGCACTTTTCCTTCTTCGAGTGGAATTCGGACCACTTTTTCTTGACACAAAATTTCAGCTCGATTTTCAGATAACCAGTCCATTCCTATTATAACGTCAAAACTACCAATCGGAAAAGGCATAAGATCGATTCCTAACGTATGGCCTGCTAGCTCTAACTTACAGTCCTTAACTATCTGAGTCGTATCATGAAGTTTACCATTCGCTAATTCTACCACATACTTAGCATCTAAGTCAGTTGGTTTAGCATTAATTAGTCTAGCAATCTTAGTGGAAATAAAACTTCTTTCAGCACCAGAATGAAACAATACAGTAGCAAAGAAACCATTCAATATAAATTTACCATTAATCACGTTGGCGTCGTTACGAGCTTCTCCTTGACCCATGACGAAAGCTCTTTCTCTGTCGTTTCCATTTCAGTTGCCATTTCCCTGATTACCGTTCCTGTTATTGTCTCCCTGTTCTCTCAACTGCGGGCAGTACCTCTTCATGTGGCCTGGAGCACCACATTCATAGCAGTTCCCATTACCATTTCCTCTGGGAGCTTCATTGTTGTTGTTACGTTTGTTTCTGTTGTTTCGCCTTGGGAGGTTTTGTGGCTTAGGTAACTTCGTCCAACAGTCTTTTGCTTCATGGCCTTTCTTTCCACATCTCTCGCAGTTCAAACTTATTCTGCAGATACCGGTGTGATGCTTCCCACACTTGCTACAATACGGGGCTTTACCCTTGTAGTTTCCAACACTCTGTTTGTTCATTGAGTTTCCAGGAGTTTCTTCATCAGCCTTTCTCTTGTTACTTAAGGCAATCTTCTCAGAGGCTCTTGCAGGAAGTGTACCTCCCTCATTCCCCTGTTCAGTAAGCTGATAAGCCAAATGGATGGCTTGCTGTGCGGCGATTGTAGCATGGACGGCTGCCACTGCAGCTTGTACGTGTACGTTTATCATTGCTTGTAGTTCTGCAGGTGTCAGGGTAATGTTGTTCCTTCCATCTCCTCCAGACATTTTCTGGACAGTTAAAGTAGCCAGTGTTCAATCAGTTATACTCTATACATATCCCATAATATGTATATTAACAATTCCCCGTTATCCCTCTATTAGTCTAGAAAAATTTTCGTGCATAATCGAGGCGTCGTCGGAGAACGTCGTAAGTCGTAAGTACCATCGTCGAAAGTCGGCCTTCCCATAAAAGTCACCGTCGGCGTAGTCATCGTAGCAGAGATCAGGACGTAGCGTGCAGCATCGTTTCGTTGTCGCTTTCCCCCGAATTTGTGCGCGTATTCGCGTTCGCATTTCGTGTTCGTGTGTGAAATCATCCTAAGGTTTTTCCGTTAGACTACCTAGACACGGTCTATATATATCTACATGTGTATATCTACATATGAAGTATTTACTTACATAGCAGAGCGAGTATCCCAGGTTGGCACGTAAAAAAAAAATTTGCTTTGGGAATTGGTTTGTTTTGTTTGTAACTAAGGTTTCAAGTTGCAGTTTCCAAATCGTTTTTCAAAATGATTCCAGTTCTCTGCAACTTATGGCTCTGATACCAATCTGTCACACCCCCAAATAACCACTAACGGAGTTTATACCGTTAAGGGGTGCGAGCAAACCAGGACCACAACCATTAGTTACAAATACTAAACGAATCAGAGTAAAGTCCAATGTTCATAAATAAAACAGTTTAACATACGCAGCGGAATTAAAACATCAGTATCTTAGCACTAGCCACGTGCTTTACAAATCATTGTTTCAATTTCAAATTCCCAAATTAGTTTAATAAAATAAATATCTTCACGAGCCATGCCAACCTCCAGTGGATACTCTTCAACGATCTGCAAAAGTGAAAACCACACAAGTGTCAACCTAATGGCTGGTGAGTTCACGGTGGGCATGACATGCATTGGCCCGGTCTCATAATCGTATTCATCAACATATAAATAGGTAGTAGTTTGCAAAACATTGCCAAGCGTTGAATTATTGAATATGCACTAGTTAAGTAAAAGTTAAAGCGGTCAACCGATATCGCGGGTAGCTAATCCGGTTTCCATGCACTAAGGAAGTCGTACTAGGGCTGAAAGCTGACGTAACAGAGTTCGGCAATTGCCGATGGTTGGTGCCTCCAGTTGTGTCCCTTTCGGGAGGCTCACAACTAAAATAGGTTGATATTGAACTCCGTTCGGCCTCCAACCGGTTGGTTACACATTTGTGTACCGCGGAGCAGGGTTTGTCAAACCCTCAGTAGATCTACCCAACATCCCCTCGCTTCTCAGATCAACAGTACTAGGTTGAGGACTTTTAAGTTTTTAAGGAATCCTTAGAAATCATGTGATATCATCTGGTTTAGACTTTAACCTACACTAGTCATATTAAAATGTTTATTCTGGATTTCATCTGAAATCCTAAAAAGAGTTTAAGTGTCAAAATGGTCGTTTCCGGATTTCAATCGAAACCCCAAGGATGGACAGTTGCAAGTGCTCCCCATAAAACACTCCAACTTCCATAATAGGTATCCCATTCGTTAAGTTCATTCGTTGTGTCCCAAACGGGCTCACAATTAAAGGGTTAGTGAAACTCACCTTAGGTTGCTCAGCTACACTTGCTAATTAATCCAATTATTTCTTAACGAAGACCTATGAACACGTTTAGGTCTTAAGTATTAGTTTTGTGTCTAATCATTAACTTATCGTCACTATGGCCCATAACATAGCACGTTGGAACTACGACACGCCATAACAACACACGACACCGATGGTTGATCATAAACAAGGGTTCATAAATTACAGAAATCATAGCATGTTTCATCATTGCATAATCATGTAAGTCATGGAATAGCATTCAAATAAGTTGCACAAGTTTGGGTTTAGTTTGGCGAAACTGCTGGAGAAACTGCTAGAGAAACTGCTAGAGAAACTGCTAGAGAAACTGCTAGAGAAATTATTAGAGAAACTACTAGAGAAACTGCCAGAGAAACTGCCAGAGAAACTGCTAGTTTCGCTGGCTAGAGAAACTGTTAGTTTCGCTGGCTAGAGAAACTGTTAGTTTCGCTGGCTAGAGAAACTGTTAGTTTCGCTGGCTAGTTTCGCCAGGAACTGGTTGAACTTTCGTTCAGGGACAAGGTCAGTTTCGTTCACGAGAGACACTACAGTTTCGCTGAACAGTTTCGCTGGAAGGAGATATGCATAGTTTCGCTGGATAGTTTCTCCTGATGAATGCACAGTTTCGCTAGACGCTAGAAAAACCCGAAAAACTAACAAAAATCTTTCTAACAGCTTCCAAACTTCATGTAATTTATTTCCAAGCATCCATAAACATTTAGGAACATCACAGGAGCATTTTTAACATCATAAACGTGCATTTTCATCATCAAATCTTCAAGAACACATTTTACATAAATTAGCCTATTCTAGCATAAATCTTCATCATGGATCAGTTTCACACGTAAAGTTGTTGTTTTTATGATAGATCTAGCATTCCTAAGTATCTTAACAGAAGATCTAACGATTACATAATGATTTAGGCATGCTTTATGAAGAAAACACATAAGAGAAGCAAGAACATGGTTCATGGAACTCACGGTTTGGTCAAGCTTCTATGGATGATCTTCACCAACAGAATTAAGGGCTGGTCTTGATGGCTCTTGGGGCTGATCCAGATTCGTGAGAGAGAGTGAGGGTAGGAGAGTGTGTGTGTTTGTTGTGATGATGCAAGTAAATGGAGAATTAGGGTTAATTACTCCTTTAAATACTTAGGGCCATCATGGGCTTTCATTGGGATTTGGGCCCCCAATGATTAGCCATCATTAGCCCATGATTAATCCATCATTAACTAATTACTAGCCCAATCATTAGACATGTATGCATACACTTAATTACCCGGTTACACATATAATCACATAATTAGGCAATTTAAACATTTTATCACAAAATTTTAACAAGTAAATAATTAATCATGCTTTTTAATACTAATCATGCATTTAAATCACGTTTCTCATAATAACAACATATAAATAAATACATAACACGTATGGACGGGTTCGGTGATCAACCAAAGGTCGTGGACGTATTCGGCCTAGTTAAGCATTAGTTACTAAGTTAACACTTATAACGTAACTAACGGATATTGTCTAACGGAAGTAAACCTTGAAATTCCCGGATGTCACATC
>JBCNJP010000017.1:67945378-67966237 GCA_039602395.1 Deinandra increscens subsp. villosa | reverse complement strand
TCTTTTGAATGACCCAGGTTCAAGCCTTGTTTTTTGACTGACCCAGGTTCAAGCCTTGTTTGCTACAATTTATAATTTTTTTGATTGTCTAATAGTGGATGACAGGATTTATAAACTGAATAGATTTTAATTCTTCAGTAAATTGGAACAAGAACAAAACCATATGAACTAACAAGAACAAAACTGTATGAACTAGAATTCCTCAAGAAGAAGAGTTCATCTGGAATGAGAGCAGATGAACAGAACCAGATGACATTTTTAGACAACTGTTTCACTACCTTGGCAGATTGAGATGATTTATAATTAAACAGGATTAATATTAGTTATTCATTAGAGAAGAAGAAGAATAGAACCAGATGAACTAGAGTTCTTCAGGATCACGAGTATTTATTCAGTAACAGAACAAGATGAACTATAGAATTCCTCAGGAAGAAGGGTTCATCTGGAATGAGAGCAAATGAACAGAACCGAATGACATTTTTAGACAACTGTTTCACTGCCTTGGCAGACTAAGATGATTTATAATTAAACAGGATCAATTTTAATTATTCATTAGAGAAGAAGAAGAATAGAACCGGATGAACAAGAGTTCTTCAGGATCAAGAGTAATTATTTAAGCGTGACAAATAACTGCCACATGTTTTTGTAAAACAGTGGCTAAAGCCACTGCACCTGATTGTTTTTGTCACATAAACAAAAAAATACGTGGCTAAAAAAATACGTGGCTAAAATAGTTAAAGGAAAAAGGGGCCGTGAAAAACTCACATGATTTAGAAACGGTAGTCGGAAATGTGATCAACGAAAATGCAAACCTAGATAATTATAAGACCAATGTAATAAGTAATTGGGTTGACATTAATGTCACTCCAATTAGGTAGGTCAAGTCTTGATGTCATGGTAGCCTTAAGGTTAAGTGATTTGAAAAGCCAAAGTGAGTGTATCCGGTTATGTATTTATTTGGAAATAATGTAAAATATATATTTTTAATTAAATAAAATATATAAAAATTCCCAAATAATATTTAAAGATGGTAAATATTTATAGAAATAAATATTAAGTCAAAATGGGGGTTTTCATATGAAAATTGGTTATTTTGACTAGTTAACAAAAAACCGGGCGATTTTGCGGTAACCGTTGATTACACGATATTTATCCGTTTAAGTTAGAAATCAATCAAGTCAAATAAAATATGATTACTTTCTGTCCAAAATGGGTAGATAATTATTTTAAGTGTCGGTTTGCATTAGTTTGCCGGTTTTGTGTATTTAGTGTCGGTATTGCCGTTTCGGTCTCGTTTGCCCGTTAAATGACACTGTTAGGTTCCTAAATTCATCATAAGCATTTGTAAACATTTTTTTCATCATTAAAATAACCATATGAGTTCATTTGGACCAGATTTGGGTTTCTTTACAAAAATGGTGTTTCCGGGCCCGTCGGGTAGGGGTGTGCAGAATTAACCGAAATCCGAATAAATCGACAAACCGAACCATATCCATATCCAAATAAACCAACCCGAATTGCGAATTCGGTTTACGGTTCGGATTTCAACCGCATTCGAATTGTGAATTCGGTTTACGGTTCGGTTATGGTTTTGAGTTTTGTTTTTATTCGGTTTAATCGGTTTATTCGATTATCTGTTTAAAACCAAATAATATATATATATATATATACATATATATATCTTATTTATATTTATATTTATATTTATTTATAAACCACTTAACTATCTAAGCTAAACCACTTATCCACAATCCAACTACATATGACCCATATTGTCACAACCCGGTATTTATTGTGTCGGGTGCGAACGAGATGGATCATAGTCAAGATTACATAGAACGACCTCTGGATGATTAAACAACTAGAGCCGTTTAAATGATTAAGTTAATTCAAAATGTGGAGTTTCATTCAAAGTTGCAGCGGAAATAGTAGTGAAAGTACGTTTGTTTTAATTGTTACAAAACAATTACATTTCAAAAAGATTTGAAAACATGACACCGTTAGGTGTTATGCAATGAAATCTCCAAAAGTGCAGCTCGGTTTGACCATGACTCCAGAATAAGAAAATGCAGGTCCTAAATGATATGATGTCCTGAATGCAGCAAGTTTCAATCACCTGAGAATTCATATACTAAAACGAGTCAACATAAAGTTGGTGAGTTCACAGGTTTAGATAGCATGCATGTAAAGTTTGATAAACAAGTTTGATTAAATCATCCCATCGTTTGACAATTTGTTTAGATACTGTTTTATAAATTACCATGAACCTTGAATACCGAAACTAACTGATTACCCACTCATGATACTATGTCCAACAGTACCGCATGGCCAATTATAACTGTATGTACTCTTTTGACTATTAAAACGGAGTCAGGATTGGAGCTACCAATCAGAGCAGGGGCGTTAACCCAATAGATCTATCCACGAGTCATCGTTTCTGTTTGTAAATTAATCGGATTCAACTAATAGTGGGGTTTCATCATAACATGATCAAGCATGGTACAATACGATTTGGACTAGAAAAGCTCATGTAATTAATAAGGTAACAAGTAATCTATTTGTCAGGCAATGATTTATGTTTGTAATGAATTCTCCCCCAAGTATTAAAACTGTAAAAGAAAGGGGCCGTGAAAACTCACCTGAATGCAAAGGATTCAGTAAGATAGGCAAGTAAGCAGTCCTATACAATGTTATAAGACAACTTAGAATATAGAAATTGGGTTGACATCTAAGTCACTCCAATTTGGTTGGTCAAGTCTTGGCGTCATGGTAACCCGGTGTTATGATACGATATCGTTGACCTTAGTGAATATTTATTGAAAATAAATATTTATTGTGCAATAAATAAAATATTATTTATTTTCAAGATAATAATTAGTTTAGAAATAGTTTATATTTCCCAAAGAAATATCATGTGAGTACGAAGGACCTTTAAAGGAAGTAATGACGGTTTAAGATTAAAACGAGCTTTTTGCCGGTTTTAGCCGCATTTCACGTTATTTGTAATTATGACTAAGGAAATGATCTAATATATAAATACCCATTTATTTTCATCATAGGATCATATCAAATCAGAAAATTCAGGTTCAAAAGTCCAAGTTCCTAGTTTTGTCGGTTTTGCCGGTATGTGTCCGATTTAGTCGGTTTCGATCCTGTGACTCGTTCTAGGGTTTTTGTAAACTACCAAAACACTTTGTAAACTTATTATAAGTCATCTTAAGTCCCTAAAAGTGTCCAAGATCAGTTGTAACATTCATTTGCATATCTTTACAAAAACGAGGTTTCCGGGCCCGTAAAGTGTCCGTTTTTTGGTCCCGTTTTTCCCCAAAATTTAGCTATTTTCAAAAGGGATCTTGTACTAGGGTTTTTATGACTAAAAACATATTTTAAATGAACTTTAATATGGGTCAAAGTTTCTGACCTAAAATGGCTCTAATTTAACTATAGTTTCCGAGACTTTTTAGCGGGTTAATTTTATAGATTTAGCCGTCCAAACATATCAATAAGTCGTATGGTGCTATCCATAACCTTCTAACATGTTAAAAATTTCGGACCTAGGGTTCCAAGAGTCACAAATTTCGGATCTAGCGGTTTGTTCATAAAACCAAGGCACATTGTACACATACTAGCATTATAACACTTGTTCTTTCCATAGATCTATATAATGTAGCATACGAGGGGTTCAAAATACATGATATCACTAGTAGAAACACAAAATATACTAGATCTAACATGAACTTAAGCAAAGTTTTAGGTTACTAGAGACATAGAAGAAAATGTAAGTTTAATGTCACCATTTTTAACCAAGACTTGATGTAGGAGTTCTAGATGGAAAATATGACTAGTTAACATGATTAACTAGAGAAAAATCAAGAAAACATCATCTACTAACTTGAGAAAAACGTGGAGATGGATGGAGGATAGTAGATCTTGCTTCTTTGTTGCTCCTTGTAGCTTTGATCTTCAAGTAATCTTGTGTTTGGATGAAGAAAGCTAGAGAGAGAGTAGAGAGAGAGAGAGAGCGATGGGTTTGGAGAGGGAGAGGGAAAGAGTGTGTGTTTTGGGTGGTGGGAGGTAATGAGAGTAACCTAGGGTTTCTTCATAATGATCTATATATAGTGTGTTCATAAAAGAAAGGATGGAACAAGTAATAAGGGTTTGGTTAATCAAGAGGTGGTGGTGGCGGTTTTGTGGTCAAAACCGTAAAGGAGAGGGACAAGGGGAGGGGGGCCGGTTCATGAGGAGCAAGGAGGAGGGAGGAAGGGTCAATGGTTGGTACATGCTAGGTTGTTTTAGGGTGGTGAGGTGATGGTTAAGGTTGTGTAAGATGATGATGGTAATAAGGTACTAGATGAATAGTCTTTGCTTTTTGGTTGGATGATTAGTAGGTGATTAGGAAAAGTAAGTAATGGTGGTGGTCTTTGATCACTAGAAATCGATTATGTGGTGGTTCGGGTGTCGGGTTTTGATCACGAAAGACAATATGATCAAAGGTGACAATTGGATTTGATCATGCATGGAAATGATATGTTCATGGAAGATAATAAATCATAGTTGGAAAAAAAAATAAAAGATACAAGTCTTGTTTAAATATAGATGGCGTTAAATGGTGGAAAATATTAACGTTAAATGTTTATATAAAAACCTAATGGTTTTTCGTTATAAAAATACTAAACATTTAAAGAGTTTACTATTTGACGTAGTTGATAATTAAATAAATAAACCCAAGCGTTCATTGGATATTTTTACGTTGAAGTAACGTTACGAACTTTGCATGTAATTTAAATACTACAAAAGTGACAAGATAATATAAAAACTCTTTTTATATTAAACCACATAGTTGTTGTGAAATTTCTTGTTATTGAAATTCCATCGGATATATATATGTAACATCCTTGTTTTTAAGGTCGATCGTCGAAATGTTAATTTAGGGTTACGCCAAGACTAACGGATAGTTGCATGATACGTTATCTTCGTTAACTAAAACACAGATTTATGCACACAGAAACAGGTAATTACACGTATTATTATATGATTTGACTTAGGAAACTTACGGGTTGTCACACATATATCCATGGTTTTTTAGGGTAAAACAAGTCTTTCGATTCCTCTACCACTCACTCTACGTCTCTACTCCACGTCCCAACCCAGTTTGTAAAAAGTAGTCATCGTCTTCTTCTCTTCCACTCTACCAAAAACAAGCGCCTACCTACTACCTTGACCTACTGTTTTTGTTGTAGGTATTTTGGTTATATATCGGATATGTTAAAGATGTCTGTTCTTTGTTTTTTTTTGTTAGCAAAAATATACACAAAATATGTTATTTGCTGAATACGGTTTAAACGGTTTGAATACTATTTATTTGGTTCTCAACCGAAACCGAATCATATTGAATATGGTTTATTCGATTCGGTTTGTAAGATTTTTAATACGGTTTGGTTTGGTTATGGTTATCATAAAAAAAAACTTCAAACCGAATAAACCGAATCGAATAAACCAAACAAACCGTAAACTGAACCAATGAACACCCCTACCGTCGGGTGTCGGTTTTAGTCCCGGTTTGTGCCCAAATTCAAGTAATTTGTAAAGGGATCTTTTGGCCATGTTCTAAAGTCATTTAAAACATCATAACCTACTGTTTAAAAGTCTAAAGTTTCTGGTATAAACGGATCTATAGTGAAAAGCACCTTCTAGGGTTTTTAAAGTGTACTGTTGTATGTAAAAGTTTGCTACGGTGAGTTGAAGCACTAATAACTTTTCTAAAGTCCAAGATATCATATTTTGACTATATTAAGAGTCTAAAAACGTGTCATAGGCATCAAGGGGTCCAAAGTTACAAGATCAACACATAATACACAATAAATACAAAGTTAAGGTCTAAAAATGCAAACTAAACAAATGCTTGTGTAAATGTCCAACTAAGCTAAGTTTTGCACATAATATTACAAGTAAATACTATCATGAGTTTCTAGTAGGTAAATACATGGTGGAACATGAAGTTAAATACAAGTAAGTATGCTTTAATGGGGTAAAATGATGGTTAGACAACAATGTGAGTCAAGACTTGCTAATGGAGTGAACTAGTTATGTAGGTAGACTAAGTATTCTTGCAAGAATAAGATTTTTGTAGGAGAAGTGAAGATGGAACCTTTTTAGGAGATGAGGATGGCCGAAAATGAGGATGATGATGGTTGTTCTTTAGTGTTCTTGCTTCCTAGCACAATGGAACATCATAAGAATGTGTGGTTGAGTAGGAAATCTAGAGAGAGAGTAGAGAGAGAGAGGACTTACGGTTGAGAGAGAGAGAAGAGAGCAAGAGAAGTGTTCTTGAGATTGAATGTGATAAATGGTTCTCTAAAAGGTGGTTATGTATGAAAGTGATTGAGAAAAGGGAAGTATTTGGTTAGTGTTTGTGTGGGTTTCGGTCCAAATGGAACCGAGTAAGAGAGAGGGCCGAGAGGGGTAGAGAGATGGTGAGAAAGAGAGAGTTTGGGTCTTGTTATGTTGATAACTATCTAGTACATGGAGAGGTTAAATAAAAGTTAAGTGTTGTGTGTGTGTGTGGCTTGTGTTTGTGAGCCGAAAGAAAGAAGAAAAGGGGACGGGTTCGAGTCCCTTGCTTGGGCCGGCTCTCTAGCTCACAAAGGGGGGTCAAAGGGGTTGAATACTTGTGTTATGTGGGTGTATTAAAGGGGTCAAATGCAGATTTTTAGAAGAGGGAAATGAAGTGTGTTTTGGTGGGAAAATATTAACCCTTGGTTAATAGTTTTGGAGCTCATGGAGACAACATTCTCCTATTGTTAGTAAAGTGTGCATAGGGGTGTAAGTGCATGTTGGGATTGACATGAAGAGCATCAAAAAGGGAGTCAATACAAGTACATGTAACTAGATCAAGTTGAATGGGAATGGTGGTGGTTTGGTTACTTGGAAACCGACGAGGAGAAAAGGGAACGAGGGAGGAGCCGGGTTCGAATCCGGGTGGAGATCGGCTCGAAGGAAGGAAAAAGAGAGGAGAGGAAAAGGGGACGGATCGCGACTTGGAGAAAGGGAAAGAAAGATAAATCGAATCGGGGTTGAACGTTTATAAAATATTTATTCGCGACGACGCAAAATAACAAAATAATGACTCGGTTTGGAATGAAAATACTCGAGGGGTAATAACATGAAAAATATTACGTTGCATGTATATATATATTGCATGCATGTAAAAAAAATACAATTGTCGTGAACGTTAATAAAGTTTAATAAAATATTTTGGACGTAAAATAAATCGATGTTAACGTAAGGATTCAGTCACAAGTCTCGTTTTGTTGTCGTTGTCTAAACACATTGTTATTTAATAAGGAATTGTTTATGAAAGTCATATATGAAATATGTGTGTCATAAAATGATAAAAGTTGATAAAAGGTAAATCAAAGTTTAATGATTTAAAATGAACGTAAAATGATAAATGATAATAATGATAAATTCCAAGATGATGGGATTATGTTCAACGTTTACCACGTAGTTTGGTAAATTTAATAAATGAATTTTGTTAGTCGCTTTATTATTATTGAAGTTCCAGCGACCATTTCGTGCAAAGAAGTCATCATGTTCAATTATTGTTTACAACACGAATTAAGGCTACGTCAAGGCTATATTCCTATTGTAAATGGATGTAATTATGATAAAATTGACACGTTTCAAGTAAACAATTACGTAACATAGTTAACACATAAGTATATATTATCGGTTTAAATTCTTGGAAACTTACGGGTTGTCACATCCTCCCCTAGTTGGGAGAATTTCGTCCCGAAATTCAGCTTGTCATCATGGCTAAGTGGCTGCTACAGGAAAGAGATGGGGATACTTGGCGCGAAACTGGTCTTCGCGTTCCCATGTGAATTCGGAACCACGACGGGAGTTCCAACGAACTTTAACGAGAGGTATACGTCTATGCTTCAATTTCTTGACTATGCGGTCGACGATCTCAACTCGTTCTTCAACAAATTGTAGGGATTCATTCAAGTATATCTTATCGAGGGGAATGGTAAGGTCTTCTTCGGCAAGGCACTTCTTCAGATTACTGACGTGAAACACATCGTTAACGTTACTAAGCTCGGGCGGCAGAAGTAGTCGGTACGCGATGGGTCCTATTGTTTCAATGATTTCAAAGGGACCTATGTAGCGAGGATTTAGCTTGACACGTTTGCCAAAACGTATGACGCCTTTCCACGGGGATACTTTCAGTAATACTCTGTCGCCTTTCACGAAGGATAAAGGTTTCGACGGTTATCTGCATAGCTCTTCTGGCGATCACGGGCGGCTTTCAAGCGGTCACAAATTTGTGTGATTCTTTCGGTTGTTTCTATCACGACTTCTGGGCCTGTCAGTTGGCTGTCACCAACTTCGAACCAACAGATAGGTGATCGGCACTTTCTTCCGTACAGTGCCTCGAAAGTTGCACGAAATCCTTCTCCTTCATGGTGTGGAAATGAGCAGATTTCGTCAAACGATCCACAATTACCCAAATGGAATCTTTACCCTTGCGACTCTTGGGAAACTTGGTGATAAAGTCCATGGCAATGCATTCCAACTTCCACACGGGGATGATGGGTTGGACGAGTAAACCGGAAGGTTTCTGATGCTCGACCTTAACTTTGGTGCAAGTTAAGCATTTACCAACGTACTTAGCGATTGCCGCTTTCATGTTCGGCCACCAATACAACATACGCAGATCGTGGTACATCTTATCGGCTCCGGGGTGAATGGAATATCGGGTTTTATGAGCTTCATCAAGGACTAGGCTCCTAAGATCTCCATAGACGGGTATCCATAGACGATTAACGAAATACCGTAATCCATTAGGCTTGGTTTCAAGGTGTTGATCCATGCCACGAAGACTTTCGTCTCGGATGTTTTCGTCTTTCAAAGCTTCAGCTTGTGCTATGATGTGTTCGGAATGTACCTAAAAATGCTATTAAAACCTAGACCTAAAC
Organism: Deinandra increscens subsp. villosa; assembly: GCA_039602395.1. Classification (NCBI taxonomy): domain Eukaryota; kingdom Viridiplantae; phylum Streptophyta; class Magnoliopsida; order Asterales; family Asteraceae; genus Deinandra; species Deinandra increscens. The sequence goes on along the minus strand of JBCNJP010000017.1, from coordinate 67,957,259 downwards.
CTAGACCTAGACACACTTAATTTTACCGAAACTACCTAAACTAAACCGAACCCTAAGGCAAGTGTACCTGTCGGATTATAGTAAAGCGAAGGCAAGACCGGGAATATCGAACCCTAGAGACACTCTATAGACAAAACTAACTTAGACCCAGGAAATGGAAATACTGAGTAATTGAAATTTGGGGTTTTTGATTTGAGGATTGATTTAACTAACAACTAACTAACAGACGAAAGCAGGAAAACCTTGGGAAAATCATAATAGAGAAAAGTATCACCTAGACCTGGAATCCTCCTTAATACCTCACTCAGTTTCGATCGATCTGGTGGTGATTAGTTCACCTTTTAAGTCCTTCCTAGTTAACACTTCTAACGCCCGAACAAAAGTTCACCTTTTGGGTACTTCCTACCTCAACTAAACCTAGCCACCCTCGAACCTAATCTAAGGCAACCTAGACTAGCAGGAGCTACCAACAACTACCATGAATGACACGGAATAACAAATTGACCAATTTCCTAGGACACTTCCTTTTGAGACAGTGCTAACCTAGTTCGTTAACCAACCCAACTACCCGACAATTCTTTACCTTTTGAGTCTCAGAAGAGGCAGCACATTGCAATCAAATAACTAATCATAAATCAATGCAATAGTTCAATAAAACCCTAAACTACTCTTTAGCAATTAACCCTAAAGTTAACTAGTTTAGATAATCTACCTAAACCGAAAGACATTCGCGGGTACATCATGCATTAACAATCAACTAGCAATCTATTTTCAACACGCACAAGCATCAATCATGGCAATCTACTGAATTTAATAGAAGTGTGACATCAATCAATCAACCGAAAACCGAGTAAAGTCATAAATACTAAAAATTCATCCAATTAGGTCTAGGTAATACAAATTACTTAGCCTACAAAAATGTCAATGTCTGAAACAATAATAAATATCAGGTCTTGGACAGAAAACAAGGTTAAGTCTAAGAAACGACAAGAATCAAGAAGAGAACCCGGTAAACCAATGATGATTCGTGTTGAAGAATTGGTCCACCGACTCTTCCTCCTTTATCCCTGGCCTTCTCTGCTCTCAATTTCACCCAAAATCGCCTCTGAGTTCGTCTGGAAGTCGTAATCCCAAGAAGAGAACCCTAAAATTGAATTTATACCAATTAAGCAAAATCTGCAGGTTCTGAGGCTGTAGGCGTATCGCCTAGTGCCTCAATTCCCCCAGGCGATACGCCTGGGACTCACAAGAAGACACTTTAGTCGGGTTTGACTTTTTAAGCTGCCTTTGACCTTCCTGAAGCTCGCGTATCGCGTAAAACCTCCAAGGGACCAGGCGATACGCCTAGTCCATTGTCTCCAGCACTTTTTCTTTATTCTTCTTGTTAAATCTTCTTCGCTTCTCTCGTGGCCTCGGGAATTCATCAAACTCCTACAAATGCATATAAAAACATGAATAAAAGACTCAAGGACTAAATTAAACTAAAAGCAACAAAAACTAAGCAAACCGACTCAAATTGACTCAAATATATAAATAAAAGACCTCGGAAATGAGATGTGTTTGCAACACATCAAACATCCCCACACTGACTCTTTTTTTCGTCCTCGAAAAATATTGCAATCGAATCATAACCAGGACTTTGATTTCTATCAACTCACAAATTCATCAATTTATATTTTACATATAGCTTACTTACATCTCGGTAGCGATTATCGATATTTCGATCTGATTAAACCCAACCACTGACCTTTGAGCCCCCAAGGTGTTTATAATTTACCAGATATATTTCAGTCTTGCCTATGTGTCCCACTCTAGAAAGGTCAAGTTCAACCTAATCCCGAATCATATTCAGTCCAAGTAAAGGTTAATAATGATTTAATTTTTAGATCTTCTCCACCCCCCTTAAACCAGATACTAGGATGTTCAAAGAATAGATAATTGATGGAATGAACACTTTTGAGCATTTATTCTCTAAGCTATCATATTTATATATTTTTTTCATTTTTACTATTTTATTTTATTTTTTTTTCATTTTCATTTTTTTTAATTGGCCAATTTTAACTACGATTACCAACGGACATCATCAGAGGCATTCTTTTCGAGATGTTATCCCCAAAATCATACGTGAGTATTTTGCCCGCGAGATCCAGAACATCATCAGAGGTACTTACCATGGGATACTATCCTTAGTTCGTACATGAGTATTTTGTCCCTTCACTCTAATTGCATTAACCAATTTTATTACCTAATATGCTCATGATGGAAAAATGGGGCGCCACTACATTGGTGTGCCAATTTATTCTAAGGACATAGAATTATCTAGCCTAAAGTGGTCTCTTTCCTCCTAATCATCAATTTCAGTATTCCTATCACTCCTAAAATGGGAACCCACTAACAGACTGATTAATTACATATTTATACAACAATAAATACAATGGGATATTTAATCTTTACTAAGTCAGCTGGGCCTACCAATACACCACTAACCAGGAGTGTTTTCAACTTTTATTTATTTAACAATTAAGCACAAAATTAGAAACCAAATGCTGATTGTACCTATCATTTTCCATTTATTTTGCAGCCAGAATCTCAGACATTTTTGAACAATTTTTCAATTTTTTTTCATATAGACTAAATTAAAACACACTAAAATAAAAATAAGACGTAAGGCTTCCCATCCCCACACTTGAATCACACATTGCCCTTAATGTGAAATGGGAATAAAACAAAGCAGAATACAAATAAAAATAAACCTACGAATGACAAAAATAAAAATGCAAACGAAAATTAAAAAGAAAAATAAAGCGGAACGGACTCCCCTGATTAATTATTTAAATGAATGGCAAGCGAGCTCGTAACCGCAGGTCCTCCACTGAAGTATATCCAAATCCTATGCACGAATATCATCGGACCTGTGCGACAACAAAAACACAGACGAATCGACTCTAACAAAATATTAATAACAAATACGAAAAATCACAAAAATATAAACTAAGGACGAAATAAAATCAAATGAAAAACTAAGTTGAAATGGTGTTACCTGAAAAAACGGAAACTCACAGACCATCAAACCAACAAATAAAAAAATGAAACAACTTTCCGGGCCTGCTACTCCCTCGCGTATCGCGAGGATAACTGCGCAACTCTCGCGTACCGCGAGAAACAAACACATTTGGCGGTCTCACCTATTGCAGGCGTATCGCCTACGCCATCCAACCTTCCAGGCGATACGCCTGGAACCCAATTTCCAGAGGATTTTTGGCTTTTGGCCTTGAAAATATTCTATCTCTTTTGCTCTCTACTCTAGGTCCCTTGGTCGAAATTTCCAGCTAAACCTGCACCTTAGACCTGCAAAACTCACCCAGAATTCACCATCTAACTTTTTCACATATTGAGTCTCCCGAATCACCTGCAAACACCAAAAACACAAAACCGAAAAGACGCAAAAGGCACAAAAACTAACAATATAGAAAATTAAAAACCACAACTACAAAATATACAGCCCGGGCACTTAATCAGTTAGCACAAAATGAAGAAACAACCTCCCAAACCATCCGGAGGTTTTGATTTCACATCTTTAACCGCAAAATTACCGGTTTTCACCCGGTTTTCCTCTATCCAACTACCTACCAACTTCTTAACCAAGAAAGCAACTAACTTCATTAACTCCAACGAGTTCTTAACTTTCCAATGCTTATAACGACCCGGTAGAAACTTAATTTTCTCTAGAAAACTCAACGCCGGGTCGTTTTCACTCATAACCACCTTCAACCTCCCCACACTTGGCCTAAACACTATCCTATCCTCAGATTCACCTATATCGCCAAGTGTGGCTCTCTTACAAATCCTTTGTCACTACCAATTCATCTCCGGGTCCTACTAACGGGTCAAAACTCTCATTTTTATCAAATAACTACTCTAACCCCCCGGGATCTTCCCCACACTTATCTTCTATCACAGCCTCTCCATCCACTTTCTCAACTACCTTGGCGGGTTTCACTAATGGGTCAAAAATGGCATTTTTGTTAACTAATTCCACTAACCCCCCGGTGTTCTCCCCACACTCATTCTCCTCAACCTCTCCATCTTCTAACCGATTACCTACCACCACTAGGTCTATGAACGACATCAAAGTACTTATCAAACATACCGATTTGGTGCCACTATCCTCATGTTTACCCACCTTAAACACAACACTCTCATTCTCGACCCTTAAAGTTATGGTACCCTCAAAAACATCCACTAGAGCACAGGCAGTCCTAAGAAAAGGCCTACCTAGAATCAAAGGGCAACTATGGTCATAATCACTATCAACCACCACAAAGTTTATAGGGAAGAAAAAATTATCAACTTTCACAAGAACATTTTCCACTATCCCTTTGGGCCTCACAACAGATTTGTCAGCTAAAGATATGTTCATGCAACTAGGTGCTAACTCTCCTAATCCTAAGTGCTCATAAACAGAAAAAGGCATAACATTTATCAAGGCACCTAGGTCAGCTAAAGCATACGTAACAGAAGAACTACAAAAAATGCAAGGAATTGTAAAAATCCCCGGATCGTTCAATTTCTTGGGTAATTTATTCTGAAACACGACCGAACAATTTGCGTCAAGAGCTATATCTGATAAAGCTTCTAGTTTCTTCTTACTACTTAACATGTCTTTCAAAAATTTTGCATACTTAGGCATTTTAGTTAGAACTTCAATGAATGGTAATGTGATCCTAAGTTGCCTAAGAATATCAAGAAACTGACCATACTCTTGTGCATTCTTCTGTTGGATTAGTCGTTCCGGATAGGGCACACGCTTCAAATCTTCTGCTGTAATCGGTTGAGATGCAAATCTCACTCTCTTCTTCGCCTTCGCCTCCTCCCACTTCAACGGCTTCTCTCTAACTGGCAGCTTCTTCACAATCTCAGCCTCGACGTTTGGTGCGGTACTTGCTGGCGTCACGCTCGGATGCACCCTCCCGTCAGGTGTCTCTACCTCGATCTCCTCATCGACTGGCTCCTCCTCCACTACCGCCGGTGATGGACTCTGTAGAACTCTCCGCTCCTAGTGGTAATGGCATTGACATTCGCGTTGGGGTTTTTGTACCTGCTACCAGACAAATTGACCCCCGCGGGAATTCAGCTCCTTGAGCTGTTTCGTAATATCTCCTACCGAGCACTTTAAATCTAAGAAAGAAGCTTGCTGATTCCTTAGTAACGTGTCATGCTCTGCTAGCTTCTTCTGTGTAGCCTCGTCTCGCGTCACGATCTGCTGCAGGATCTGGGTCTGGTTAGCTATAAGCTCCCTAATCTCCTTAAAACTAGGCCTATCATCTCCTCCACCATAGTTATTCCTCGGTGGAAAACCAGGTGGGTTTCCTCCCTCTCGCCATCCTGAATTCTGGCCACTCCTCCACCCGGACTGGAAAGAATTACCGAACTGGTTTCGGTTTCCAATATAGTCAACCTGCTCAGCGGGAGCAAGCGGGCAGTCTCGGGTATCGTGAGTGCCTCTACACAGCTCACATTTGGCTTTGATATGGAGTTTGATTTCTTCTAAAGCCCTATAGATGTTCTCTAACTCCTTAGACGTCTTAGTCTCTGAGCCAATGTGATGAACACCCCAGGTAGATGTAAAAGGTGCGAGCGGTCTAGTAGGGGCCAAGGTGGCTCTCCGATCTCCGGGTGTCTGCTGCTCAGCAAGTGTGAAGCTCTCAAAAAGTGATTTACATTCATCAATGGTGAGCTTCTCCATCATATGACCTCCAGCCGAAATATTGAACTCCTTCTGAACAGAATAAGGAAGTCCATTGTAGAACTTTTATGTGATCGCCCAGTCCGTCAACCCGTGTTGCGGACATTTGCTCAGAAGGGTATTGAATCGCTCGTATGCGACCGAATAAGGCTCATCGGGGTCCATCCGAAAGGAGTGGATTTCCTCCCGAGTACGTGCAGCCTTGGCTGGAGGATGATATTTCTTCTGAAATTTTGATGTCAGATCGTCCCAGGTGGCGATCGAATTAGGCGGAAGCGTCTCAAGCCACTCGGCGGCTCGAGACATCAGGGAGAATGGAAACAACCGCAGATAAATGTTATCGTTCGCGACTCCCGTGAGTCCGAACGTATTGCAAATACAGATAAAGCGCGAGATATGCATCGGAGCATCTTCGTCCTCACGTCCATGAAACTGTATCGAATGTGTAAGCGCATTGATGACGTGAGACGAAACTTGCCAATTCGTGGTGTTGGCATTGTTTGGTTGTGCGATGGCAAACCTAGCGTCGTTAACTCCGGCGCTGGCTTGCTCGTGGACGGTGCGACGTGCCGCCATGGATGAAAGGTCGGGAAATGGAATGGGTTTGGTGTCGCGTGCGATCTGTGTGGAAGTAGATGGTTTGGAATGAATGGTGGAAATGATGAACGCCTCAAGCTCCATGCGAAGGAGGCGGAACCGTTCACGAATGTCCGCGTCGGGATCAGAAAGTGGTGAAAGCTCAGGTGGACCTCGTGAACGAGTGTGTGGCATAAAACGGGGAAACGACTCAAATAAAAAATAGAAAAATAAAACCGAAAAATCTAGACTCAAAAACAGAAATCTTAAGACTCTAGACACGGAAAAACATAAAAGACTAAAAATTTCCTAATCACGACCTAAGTTAATCTTGCATTTGCCAAGTGTCCCCGGCAACGGCGCCAAAAACTTGATGTGTTCGGAATGTACCTAAAAATGCTATTAAAACCTAGACCTAGACACACCTAATTTTACTAAAACTACCTAAACTAAACCGAACCCTAAGGCAAGTGTACCTGTCGGATTATAGTAAAGCGAAGGCAAGACCGGGAATATCGAACCCTAGAGACACTCTATAGACAAAACTAATTTAGACCCAAGAAATGGAAATACTGAGTAAATGAAATTTGGGGTTTTTGATTTGAGGATTGATTTAACTAGCAACTAACTAACAGACAAAAGTAGGAAAACCTTGGGAAAATTAGAATAGAGAAAAGTATCACCTAGACCCGGAATCCTCCTCAGTTTCGATCGATCTGATGGTGACAAGTTCACCTTTTAAGTCCTTCCTAGTTAACACTTCTAACGCCCGAACAGGAGTTCACCTTTTGGGTACTTCCTACCTCAAATAAACCTAGCCACCCTCGAACCTAATCTAAAGCACCCTAGACTAGCAGGAGCTACCAACAACTACCATGAATGACACGGAATAACAAATTGACCAATTTCCTAGGACACTTCCTTTTGAGACAGTGCTAACCTAGTTCATTAACCAACCCAACTACCCGACAATTCTTTACTTTTTGAGTCTCAGAAGAGGCATCACATTGCAATCAAATAACTAATCAACAATCAATGCAATAGTTCAAGAAAACCCTAAACTACGCTTTAGCAATTAACCCCAAAGTTAACTACTTTAGATAATCAACCTAAACCGAAAGACATTCGCGGGTACATCATGCATTAACAATCAACTAGCAATCTGTTTTCAACACGCACAAGCATCAATCATGGCAATCTACGGAATTTAATAGAAGTGTGACATCAATCAATCAACTGAATACCGAGTAAAGTTATAAATACTAATAATTCATCCAATTAGGTCTAGGTAATACAAAGTACTTAGCCTACAATCATGTCAATGTCTGAAACAATAATAAAAATCAGGTCTTGGATAGAAAACATGGTTAAGTCTAAGAAACGACAAGAATCAAGAAGAGAACCCGGTAAACCGATGATGATTCGTGTTGAAGAATTGGTCCACCGACGCTTCCTCCTTTATCCCTGGCCTTCTCTGCTCTCAATTTCGCTCAAAATCGCCTTTGAGTTCGTCTGGAAGTCGTAGTCCCAAGAAGAGAACCCTAAAATCGAATTTATACCAATTAAGCAAAATTTGCGGGTTCCGAGGCTGTAGGCGTATCGCCTACTGCCTCAATTCCCCCAGGCGATACGCCTGGGACTCACAAGAAGACACTTTAGTCGGGTTTGACTTTTTAAGCCGCCTTTGACCTTCCTGAAGCTCGCGTATCGCGTAAAACCTCCAAGGGACCAGGCGATACGCCTAGTCCATTGTCTCCAGAACTTCTTCTTTATTCTTCTCGTTAAATCTTCTTCGCTTCTCTCGTGGCCTCGGGAATTCATCAAACTCCTACAAATGCATATAAAAACATGAATAAAAGACTCAAGGACTAAATTAAACTAAAAGCAACTAAAACTAAGCAAACCAACTCAAATTGACTCAAATATATAAATAAAAGACCTCGGAAATGAGATGTGTTTGCAACACACCATGCTGCCAAAACCTGAGTGGCGAGACCGGTTTGGATGGTTATGACAAGAGATTTGACACGAAGGGGTTTGACATGTTCCTTCCTGCTCAAGGCATTAGGAACGACGTTAGCCTTTCCAGGATGGTATAGGATTTTGCAGTCATAGTCGTTGAGTAGTTCAATCCATCGGCGTTGTCTCATGTTCAACTCCTTCTGGTCTAAGATCTGTTGAAGACTCTTGTGGTCGGTATAAATTTTGCATTCAGTACCGTAGAGGTAGTGTCTCCAAATTTTAAGGGCGAAGACGACGGCTCCAAGTTCTAAATCGTGAGTAGTATAGTTCTTCTCGTGAACTTTTGGCTGTCGCGAAGCGTAAGCAATGACTTTGTCTCGTTTCATTAAGGCACAGCCTAAACCTTGGTGTGAGGCATCGCAGTAAACACAGAAATCTTCACATCCTTCTGGTAAGGATAGTATGGGTGCGTTACACAGCTTTTGCTTCATGGTCTGAAAAGCTTGTTCATCTTTATGATCCCAAATGAATTTATCGTCCTTTTGCGTCAAGGTGGTCAATGGCTGGGCTATCCTGGAGAAGTTTTCGATAAATCTTCGGTAATAACCGGCGAGTCCAAGAAATTGTCGTATCTCGGAAGGGTTGGTAAGCGGACTTTAATCCTTGATAGCTTCAATTTTTGTGGGATCCACGTGGATTCCTGCTGTGCTAATTACGTGGCCTAGGAAATGCACTTCTCGTAACCAGAATTCGCATTTTGAAAACTTGGCGTACAACTTCTCGTTATTCAACAACTCCAGAATAAGCTTCAGGTGCTCCTCGTGTTCGTCCTTGCTACGCGAATAGATCAAGATGTCGTCAATGAAAACGATTACGCATTTATCAAGGTATGGCTTGCATACATGGTTCATCAAATCCATGAAGACGGTAGGCGCGTTGGTTAGTCCGAAGGGCATAACGAGAAATTCATAGTGTCCATAGCGCGTACGAAAAGCAGTTTTCGCAATGTCTTCTTCACGAACTCTTAGTTGATGATATCCAGAACGAAGATCGATTTTTGAATAGTAACTGGAAACTTGCAATTGGTTGAACAGGTCGTCGATTCGAGGGAGTGGATATCGGTTCTTTACGGTAAGCTTGTTCAACTCGCGATAGTCGATACACATCTGGAAAGATCCATCCTTCTTCTTGACGAAGAGGACAGGAGCGCCCCAAGGAGAGAAACTGGGTCTGATAAAACCTTTGTCAAGTAGTTCTTGCAACTGATTCGATAATTCTTTCATTTTAGACGGGGCTAAACGGTAAGGGGGTTTTGCAACGGGTGCAACTCCGGGTACCAGATCAATATGGAATTCCACTTGCCTGGAGGGTGGCGAGCCTGGAAGATCATCGGGAAAGACTTCAGGGTAGTCTCGTACGATGGGAACGTCCTTTAGTTTCTTCTCTTCGGATTGACTAGCTGTTATGTGAGCTAAGAGGGCAGGGTAGTCTTTGCGCATAAATTTCTGGACTTTCATGCACGACATGATGTCTAGCTTGGTTCCACTATGATCTCCTTGAATTGTCAGAACTACGTCGTCGGGAAGGGGTATCTTGACTCTTTTCTCATTAAAAATGATTTCGGCACGATTTTTAGTCAACCAATCCATTCCAACGACTACGTCGAAACTTCCCAATTGTACCGGAAATAGATCGATTGAGAAGGGATGACCGGATAAGTTCAATGAGCAGTTTGGAAAAGATTCTTCCGTTTCGATTTGTTTACCATCGGCTAGTTCAACTATATACTTAGTATCTAGTCTAGTTGGCGTGACGTTAAGATAGTTTCTAAACTCACTAGACACAAAGCTTTTGTTGGAACCAGTGTCAAATAGAACGGAAGCAAAATGATTATTGAGTAAGAACGTACCCGTTACGGTGTGGGGATCCTGACGGGCTTCAGTAGCGTTGAGCATGAAGGCTCTTCCTCTGGCAGGTTCTCGTTTGAGCTTTGGGCATTCATTTCTGAAGTGGCCAGTGTGTAAAACCGAGATACGATCTTACTACTGCATGTATCAATCAATCATAGTAAACACGGATGTAAATAAGAGATCTTGTATTGAATCACTTGAAGATACAATGAAAGCTCTCTAGTTTCTCTCTCTAGAAAACACACACAGAAAGTGTAGAATGACTCAGAGTGTTAATATTAATTCTAACACAAACCTATTTATAGTTAGTGACTAAACAGGCTGCGTACCAAATGGTACGGGCGTACCATTTGGTCCGGCGGACCATTTGGTCCGGTGCCAATGATATCTTCACTAAAACTCATACTAAGACACGCTCACATAGATATAATACACGAGACACAACATAGCATAGGTATATGCTCTAACGAACTCCCCCTTAACGTGTAGTGTATCTATATTCTAACAAAACTTCAGTTTTCAATCTTCAACATCGCTGCATGTTGATACCTGAAATGTGCGTCGTGTGAAGTATCGAATGAAGACCAAGTTCAAGCCAGTATAGGGTTGGCCGAGCTAGGTCCGAACCTGAAGTTCGGACCGGCCGAACCTGGGGTTCGGAGGACGTTCGGCCAGTCGTGTATAAATAGTAGTTTGGTCTTTGTGTTTAGTAGTTCTGAGCGTGTGGGCAAATCTTAAGTGTGTGTTTCTGAGTGTGTTTCTCTGTGTCAATTCTCTGTGATTTACTGGTTGTAATTGTTCTCGTTTGATCAATAAAACAATCGGTTATTTACGTTTCGATGTTCGATTAGCTAGATCGAGTAGACGATCCAATGCTCACGCATTTTCAAGTGGTATCAGAGCTTTCTGGTTCACTCTACTGATCTGTGGTTGCTATTTTCGGATTATCGAGCGTTTTTGAAGTTTTCTCGAGTTTCATTACGTGTTTTCTATCATTTTTGACGTGTGTTTTGTGTCAAAATTGTTCCTAAACCATTTTCTATCGACTTTTCTGATCTATCATATCAAGTTTCGTTAAAATCAGTCCGTTTTCACGAGTTTTCGAAAAATATCTTCGAGGTTCGGAGGTTACTGGGCAAGCTCGGAGTAACCGCTCCGAACTGGAGGTTCGGAGGTGACTCGGAGAGTGTTTGGCGAGAGTTCGGTGGTAGATCGGTCAGGGTTCGGAGTTTCTGCGTTCGGTCACTATTTCGGTTGGGGTTCGGACAGTATATTTAGGCTCGGAGCTAGTTCAGTGAGAGTTCGGAGTTTGACATAGATTCGGACAAAGTCTGGTGCGAGTTCGGAGGCTGATCGAGGTTCGGACTAAGTTCGGAGGAGGTTCGGACGACTGACAAGGTTCGGAGCAAGTTCGGAGGACAGAATTGTTCAAGTTTTTCAACGATGACGGAATTTCAAGCTTTTGCCTCAATGCAAAGTGCTATGCAGACCATGATGAATTATGACAATGAAATCGGAACAAGTCAGAAAGTTCCCAAATTGTTGAAACTAGAAGATTATCAGAATTGGAAGAAACGATTTTCAGCGTATATCAGCACCAATAATATTGATATATGGATTCCAATTAGAAAATTGTATGAAAAACCAAAAGAAGATGGAGAGTCTAAAGAAATTGAAGATTTTGATG
>JBCNJP010000017.1:67849486-67944878 GCA_039602395.1 Deinandra increscens subsp. villosa | reverse complement strand
CAAGCTCATGATGACAGAGCTGTAATCCCAACAGCTTCTGATCCCACATCTGTCCCAGCTTCCTCTTCTCTCAAGGTCTTTCAATCCAAAAAGAGGAAAGCTTCCACAAACACTACCACTGCCACTTCCTCATCCAACTCACCTCCTGTCATATTCAAAAGAATGAGAAATGTGGTGACTAGGTCTCCTCCACCTAGTACCACTAACCAACCCGAAGCTTCTAACCCCGCCCAAGGCAAAAAGCCTAAGCGGAAACTTGTAAAATTGGGATTCTCTTTTAGGGATGAACCTTCAGTTGAGTGGGAGTCATTAGAAGCAGATGCACCATGCCCATCTGAACATTTTTCACCCTTACAACCCCTGTCACCTAGGAGTGACAGTGCTCCCAATCTTGGCTTAAATGAAGGTGTTATTAACTCACCCGCCTCATTACATGAGAACATCCTGATAAGCCAGGACCCTGTAGCACTGCAACCCCACTCCTCACCGGATGTGAATCTCAGGAGTCATGAAGAGATTCATGCAAAAAGGGCTGCTGCTGCCAAGGATCCCTACTGGATCTTGGTGTCAGTAGTAACATTAATAAGACCCAATTTGCGGCAATCTTCTCTAAATTAGCACCTGGAAGTCCTTTATTGGAACCAAGGGCTGCTGAAACAGATGAGGAGAATCCCTAGTGCCAAGAAGCCATGGGTACTAATGCTGATCAATCTCGGATTGATAGTTTGGTTTTGTCCAAGTATACTGGCAAATAACCAGTTGAGGACAGCTATACACTACCTGAATTGACGAAACTGTACCTTTCTCTGCAAGCACAGGTTGAAACTCTCAACACAACTGTTTCAAAATTGGTTCAAGCTGATCATATTCAAACTGAAGCAGGTCCTTCAAGCCCTTTCAGAGATGCTGATGAAGTTATTGCAACTGATGAAGTTGATACCGTCAAATTGGAGGAGAAGCTACCCTCAAGACCTGTTATCACAGAAATTGAAGAAGTTCAAAGGATACCGGCTGAAGTCAGAGCCACAGCTTGCCAAAGAATTGGTGTGAGTCCCTTCTCAGTTAAAGATTGTTGGGTAAACATGAGAAGCAGTCAACTGATTGCCATTTCTCCTTTTGAGGACCCCAATTTTGCTGAACTAGTACAGTCATCCATGCTGGTTGCTGGTGCTCTCCCTGAGCACATCAACATGATCATGACACTCATCAAGGATGTCATTTTTCCGGCTGAAAGAGCCAGTGATCAAGTGGTAGGAAATATTGCCTCCACCAGCAAGGCAACACATGATATTGAAGAAAGCACTGCAATAATTGCAGTTGCTACAATGACTGAAGGGGAAGACGAAAATTTGATTGGTGAAGAAGAAGGAACTGAGGTGCTGGAAATAGTCGACAAAGAACCCGAAGTCACCAAACCTCAGGTGGTGACTGAAGGGCAAATTCATGTTCAACCGGAAGTTCAACCGGAACTTCAACCGGTAGTTCAACCGGAAGAACAGAGGAGTGAAGGAGCAGAAGATATAGCCGAAACACTGATAGCGTTAAGGAGCTCAGAACCAGTTCAGGCGGAAACACCTGTTCAAACTGATACTACAAAAACCATTCAACAGGTGGTTCAGACTCCGGAAGCTAAGGCTATAGTAAAAATGGTGGAAAATGCCAAAAGGATTGCAGAGGATGAAAGGCTAGCAAAAGAACTTCAGGAGGAATATGATTTGTATCTGCAAGATGGGGTGTTTGAAAACTTGCTTGAAGAGGCCAAGACTAGGTCTTTCAACTGGAGACTGAAGGATTATAATTTGGATGCAGTGTCTGATGCTGATAGGCAGAGGTTAAACTTTACTGCTTCTCAATTGCCTACCAAGCTGGTAAAGAATGATGAGAATTACCTACTGCTAAAAAGGGTAAAAAGGGCACTTGTGGTTAGAAATTTGAAGAAAGAGGAAGAGGTAGCTCAGATGCGAGTTAGGGAACTTTACAGCTTGATTGATGATATATATAATGAACTGAAAGGAGAAAATGCTGCTGTCAATCCTAATTTGGAGATGCCTTCACCTTCAGAGCTAATCTTAGGTACAACAACTGCTGATGTTAAACCTGAATCTGTTGATTTTGCAGATGTACCACCTCCACCTTCATTTATTTACAACCCAAACCCAATGCCTACAACAGTTCCATCTATCTTACAGTTACTAGCCATCATACCCTACAAACCACCCTCCATCTCCAAGAAAGTAGCCACCAAGCTTGCCAACCCCAAGTACAGAACAGACTACTTTACACCCATCATTCCCTTCAAGAAGAAGCCTTCACCTACCATGAACTTTTCTGATATTTTCCCACCTACTCCACCTTCTAGCCCAACTCCTGAAGCCAGTAAACCACCATCACAAACCTCCCTTCCTCCACTAACCATAAATGAACCCTCCACCACCATCACCAATCCTAATGAAGCTCAAGCTGGCCCTTCTTCATCTGACAAAGGCAAGAGACCTGTTGTGCCAGAATCTACAGTTGATTCTGATGAAGAAAGATTGGTCAGAAAAAGGAAACTGATGCATGCCAAGAACAAAAGAAATCAAAGGCAAAAGAGAAAAGCTTCACCCAGTAAAAGATAAATTGTGGGTTGGACAGTGGATGAAGCCACGTTTGATTTCACCTTTACAATGGCAAGTGGCATAACTCAAGTTGTAAACGTTCACAAGGCCACTTCACAACTTACTCTGCTACAGATGACAGACATCATTCTAAAACTTAGAGAAATTTTGAATCCTTCAAGAGCTGAGCACATGTTAAGGCTTATCATTGAGCCAACTGTGTTGGAGTGTGGAATGCTCTACAGAAGTAGTCTAGATGGTGACTCAGCAGAAGAAGAAGATGAAGTGCCTACCAGTGAAATAAAGTTTATCATTTGGGAAGAGGAGGAGAAGCTCTTTTATGTTCATAGAGCTGATGGTACCTTCACAATTCATGAGTCCATTTCTGTTCAAGAAGAATGGAGCGAAATGGACTGGGATTAAATTAAACATGTGAAGGTGACCAAAACAAACACCAAAGAGCTGTCTCAGAACCTTGATGCCAGCATCAGAACCACAAACAAGTAGGATAAGGTGAAGAAGATTTTTGGGTACTAGTCAATTTTAAAGATAAACATTGGAATTTGACAGCATCAGCTTAGGGGGAGATTGTAAGGAATATTGCGCTTGGAAAATTTCCGGTTGAATGCCAATTTTACTGTGTTCCGGCTGAAGTTGAAGTTGAAGCGGAATTCTCACTTCAAGCGGAACTGGCAATTCAAGCGGAAAGAAGCAGTTTTGTCTTTAAGCGAATATTCCGGGTGAACTTAATTATCCACCAGATAATGAGTTTAACCGGACTTTTCCTGAGATGTCTTTTCAGCAAGTCCAATCCTGCAAAAGCTTCTCGTATGCTTCTACATCTGATTCATGTCGCTCTCCTAAAGTAGTATGTTGCTGTAAACACACAAGATATTCCAATTGCCGATGTTTATTCTTTTGGTAGTTTGTATTTGACTTTTTAGTTTACGGTCTAGATTAGATCGCATGATCAATGTCTGTCATTGATCTCATCTGCACTATATATAGCATAGCTAGCTCTTAGTTTACACACGGTTGTCATCTTTGTTGTTATCAGTTCTTGAACAACTTGTAATAGTGTAGCTTTGAGTTAATGCAAATAGTGCCGAGTATTTGATACTTTGTTGTTACTATATTTCTGCAAATCAAGCTTTTACATTATACACAAGAACTCAACAATTGCTTAAGTAAAGTGGAATATAACTTTAATTCCGCAGGGTTATATTTGCAAGTAAAGGGCTTTGTTTAAGTTTAACTCTAACTTTTAACGATCCTACACAAGGCCCATTCCAGGAGGCCCATCAGCGCTGCATCCCAAGAGAAGCAGCAAGCCCAGCAGGGTCCAGGCCCAACAGCTGCAGCCCAGAAGTTAATAGCCCAGCAAAAAAGGGTAAAAAATTCGGAGGAAGAGGGTGTCGAACACAGGACCTTCTGTTTCGCAGATCAGTGCATTACCACTAGGCCAGCTGTTGCTTCTAATTCATTTTCAGCTTCACATTTATTTATATTCTTCCTGCTGCGGATCCAGTTTTGGAAGCTTCAGACCTTATCACGTTTTAGCCCTAAAATCTCGATATAAAAAGGGAGCAGCCGCATTTTCTCAGGGAGAAGACCCCCATAACTTGTAGAAAACCCTAAAAAACGTTCTTAAAGATTAAGGGAGGATTAAAGGATCAAGATTGAAGCCTTCTTGAAGAAAAATTGAAAATTTGGAGCTAGATCGGGTTGCCATTTTATCTCTAGTCTTCATTTTCGTCTTTTGGATCTTGTTCTTGGTCATGGTTAGCTTCAAGATTTGAATTTTATTGTTTTTAATCATGAGTCTTGGCTAAACCTTCATTATATCACCTAGTTTAGATGAATCTAGACCCGTTTGACTTTCTAGTTTGACTTTTTGACATGATCTTGTAAAATTGCTCTTTGATTCTGATTTAGATGCCTTGGATGATTTTATATGCATATTTAGCTTCTGTTTTTATCATGTTATGTGGGTTAATTGATGTGGGTTGTAGAACTACGACCATTTATTGATTAGCCTATTGTTTATCGGTTGACTTTTTGGAGTTTATTGATTAACGCATGATCCGGAGGCCTCCTACATGATATTATGATATTGATTTGTGGCTGATTTTGTGTGCATCTATATGGAACAGAGTTGACCGATTCATTTCATATACTAGGAAATAGCTACGCATTGTTTAGTGAGTTAGGGTGCTTATGACCATAAGATTCGAGCTCGCTTATTCATGTTTAGAGTTTTCTAGGTCCTAGGCTATTCATTTCAGAATCATTGCATGTGTTAGGGGCCATTTAGAGAGACCTTTCTTGTGGTTTCCTTTTACGTGTGCGTTTAGCTCGCTTTGACCGAAGCGATTAGACCATTGAGAAATTTTACATAGTTTTCTATCCGAGCTTCAAGTAGGATTACCTTAGTGATTAGGATGTGTCTATAGTCCTATTTCATTTTGGTTTTCATCATTAGTGGATAGTGATCGTGTTGATTAGTCAAACTAGGGGTCTTATTTGGTTTAGAGGATTCTTATCTAGGTGATACTTTTCTCTGATTGATTTTTCAACGTGTTATCCGGCTTTTGGTTGTTTTTGGTAGTTTTAGTTATTTAGCTTATATTTCAGTTTTATTTCACCAAATCCATTTTCATCGGTTAGATATTAGTAAAGATCCACTATCAGGAGTCTGCATACGCGTCCCCGGATTGATATCCGGTTCTTACCAACACTATACTGCATACGACAGGTTCACTACCCTGGTGTGTAGTTTGGTCACTTGGTATTTACCTTTACCTCTTTTTTTTGCTTGATTTGGATTTACCGTACATTGAGGGAAATGTACGAACTAAGTGTGGGGAGGAGGGTAAATTGAACTGAAATTGTTTAAAATTGTGAAAATATTTGAAATTTTCTGATCATTTCCCCCCTTTTTGTGTTTTTACATTGTCCCTGATTTTGTCTGCATTAAATGGGAAATGATAGGTAAAAGTGGAGATTTGACTTCCTAATTAGTAAATAAATATTAAATAAAGTTGAAAGCGTGCCTATTTTGTGATGTACTGGTAGGCCCAGCTGATTTTTGGAAGCTTAAAAATCCTGATCTCGCTACTTAATTAAGCATAAAAAAATGAATAAAATATTATGGGTTCCCGCCTTTAGCGTAGTAGCAAAGCCGAAACTGTTGAAGAGGCTGATAGGTACCTCTTTTGTTGAAAATGTTTATGATTTGGAGATTACCCGGCACACTATGATCTTTTTATGAAAATAAATCCGAGAAATAGTGGCGCCCCATCCATCCATCCACATTGAGCTTGTTTTGAATATATATATGCAAAAAAAAAAATCAAAAAAAAATCGAATAAAGTTTGCAAAATTCGCTGATCCTACGTTCTACATCTAGGGATAGTGACTCCGGAGATGATCTATTGGGGTGATGTGGTTTTGTGTGCGAGGGTCAAAGCCTGCTTACTACCTCTCGGGATAGGGACTCAGGAGATGTAATGTCGGGTGGAGACTCGCCCTAGTTTAGAAAAAAAAATTTCAATTCAAGCTCAGCCATCATCCATCCATTCCACTTTCCACAATCTCTGAATCATAAATATTTTAACCAATTGTGGTGGGAAAAACCCTGATCCTGTTTGACCCATGCTGATTCATGCTTTGAGATGGGATTAGGCCTAGTTGTGAAACTGATAGTGTGGGACCCATAATTAAAAAGTTAAATTGAATAAAGCATGTTCAGGGGCTTCAGTTATTGGCTGTTAGGTTTAATCGCGCCGAAATACCGGTAATCGCACTTAGCGCATGAGTATCTATAGTTTTAGAAAAATAAAAAGTAAATTCTCCGGTTATGATCTCATTGCGGAATTTTTCGGGACGAAAAATATTAAGTGTGGGGATATTTGATGCGTCGCACTTTTATATAATTTAAATAAATAAATTCCCATATTTAAATGCTTTTTAAATATGAAAATACTAAATTTTTTGCTTAATTGCTTTATTTGTGAAAAGTTTGGTTTCTAATGATCATTTGATGAATTTATATAATTTCTACATTTTATTGAGCTTTAATTGAGAAATTATAAAAATGTGATTTTTATTATTTTTTAAATGTGAATTTTAGGCGGTTGTTATGTTCGTGATGATTTTAGAAGAGTTCTGAAAAAACGGGAGCAGTAACGGAGTTCGTATGCAAAAGATATAAAAGAAAAAAAATAAATTTAAAGAAAGTTGCATTCGGTCCCAACCCAGTTTTTGTTTTTCTCGTCCCAGTCTCCTAGCAGCCCAAGTGCAGCAGCCCAGATCAAGGTGTAGAGGCCCATCAGTGGGATCCAGCCCAACAGCCAGCGAAGGCCCAGCAGCCCAATGTCAGCCCAACGCCAGTTGTTTGTCAATTCTCAGACCCTAGATATTTTTGAAGGAAGCCGACATATAAATAGAGAAGGGAGCTGCAATTACAGGGAAAAAAATAGAAATAGCGGCCAACGAGAGAAAGGGGAGCACGGGAGAATCTCAATTGGATTAGAGAAGAATATTACAGCTCGCTCCTTATATTTTCTTTATTTATTTCATCATTAAATATATTTGGAGACCAAGAGAAGGGGTCAAGATGCAAACTTTTTAGTGTAAAGATTAAAGATTGGGAGTTTGTTTGGTTTGCCATTTCATCCTCTTTTTCTTTTTTAATATTTACCTTTTATATTGTTCTTGACCATGAGTGATTCCAAGATTGAATTTTTATCATTGCTCATCATGTTTTTTGGGTGATCTCATCTTGTATCACTTAGATTAGACAAATTTAGACTCTTTTGACCCGTTCGGTTCGATTATTTATTACGAAGTAGTGTGTAATTTCTTGATGATGTTTTTAATATTTATGATGATTATGTGTACTAATTTGGCTTTGGTTATTGATAAATCATGTGAATTAATTGCCAATGTTAAGTAGAACTACTAAAGTTGGTTAATTTATTCATTTGTTAGTTGTTTGACTTTTATTAGTCAAATAGTTAGTGCTTGATAGGAGACCTCCTACTTGTTGGTTTATCGTTGTTTTGGGGCTGATTTAGTGTGCTTCTCTATGAGATAGGTTTGACCGAATCGTTTAATAGACTATGAGCTAGCTTTGCATTGTTTAATAGGATAGTTTGCTTGTGAACATAAGATTCGATCCTATTTATTCGTGTTTAGCAGTTTCTAGGTCATAAGCATTTTGAATCATAATCATCTCATGAGTTAGGTATTGCATAGTGAGACCTCTCGCGTAGTTACCTATTTCATGTAGGATTAGTATACTTTGACCGAAGTAGCTTATCTGTCAGGCAGTTATGCATAGTTTGTTGTCCGCGCTTCATTTAGGATTGCTTGATTTTTAGGGTGTGTCTATAGCCTTAGATAGTCTGGTCTTCCACATTAGGCGATAGCGTTCATGGTAATTAGTCATCCCGAGGGTCTTAGTGAGTCTAGAGGAGTCGAGTCTAGGTGATGCATCCCCTTCTCTGATTTTCTAGCGTATTACCCGATTTTTTATTGTTTTTGTCGGTTTTAGTTATTTAGCTTATATTTCAGTTTTATTTCACCAAATCATTTTCATCGGTTAGATATTAGCGAAGATCTTGTATCGGGAGATTGTTATCGCGTCCACGGATTCATATCCGGTTCTTACCAATACTATAC
The DNA here is from genome assembly GCA_039602395.1 of Deinandra increscens subsp. villosa. Lineage (NCBI taxonomy): Eukaryota > Viridiplantae > Streptophyta > Magnoliopsida > Asterales > Asteraceae > Deinandra > Deinandra increscens. Next base: position 67,936,596 of record JBCNJP010000017.1, on the reverse strand, counting down.
TGCACACGACGGGTACACTGCCCTGGTGTGTAGTTTGGTCACTTGTTGATTACCAATTTAAAACTTGACCTGATTTTCATATAGACACAAATTTACACATCAGATGTATGCTTCGAGTTTGAAGTGCTACAGGATTAAACTAGAATCCAGTACTTCAAATGTGCCAAAGATTTTAGTAGTCTGCCAGTTTGGGATATTCGTGAGTTGACCAGAAAACCATTTTGCAGTTATGGCAATGATTGGTTGGGTATGCACTTCAAGAAGACACTTTGAAAAACCAAATACGGACTGTTTCCAGATCAAAGAATGATAGAGACGGAAGTTTTTCATTCAATTATAGTCAAATGATTACAATACCGAGAGAGTATACATCAATTAAGCTCTGGAGGAGGTTTGGACAGAACCTCCTCTTTCTCTAACACTCACAATGAGTGATGACCAAACTTGAAGATGTTCAACACACCAAACCTATTTATAGGTTAACCAGTTGGCGTACCACTTTGGTCCACCGTACCAGTTGGTACGTGCGTACCAACTGGTACGCTGGTTGGTATGTTAACATCATTACATACATTTAATCCTAATGCATTCACACAGTAACGACCACACACATAAACTTTTCCTAACACACTTGAGAGGGAATGTCGAGAAGGATTTCAATTCTTGGATCCTCAGAAGCCAAAAAGACGCCGATCCCGAACAAGAGTCCACGAAAGAACTGGTAAGAAGCTGATAATTTTGGTGTTTCCGAAGAAACCAAATGTGATGAAGAAGATTCCTTTGATGAAGATGAAACTTGATTTCATCAAGGATCTGAGGTGGTGGTGCTACAACGAAAAGACTGGTGAAATAGTTATTGTGTTGAAGGAAAACAACCAGGTTGTGAGGATCTAAGATCCAATGTGGCTGATCAATCTGTCGAAGGCTGATATAAAAGAGCTTTATCAAAATCCAATCTTGTATCATCCTGATTATATGGAACAAGCACTGAAGTTCCAGAGGTTGATAAGGGTTTGCTATGCATTCAACATCTATGCTGGAAATAATCATGATTTGGTCAGGAAGGGTGATGAGGCTGCTGCAGATGCTCAAGGCTGATAAAGAACGGTCCAGCTGTTGCCAAGGGGGAGTTTGTTGATATACGATGTGGCAACGAGCTGGATCAGATAAAGAGAAAAAGACACGAAGATTTCAACTAAAGGTTCTGGTGGCCGAACTCTGGCCGAACCTTGGCTGAGCCTTGGCCGAACCTCAAGTTCGGACAAGCTATAGAGTTCGGTCGGCCGAAGATCTATATATAGGTTTGTGTGTGTCTTTATAACTAGTTTTTGAGAGTCAACGAACTTATGTGAGAGTGTGTGTGTTTGTACTTTGAGTCTTTGTAATCAAGTTGTTAATGAGAGATTGAGTTATTTACACCGTTTGTTTACATTCTCATTTACACAAGTGTTATCGAACTTGACCGATCCAACGCTCCAGCGTTTTCATATAAAGCAAGAGAAAGGGTAGAGTATTCTCTATAAATCTTCTTGTATGTTCATATACCATAATAGATATTCAGATATCAGGACGTCTGGGCAAATTCAGATCAATGAATTAATCTCAAATTGATTTTTGAGAGTACATAAAGTCATGGGAACAATCCCTTGAAGTTTTCGTCGGTAAAACGTTTTATATGAGATGAGATTCTCAGGATAAGTAGAAGTTGGAAATCAGCAGTTAATCAAGAGCTCATGCATGACTCTATTACTGAAGATTTTCAATATAGTTACTAAAAACAAAATAATGATGGATGTAGTAATTCATCCACGTACATCACTATCACAAGAGAATACCAATTGTATGGTATGCGAATTGAGACCATAAGTGACAAAGTTGTATGTCAAGTGTGACCTAAGGTCACAAATATCAGAAGAAGTTAATCTGATAAGAATGTTTTGGTATAGCAAAACAAGGATATCTTAAGTAACATAAGGATTGTGTCTTGTTGAAAACACAATCTGCATGAAAGGATGCGATCACACAAAAGTTGCCAAATACGGTCTGAAATTAGTATCTGGTGTTTTATAACAATATGACCACATAGATTAGCCATCTAGAATCAATGATTGATTACTACATGGACAGTGGACCTGTGTTCAACAATTAGTACATTTTAGAAATCCATGAATATTATATTCTAAAAGGTCCGCAGTCGATCAAAGTTTGTGGGAATGAATTTCGAAGAAAGACTGTTGTGATTTATAATCATTCATGAGATGAAAGCTCAAGGGGTTGAGGTTTATAACTCATAGATACTTATGAGAGGAATAGTATTGGACGTAACTCATTTAAAAACTAACTTCATGTATCAAGTCATAAGTAGTTTGGATAATGGTATGATTTCGTCACATCCTTAGAACTGAGAAGCATATAGAGACTAACATTAGTAAAGGATCATGCAACTAGATCATGCAACAAAGATTCAACACTTTGGATTCCGGTGTGTGCATCGAGAACAATCTTGCAGTCAAATAGATCATGCAACTAAGCAAAGTGTGCATTTCCCATCAAATGTCATGCTTTATCTTTAAGTGTTGTGACGCATACCTTTGTTTTTGGAACTGAGCCTACCAAGCACATCACCTTGGATCATGTCATTCACTTCAGCCTTACGCGTGTCAGTCACCTGTAGACAGAATATTTCATTTCCCTATAAAATTTAAAAAGCAAACAACTAATTGATTTGAGGAGGTGTCTATTCTTCCCATGCTTTTAAAATTTTATTATAAACATAACACAGTTTTTTCATTTTCATTTAAAAAAAAATATTAAAAAAATGAAACAAATTAAATTTAAAAAATAAAATAGTCACTCAAGTCCTCAAAGGTGATCATTTTCAACCCTTGGACACACATTTCAAATTTTCTCTGATCTAATGGCTTAGTAAACAAATTCGAAACATTCTCATCAGAAGTTACTTGCTCTAGGTGAATGAGTTGCTTATCAAAACAATCACGGATAAAATGTACCTATATGTCGATGTGCTTAGTTTTGGTATGATGACAGGATTTTTAACAATCTGGACAGTAGTAGTATTATCACAAAATAAAGGGGTAGTATGAAATGCCAAACCGTAATCAGCCAATTGGTTCTGAATCCACACCACCTGAGAACAACATGCAGATGCTGCAACATATTCTGCTTCAGCAGTAGATTTGGAGACAGTGTGCTATTTTTTTGCATTGCCAAGATGTTGGGAATCGAGAGACCGAGCCAACAAGATTTGGATAGATGTGATTAATATTCAACGACCACTTATTATATACCGTCCCTACAACATGGTGAAGACCATGATAACTCAAGACAACACGACTCAACAAAGAAGAGGCTCTAGTGAATATTATTTATTGTTTAAATATTGTCACTAGTTAGTATTTTATTATTATCCTTAGTGAGTCTTGTACTATATATAGTGAGTCTTTCCATTGTGAAAGAAATATATGAGTGATAGAGAGAGTTAGTCATTGTAAAGAATATTGCGCTTGAAAGATTTCCGGCTGAATGCCAATTTTGTTATGTTCCGGCTGAAGTTGAAGCGGAATTCTCACTTCAAGCGAAACTAGCTAGTTCAAGCGAAAAGAAGCAATTTTGTCTTTTAGCGAATATTCTAGGTGAACTCGATTATCCACCAGATTATGAGTTCAACCGGATTTTTCCTGTGATGTCTTTTCAGCAAGTCCAATCCTGCAAAAGCTTCTCGTATGCTTCTATATCTGATTCAAGCCGCTCTCCTAAAGTAGTATGTTGCTGCCAACACGCAAGATATTCCAAATGTCGATGTTTATTCTTTTGGTAATTTGTATTTGACTTTACGTTTTACGGTCTAGATTAGATCGCATGAGATCAATGGCTGTCATTGATCTCATCAGCACTATATATAGCTTAGTTAGCTCATAGTTTACACATCATCTGTTCTTTAACAACTTGTAATAGTGTAGCTTTGAGTTAGTGCAAATAGTGCCGAGTATTTGTTACTTCGTTGTTACTATATTTCTGCAAATCAAGCATTTACATTATACACAAGAACTAAATCTCGCATAAGTAAAGTGAAATATAACTTTAATTCCGCAGGGTTATGTTTCCAAGTAAAGGGCTTTTGTTTTAGTTTAACTCTAACTAATAACGATCCTACAAGTGGTATCAGAGCTTTGGCTCTCACTTTGAAGACTTTCAGTGCTTCAAAGTTGATACTTTACTTGCTTACTTTACAAGCCTTGCTGTTTCTTCTTTCAAAAGGTTTTTAAAAAGAGTGATTTCAGTCTAAGTTATCCAAATGGTTCTTCCAACAAACCGCCAATGTTCACTCCACATGACTTTGGTACCTAGAAAGTCAGGATGGAAGGTTTTCTTAGGATTTTGGACTGCCTTTACTGAAGGACCTTACTCACCCATGGTTTCATCTGCTGATGATGTAGAAGTCAAAATACCTAAACCTCTAGACAAATATGTTGAATCTGACTATACTACTCTCGAATTTGACCATAAGGCATATTGGACTCTACAGGCTGCACTTCCTAACTCCATCTTAAGTGGGTTTAAAGGATATAAAAATGCATTTGACTTGTGGAATGCCTTAAGTGAAATGTATGAAGGAACCAGTGAAGTAAAAGAAAACAAGAAAGATGTTTTAAAACAGAAGTATGAAAACTTTTCTTTCAAATCTGGTGAAACAATGACAAACCAGTACTTAAGATTTGTGTCTTTGCTTGATGAACTCCAAAAGGTAGACGTAAAACTAGACCAAGTAGATGTAAACAGAAAGTTCCTACGTTTCCTGCCTTCTGTGTGGAAAATTTACACAGTAAGCATCAGGGAATGCAAAAACTTGAAAAAGATGAGACTCAGTGAACTTCATGGCATACTCAGTGCCTATGAAATGGAACTAGATCTTAAACAAAACTCATCTTCTGAGTCAACACAACTGTTTTCATCCGCACTAGTAACTACTGATTTTAACAATCAAAGGTCTTCATATTCATCATCATATCGGTCACCTATTGTCAGTTTCCCGGAGACACCAAGGTGTCAAGAAAGTTTTTCAAGCACGCTTGAAAACTCTCACAATGCTCATGTAGCAACTGACTCTTACCAAGGCTTCATACATGAAGATCTTGAGTGTATAGGTGCTGATGATTTGGAGGAATGGACATAATGACTCAACTTGCTATGGTGTCTGTCAGAGCTTAAAGGTTTTACAAAAGAACTGGTAGAACTTACAAGGGAGAAAAAGGTGGTCACATAGGGCTTGACAAGAGCAAAGTGAAGTGCTATAACTGTCACCAACTTGGTCACTTCGCAAGGGAGTGCTCTCAACCAAGAAGAGAAGGACAGAACCAGGGTCATGTCCAAGTGAAAAATTAAGGAGGAAGCAACTCTAACAACAACAATTCTGGTAACAACTCAGGTTCTCACCCCACCCCAACAAAGCCAACCGGAAGTCAAAACCACCAGAATGTGGTTGCTGCTATTGCCAATCAAATCTCATGTGTTGAATGGGGAGATTTTGTTGCTGAGTTTGAGCCTATCAACCATGCTTTGATGGCCAAAAGACTCCATCTTAGATCAGGTAAACTCAATTCCTGAAAAGGTTATAGAAAACCTATGCAGCCTTGCTTGCATAGAACAAGTGGCAAAGTACCGAAATCATAACACTGACTTGATTGATGAAGTTTCAAACCTAAATGAGTTAAAGGAATGTTTTAAGAAAACTGAAGCATCATACATTTCAAAAATTGAAAATTTAACCAAAGAGTATGAACTAGTTAAAACAAACCAACTCAGTGCTTGAAACACAGCTTGATGACTTGCTGTCAAAGCTTGAGAAATCAAGAAATGAAACCAAAGATGCTAAGGCTGAGGTTAATGTTCTTGAGATCAAGCTAAAAGATGCTTTGTTTACTTGTGACAAATTCCAAGCAGCAAATAGAAAGGCTGAGAAGCTGTGGATGGGAGGGATGTATGGTAATGCAGGTGGTGGGTATAACAATGTTGAACCACCAATTGAATACTCACATGTAATCAAACCAATTGAAGCCTTAAAATCAGAATGTAAAGTCAGTCTCACAGTTGATTACATCTCATCACAGTCAAGTTCTGAAAACACTGTTGAGATTAAGAAAGCTGAAGTCATTGATGCAAGCACCTCTGCATCAGCTGACCAGTCAAACATTTTGAAACCATGAATTGTTGTTCCTCCACCAACTATTTATAAACCCAAGGATTCAAAAGTTGGAGGGAAGCAACCTGAGAAACCAAAGGGAAGTCAAACTCAAAGGTTTGGTCAACTCACTTTCAACCAAGTAACCAAACATGAGTCTCCCAGAATTTTTGAAACAAAGATGGTTGAATGCATGTGCTGTGGTGACCAAGGTCACCTAGCTGCTGTATGTCAGTTTAATCCTATGAGTAAAGTTAAACAATTTTTGAAACCAAAACCTGTATTGCAACCAATAGCTAATTTTCAAAAGAAACTAACAGGAAGAATTTCACCTGTGAAAAGCCACACAATGAAGCATTTTGGATCTGATTCCAACATGGTTTTAATTGGTAATGATAAAAATAGAAGTTTTTCTGTTTTAAGGCAAAATCGTTTTCCGGCTGAAGTTCAAGCGGAACATTTTTCCGCTCGAACTCAAGTTCAACCGGAAAACAAAATTCAACCCAGATCAGCTACTGCTCCAAAGCAGAGACCACATGTACACTTTGCTGATGGGTTTAAGCATTTTGAAGCTCAAGGAAGAAGAAATCCCTCTAGAGGAAAAACCACCTCTAGAGAAAACTTTTCAAAAAGCAAAAGGTCTAACCAACCTGAAATTGTATTTGCTACTAGTTCAAGTGGAATTTACTGTGTTCCACCGCAGGGGGAGAGTTCAAATCAGAACAAACACTTTCCTTAAATATTTTCCAAATCCCCTGAAAGAACTAAGTTGGTTAACCAAGGAAATGAAAAATCTAAGAAAATAACCAACAAGCAAAGAAAATTTAAGGAACACAGGGAAAGAAAAATTGCTGAAAGCAAACACACCAAAGGTGAAGGATTTAGTCAAACAAGTACTCAATATGAGAACTTCAGTTTTGACAATCATGATCTGCTTAATGAAGCTCCAGTTTTAAATACTTTAGTACTCAAGGAGTATAAGTATAATGATGCTTATGGCAGACCCAAGACCACTCAGGCTTGGGTCCCCTATAGAAATTAATCAATTCTGATGTGTGCAGGTGAAAAATAAAGGCCATAATAGGCTATGGGTAGTTGACAATTGATGCACTTGCCACATGACAGTGAATAAGCGAATTATGGAAAATACAAAAAGAATCAATGGAGGACCAGTTGCCTTTGGAAGAGTTAATTTTGTTGATACATTGAATTTCAACTTGCTTAGTGTCTCACAAATGTGTGATAAGAATTTGAAATTATTGTTTAATGAGAAAGAGGCTATAGTTCTCAAACCTGGTGTCAAAATTCCTGATGAACTAATTATGCTTAAGGCACCCAGGAGAGATGGACTATATATTTTAGATATGTCAGTTGCTGCACCCTCATGTGGCACTGCCTGCTTTGTATCCAAAGCCTCTGTTGATGAAAGTGATCTCTGGCATAGGAGGTTAGGTTATGTGAACTACAAGAACATGAACATAATTGTAAATCTTGGCTTGGTTAAGGGTCTTCCTAACAAGCATTTTGCATGTTCTGAAAACTGTGTGCCATGTCTTAAGGGCAAGCAACACAAAACCTCTTTTAAGCCAAAAGTTGAGTCTTCTATTTCAAAACTTCTAGAGCTGTTGCACATGGATCTCTTTGGTCCAACTAGAGTAATGAGTTTGGGGAAAAGGTCATACTGTTTTGTAATAATTGATGATTTTTCTAGATACATTTGGGTTTTCTTTCTTAAAACAAAAGATGAAACTGCTGAATTGTTGAAAACACTTGTGATAAATTTAGAAAATCAATCCAATCTCAAAGTCAAAACTATTAGGTGTGACAATGGCACAGAGTTCAAAAATCATGTTTTGAATACATTTTGTGAGGAAAATAGAATTGTGAGACAATTCAGTGCTCCTAGAACTCCACAGCAAAACGGTGTTGCTGAAAGGAGAAATAGGACATTGATTAAAGCTGCTAGATCTATGTTAGCAGACTCCAAGCTCCGTGTAATATTTTGGGCAGAAGCAGTGAACACTGCCTGTTATGTCCAAAACAGGATTTTAATTGTCAAAGGCAAAAACAAGACACCTTATGAGCTTTGGAGAAAAAGAAAGCCAAACATTTACTTCTTTAAGCCATTTGGTTGTCATGTTACAATATTAATAACCAATGAGTTATTGCCCAAATTTGCAGAAAAGGCAGATGAGGGATATTTTGTTGGATACTCAGGTGTGTCAAAAGCATACAGAGTGAACCAAAATTGTTGAGGAAACTATAAATGTACCTTTTAATGAAAAATCTACCAACAATTTTGAATCTCAACCCACTTAGTATTTGATATTGACGCACTAACCACTGCTTTCAACATAACTGTTGATAAGCTCGTGAGATCTCTAGTGCAGGAACATAACTTATATAGGTCTGCTGATGAACATTGGAAGAGCAACACTGTTGGAACTGAGAAGCAAAACTTCTTCTCTTCAATGAGCATCAAACCTATCTTGCCAGGCAATGAAAAGAAACAGACTGAAATAATTCAAATTGTAGAAGAAATAGTTTCGGTCGAAGTTCAAACGGAAATTTCTCCGGCTCAAGTTCAACCAGAAAACTTAATTTCAGAAACTGTTGAGAACAATGATTCCGGGTCAACTGAACCTGAAAATTCAAATGATGAATTCAGTTTTGAGCATGTGACCCACATTTCAGAGGATAGTTCTCACAATACAGTTGAAAGTTCTAAATCCTGTATCACAAATTGGTGATATTGAGCTTGATCATAGACTTCCTCAGCTCAATATACCCTCAAATGGAAGAAGCCATGAGTTCCCTATGTTTCTTGACAGAAGAATCAACAGAGATCATCTAGTGAGGAATATTATTGGAGAAATGTTAGCACCTGTGTTGACAAGGAGTAGATCTGCTAATGCAAACATTTGTTTGCATGCTGCATTTTTGTCTCAAGAAGTACCCAAGAAGGTAAAAGATGCCTTGGAAGACAACAACTCGGTGGAGGAAATGCGGGAAGAGTTATTTCAAATTAACAAGCAGAAAGTTTGGGAATTGGTAGATTTACCTGATGGAGCAGAACCAATTGGCACAAAGTGGGTATTCCGAAATAAGAAAGATGACAGGGGAATTGTTATAAAAAACAAAGCAAGACTGGTAGTGCAAGGCTATGTGCAGGAAGAAGGCATTGATTATGATGAAGTGTTTGCACCAGTGGCTAGATTGGAAGCAATCAGAATCTTTTTAGCCTATGCTGCCTTCAAAGACTTCCAAGTATTTCAGATGGATGTCAAAAGTGCCTTCATGTATGGCCTACTGGAACAAGAAGTATATGTCAACCAACCTCCTGGTTTTGAGGACCCTCACCATCCCAACAAGGTATGCAAGCTAATCAAAGCTTTGTATGGTCTCAAACAAGCACCTAGAACCTGTTATGAAACTCTTTCTAACTATCTTCTAGAGAATGGCTACAGGAGAGGGGAAATTGACAAAACACTTTTTGTTAAAACTAATGGTAAGGATATGTTGATGGTACAAAATTATGTAGATGATATTATTTTGGTTCATCTAATACTGTTTTGTGTAAGGAGTTTGAAACCTTGATGCAGTCCAAATTTGAAATGAGCTCCATAGGAGAACTAACATTCTTCTTAGGACTTCAAGTGAAGAAAACTGCAGATGGAATCTTTCTGAACCAATCAAAGTACATTCAAGACATGTTGAAGAGATTTGATATGCAAACTTGCTCAAGTGCAAAAACTCTTATATCCACTTCCCACAAGTTAACAAGTGACTTAAGTGGAAAGCCAGTGGATGAGCACATGTACAGGGCAATGATAGGCTCACTGATGTATCTCACTGCTAGTAAACTTGACATTATGTTCAGTGTTTGCTTATGTGCTAGATATTAGTCCTCACCAAAGGAGTCACATATGCTAGCTGTTAAGAGAATCTTCAAGTATTTGAAGGATCAACCCAAGCTGGGGTTATGGTATCCTAAAAATTCTGATTTCTCTTTCAAGGCATTCACAGATAGTGACTATGGTGGTTGTGACATTGATAAGAAATCAACATCAGGAGGATGTCAATTTTTGGGTGAAAGGCTTGTCTCTTGGCAATGCAAGAAACAAACCTGTGTTTCCACTTCAACTACAGAAGCTGAGTATATTGCCGCCTCAAGTTGTTGCAGTAAAGTTCTTTGGATTCAAAATCAGATGCTTGACTATGGGATCAAATTCATGGAAACCCCTATTCTTGTAGACAACAACAGTGCCATCTCCATCGTCAACAATCCAGTAAAGCACTCCAAAACCAAACACATTGACACAAGGTATCATTTTATTAGAGATTATGCAGAAAAGAATCTGATTAAATTATTCAAAGTTCACACTGATCATCAATTGGCAGATTTGTTTACAAAAGCTTTTGATTAGGCAAGATTTTTCTATCTCATCACAGCCATTGGGATGATGAATTTTGAATAAAACCTTTTCACAATTTTCAAATAAAAGAGAGGCATGTCCTTAAAAGCCCGTCTCTTGATACAAAAAGAAAAAGAAAAAGAAAATCTCTTGTGATAATTAGACATCATTTCAGTTCATAGTCAGTAACCTCTGTTACACTATGAAAAATTATCACAAATTTTCAAAAATCATGTGTTTTGTTGTTCAGTTTCAAGTTCCGGTTCAACCTGTGAGATAAAAAATTTTGAAACTCACCGGGTGAACTTCAACCGGAAAAATGCTTTGAAAATAACGTGGAAAATGTTTTTGAAAACAATTCTTCCAAGCGGAAAAATCATCCGCTTGAAGTTCAAACAGAAGAAATATGGTTTTTAAAATAAAGGAGACAATGGGTTCTGCTTGAACTTCCCGGTCAACAAAAGTCAAGTCTCATTTAATTACCCGGAAGGCACAACTTTCCAAGAGGATATACATTTAATTACCCATTAAGTTTTTAACTGTTTAAAATCCAAGGTTTCAGTAAATTTACTTTTGGATAAAGACATGCTTTACCCAGTTGTACCTTATAACCCATAAAGCACCTGTCCCATCAGTTACTGAACCGTCTGTTTAAAACCTCTCTCCTCCACATCATCACCGAAAAAGGTAAAAGCCCTAATTTACCGTCACTTTCCCCATTTCTCTCAACCCCACTTAGAAATTACTCCTAAATTTCTCTCAAACCCTCTCCGTTCAACCTCCAATAACCGTTAATCTTTCTCAAATCCTGTATCAACAATGGCTCCAAAAACGAAGGCAAGTGGCAAGAAGCCCGTGGGCGACTCAAAATTTCCAGTAGAGCACAACTTGGTGGCGTACCTAGAACCACCAAGCAAAACAGATATCTAGAATGGCATGATAGACTTCCTCAAAACATCTCATCTTCATCACGCGCTCACTGTTGAGGCGGAAATATTTGAAGAAGTTATGGAAGACTTTTGGTCTCATGCTAGGGTTGCTAAAGGCGACAACGGTAGTGAAAAGATTGTGTCAAATGTTCAGGGCACAGGAGTGAAATTGATGAAGCCAAAGTGCGAAAGGTGTTGAAACTAAGGGATGACAGTGGATATGAAGTGGTCGATTCCAAAAAGTATCTACGACTGTTCAGAGATATTGGATATGGTGGTTCCCTGCAAAGCAAAACTATCAAGAAAGAGCTGTTACCATACAAATGGAGGTTCTTGGCTCATACAATTTTGGTATGCCTATCTCCAAAGAACGGTGGATTTGACGAGCTTGCTAGTGAACAGGCCTCTGCCTTCTATGCAGTGGTAAAGGGTGAAAACTTCAATTTTTCTAACCTAATTTTTCAAGCCCTAAAATCAAAAATCCAATCTGAATATGTCTATGTGTACCCTAGCTTTTTGACATATATTCTCAAAGAAGAATACCCCCAAATTGTTTGGGTTGGTACAATTTTGCAACCTAAACTTCTAAATGAGAAAACTTTTTCAGACTTAGCTTTAAATAAGACTGCATTTCTTGGAAGGGACACTGACTATCCCTTACCAATTCCAAGGCAGTTTCCTGATGAACCTACTCCTGCTGAGGTTCAAACGGAAATTGTAGCAGCAACTGAGCCTCATGCTCAAGATGACGAAACCACAAACCCAATGGTCTCTGATCCCACATCTGTCCCAGCTTCCTCTACTCTAAAAACATTTCAATCCAAAAAGAGGAAAGCTTCCACAAAAACTACCACTGCCACTTCCTCAACCGAATCACTTCCTGTCACTTTTAAAGACAGAGAACTGTGGTCACTAGGTCTCCTCCACCTAGTACCACCAGCCAACCTGAAGCTTCTAACCCCGTTCAAGGCAAAAAGCCAAAACGGAAACTGGTAAAAGTGGGATTTTCTCTTAGGGATGAACCTTCATTTGAGGGGGAGTCATTAGAAACAGACGTACCTTCCCCATCTGAACAATTTCACCCCTACAACCCCTATCACCTAGGAGTGAAAGTGCTCTAAATCTTGGCCTAAATGAAGGTGTTATTAACTCACCTACCTCATTACATGAGAAAATACTGATAGGCCAAGACACTGTAGCATTGAGCCCCCACTCCTCACCGGAGGTGAATCTTAGGAGTTTGGAAGAGATTCATGCAGAAAGGGCTGTTGCTGCCCAAGGATCCCCACTGGACCTTGGTGCTAGCAGTAACATCAATAAGACCCAATATGCGGCAATCTTCTCTGAAACAGCACCCAAAAATCCTTCATTGGAACCAAGGGTTACTGAAACAAATGAAGAGAATCCCAGGTGCCAAGAAGCCATGGGTACCACTGCTGATCAATCTCGGATTGATAGCTTGGTTTTGTCCAGGGATACTGGTAAAAAGCCAGTTGAGGACATCTTTACACTACCTGAATTGACGAAATTGTACCTGAATCTTCAAGCACAGGTTGATCACTTAAACTCAATTGTTGCTACTTTGGTCAAGGCTACTCCAACTGAAGCCGAGGCGGGTCCTTCAAACCCTAAAAGAGAAATAGTTGAAGCTGATACTGTCAAATTGGGGGAGAAGCTGACTTCTACACCTACAATCATTAAAATAGAAGAAACTGATAGAATTCCGGCTGAAGTGAGAGCCACAACCTGCAAGAGAGTTGATGTCAAACCCTTCACAGTAGAAGAGAGTTGGGTCAATATGAAGAGCAGTCAGTTAATTGCCATATCTCCATTTGAAGATCCCAACCTCACTAAATTAGTGCAATCTTCAATGCAATTGCTGGTGTGCTCTCCCTGAGCACATCAACATGATCACAAGCCTGTTGACAAATGTCGTATTTCCGGTAGAAAGAGCCAGTGATCATATGGAGAGGAAAACAGCCTCCACTAGCAATGTAGCTGAAGAAGTTGAAGGAAACACTGCAACTGTTGTAGTGGCCACTACATCTGAAGGAGGTGATGAGAATTTAATTGGTGAAGATGAAGGCACGGAAGTGTTGGAAATTGCTGATAAAGAACCTGAAGTCACCAAGCCTCAAGTGGTGACTGAAGGCTCCAACATTGTTCAAGCGGAAGTTAGAGTGGAAGTTCAAGCGGAAGCCCAACTTGTTGTTCAACCGGAAGCCCAAACTGCAACCCAGATGGAAGTTTATGGCCCCGAAAACTCAATCTTTGGTATTTATGGGTCTAATCAACTATCTGTGGTTCAACCGTAAGAACAGGGAAGCAAAGAAGCTGAAGACATAGTTGCGACATTGATAGCTTTGAGGAGTACCGAACCTGTTCAAACTGAAACTCCTAGAACTATTCAACAGGTGGTTCAAACTCCTGAAGCTGAAGCTATGCTAAAGATGGTGGAAGATGCAAAAAAGGTAGCAGAAGATGAGAGGCTAGCCCAAGAACTTCAAGAGGAATTGGATCTGTATTCTTAGGTTGAAGTTGTTGAAAGGTTGTTGGAAGAAGCAAAGACTAGTTCCTTCAATTGGAGATTGAAGGACTACAATTTGGAAGAAATGACTGAAGTTGATAGGCAAAGGTTTATGTCCATTGCCTCACTGATTCCTACCAAGCTAACAAGAAATGGTGAAAACTACTTGTTGTTGAAAAAGATAAAGACGGCCCTTGTGGTTAAGAAACTGAAAACAGAAGAAGAGATAGCTCAGTTGAAAGTCAGAGAACTTTGCAACTTGATTGATATAATCTTTTATGAGCTCAAAGGAGACATAGCTGCAGTCAATCCAAAGCTAGTGATGCCTGCACCTTCAGAATTCACTTCAGGTACATCATCAAACATAAATGTTAAACCTGAATTTACTGATGATGCAGATATGCCACCTGCACCATCTTTTACATATGACCCAAGCCCCATATCTACAACAGCTTCATCAATTCCAGAGTCATTTGCCCTCATTCCATACAAACCACCTTCAATTTCCAAGAAGGTAGCAACCAAACTTGCCAACCCAAGATACAGGACTGACAATTTTACACCAATTGTCCCTCTTAAGAAGAAGCCTCCTCCTACCATGGATGTCTCTAACATTTTCCCACCTTCTCCACCTTCAATCCCTACACCAGAAGCCATTAAACCACCAACACAAACTTCCCTACCTCCACTCACCATTAAAGAACCTTCAACCACGATCACCAAACCTACTGAAGTTCAATCTGGCCCTTCTTCATCATCTGCCAAAGGCAAAAGACCTGTTATGCAAGAATCAGCAAATGATCTGATGAAGAAAGGATGATGAGAAAAAGGAAGATGATGCATGCCAAGAGCAAAAGAGATCAAAAGCAAGGAAGAAAAGCTCCACCCAGAAAGAACAAGATTGTGGGTTGGACAGTAGATAAAGCAACTTTTGATTTCACTTTCAATTTGGCAAATGGCACAACTCAGGTGGTAAATGCTCACAAGGCCACTACATTTCTTTTTGTGCTGCAAATGACTAACATCATTTTAAAGCTTAGAGAAATTCTAAGTCCTTCAAGAGCTGAGCACTTGTTAAGGCTTCACATAGAGCCAATGGTGCTAGACAGTGGAATGCTCTACAGGAGTAATTTAGATGATGATTCAGCAAAAGAAGAAGAAGAGCCTGTCAGTGAGATAAGATTTGTCATTTGGGAAGAAGAAGAGAAGCTTTTCTATGTTTACAGAGTCGATGGCACCTTCATAGTTCATGAGTCTATTTCTGTTCAAGAAGAATGGAGTGAAATGGATTGGGAATCTTTCAAGTATGTGAAGGTGACCAAAACAAATTCTATAGAGCTTTCTCAAAACCTGGATGCCAACATCAAAACCACGGACAAGTAGGTTAAGAAGAAGAAATTTTTTTGGTACAAGTCAGTTTTTGAAGATATTCATTGGAATTTGACAGCATCAGCTTAGGGGGAGATTGTAAGGAATATTGCGCTTGGAAGATTTCCGACTGAATGCCAATTTTGTTATGTTCCAGCTGAAGTTGAAGTTGAAGCGGAATTCTCACTTCAAGCGGAACTGGCAGTTTAAGCGAAAAGAAGCAGTTTTGTCTTTTAGCGAATATTCCGGGTGAGCTCGATTATCCACCAGATAATGAGTTCAACCGGACTTTTCCTGAGATGTCTTTTCAGCAAGTCCAATCCTGCAAAAGCTTCTCGTATGCTTCTATATCTGATTAAAGCCGCTCTCCTAAAGTAGTATGTTGCTGCCAACACGCAAGATATTCCAAATGTCGATGTTTATTCTTTTGGTAGTTTGTATTTGACTTTACGTTTTACGGTCTAGATTAGATCACATGAGATCAATGGCTATCATTGATCTCATTAGCACTATATATAGCTTAGTTAGCTCATAGTTTACACATCATCTGTTTTTGAACAACTTGTAATAGTGTAGCTTTGAGATAATGCAAATAGTGCCGAGTATTTGTTACTTCGTTGTTACCATCTTTATGCAAATCAAGCATTTACACTATACCTAGTAAGTTCATGATACCCGGGATGCGAGGGGTAGGTAAATTGTAATCATTCGGTTATATTTGATTATCCTACTTCACCTTGTTTATCTATCTATGTTGTTCTTCATCCATCCATGTTTTACTAGCTTTGCTCATCATCATCATCACATCTCAAACAGCATCGTTTTTTATATCCGGGTGTTCATTTGTTTCTACAAAAACGAGTTACACAAAGACTCGATCCGCTTCCGCAACCAAGGTATTTGCCCACCACCTCGGTTTTTCAATTGGCATCAGAGCCATGGTCGAGATAATGCAACCTCACGGTTGATATCTCAACTTTGTGTTCATATGCTCATTATTTTTGTAAACAAATGGAGATGCATATATATATTTTTTTTGAAACAATTTTGAACTCCCTTCCATATCTTTCAATGTCTATGAAAAAGGTTTTTGAAATTTTCTTCCATAGAATAGTCAAAACCTATTTGTTCATATATCTCTTTTGAGTTGTTAAAAGAAATTTTCTTGAGTATTTGTGTTTTAGTCCATTAAACACAAGTTGGCTTATGACATCTCCAAGTTGTGTCTAAGCCTAACTCAAAACATGAATCTTCTGCATATCTTACGTATGTTTTTCTTTAATTCAAAATTCATGGGTAATTTCTTTTATTTGTGAATCTCAAGATGTCTTGAAGAAAGTGTTTATCCTTTCCCATCCTACTTTATCTGATTGTGTGTCAAACTCAACTTACTTTAAAGTATTTGACTTTATTTTCTTAAGTCCCACAATATTTTTTTACTTTATTCACTTTTCATACACTTTCTATCTCCACACGTATCTGTACTTTCTTCAAGAATCCATGGCACTACTTTCTCTTTCAAAAATCATGAGAGCAAATACAGAAAATATTTAGAGTGTTTACAAGTTATTCTTGAAGATGTTCGTTTGAAAGAACTCATAAATGAAGTAAACGAGACAGCAGCTCATACTTCACAGCAGTTTTCTGTCAATTCTCGATCGAAAGATAGTGTTGCAGGTCAAAGAAAGTGGAACCCGGTCATGGAGACTCTATGATTCTAGGGTTGTTGGTCCAAGATGTCGGTCACAATGTGGGCACTTAACAGACCCAGTTGAGACAAAGGCAAAGAGTTTACGTTTACGTTCCTATCCGGGTTAAGGTTTGATGAAAACAATTTGCATGTTCCCGGCTTCACGTGAATATTGTCATTGGTTACCAGTTTGACTTTATTGTTCAAACAAAAAGGATGACAAGACTAGTCACCAAGGTTACGGATAAACACAATAAAAAAGGGAGAAGCAATATTTCGTGTGTCAGGAGCTGCTTTTCTATTAAACCCTAACCATCATCATCAATTAACCCAGTTCCAGTATGATCCTCTGTAAAACACGCGTATGATCTTGCTAATGCATGATGTAATCGAATTCGGTAACAACGAGGTAAATAAACGATTCGTTTATAGATTTCAAGCTCGTACACTTAGAGAGAGAGTATACAGGTTACACACTAAGAAACACACAGTTTAAAGCTCACAAACCTAACAACTGATATCTCTCTAAATAAGCTAACCTATTTATATAAAACCCGTCCAGCGGACCAACTAACCAGCGTACCAGATGGTCCGGCGTACCATCTGGTCCGCCCCTGGTCCGCAGAACCAGAATATACAAAACATTCTTTTACAAATACATATCACCAAGACCTAGCACTAGACATCAAAACATTCTCTAACAAACTCCTCCTTGT
The DNA here is from genome assembly GCA_039602395.1 of Deinandra increscens subsp. villosa. NCBI lineage: Eukaryota > Viridiplantae > Streptophyta > Magnoliopsida > Asterales > Asteraceae > Deinandra > Deinandra increscens. Next base: position 67,918,752 of record JBCNJP010000017.1, on the reverse strand, counting down.
CTTGTGCTAGTCTTCAGAAGCTTTTGTCTACATCTTCTTCCAATGCTGAGTTCGGTTATTCCTAGCGTGGATACCAAAAGCAAAACATACTCTAATCACGCGTTGAAATTATAAAGCTTGTTCAGCATGCTCAACCTTATACAAAATCTTGTTGTGATAGAGCTTGTCGATATCATCCTTTGACAGATTAATTAACCACATTGCATCATACAGCCTAACCACCTTGTTCTGCTCTTTAACCACTACCACTGCTTCTCCAGTATGTTCGTCATAATACCACCATCTTAAAGTTTTAGTAAAATCTTGTTCAAGCTTCTTCAATGGGATTTTCTTCAGTTGAATCGGCTTCTTGTACTTTAAGATCACAACCGGTTTTCCAATAATTGGATGAATATCGGTTGAATGATCAACATACTTAGGCCTTTGTGGAGTTAAAAACCTGAACTTGCCTTGACATTCTTCTACCAGTTTGTTCTTAAAAATATCAGCCAACACATTACTTTCATAATTAATAAATGGCTTTCTTGACAAATCTCTCACATCACAAACCGGTAAAGTTTGAATCTTGTAGCATGCTTCAAATACATCACCCCAAACTCCTTTTTAATTGCATAACACTTCAGCTCCGAGTCATACATCCAACTGATTATTCTACCAGTAGCTTCACCACTTTTTATGTCGAAATATTTCTTTCGATCAACAATCTTGGTTGGTTTCACTATCGGCAACTTCTTAGCTCTTTGTTCTTTCAACCAAGCATCAAATAACATTTTCTTCTCTTCTTCTTCTGATAACTTTTCAAATTCATTTAACTCTGGTTGATCAGTTTCTGACTCTTTCTTCTTCAACTCCTCATCCACTTTTTCCTCATCATCATTACCAAATAAATTAAATCCTCCAGACTGATCATCAGCAGTAAAATTTCCATAAACATTAGGATCATCTGGGTATTCTTCAGCCGTCATATCTTCTACTTCTACATGTTCTTCTTCAAAATCCATATTCTCATCAGAATTTTCTTCTCCATAAGAATCAGCAAAATGAACGTTATCCACATCATCCACATTTAATGCAAAAATAGCCACCAGTTGCTCTTTTGAATATGGATTAATAATTTCTCCTTATTTCAGCTCAACTCTAGAAATTGGAGTTACATCATACACTTCTCTCTCCGAAGACTCCCCCGGAGCAGTAGTAGATGGTTCAGCAGCAGCAGACGAAGTTCCAACTGCACCAGCACTAGAACCACCACCAACTCCACCTTCAGGATCTGGATCCTCATTAAAAAATTTCATCATATCATCACCATCTCTACAACATTCTTCAGAATTTGGTTGTCTCTGCCCCTGAGCAGGTAAAGATTTGAGTACCAGATTTAACTGCTCACCGAAAGATAAAGAAAGTTGTTGCAATTTAGCAATCTCCCGATCTTTCTCCTGATCCCGAGACACCAATTCCTTTACCAAATTCTTCGAACCCCTGATCTCAGCAGCTTGCTGGCGATTAGTTGATTCTAACTCATCGAGTCTTGTTTGATGTAATGCCAGTTTCAGATCAGTAGACGAAATGGTTGAAGTTGTAGATGCAGCAGTAGTAGAAGCAGAAGCAGCAGTCGAAGAAGGCTTTCGAATCACAAGCTTTCTAACTGGTGGATTACTCGAGCTTTGAACATTAACAGACTTTGTGGTTGGCTGAACTGGAAGTGAAGACGAAGTAGACACTTTCTGCTTCTTGCTTGGAGGACTAAGACATGCTTTTCTAGCATCAGCAAGAAATGAACCCTTTTTCACTGGCAAATTCCTCTAAGCCATATGTTTAATGTGCTTGCCTTTAGAAACCATAGGCGCTTTTCCTTTATCAGCAGCAGTCTTAGTCTTTTGAACAGATTCCTCCATAGAAGGAGTATAAGTTGGATCATTATCTTTATCCTCGACCTGTTTGGTTCTATTCTCATATTTAGAAGTATCCTGATTCTTGGACTTCAAATATTCTATGTGTTGCCTAGAAACTTTCTTCACTTGGATTCCTCTGGTATTATGTAATATTGTGACATAATCACCAGAGTCTGAATCAGTATCCGACGAGCTTTCACTAGTATCATCATTAGAAACATCAGTAGCATCATTCATTTCTTCATCCTGAGCATTCACAGCTTCAGGTTCATTAACATTCTCTTGAACAACTGGCTCTGGTTGTTGTTGCTTCATAGGTTGTTGGACATTCGGTGCTTGATTTGCAGGTGCATTTAAATCCTCTTCTTCATTCTTTTCTATATCAACTGGAAAACCTTTATCATCATACTCCAATTCATCATCCGAACTATCAGAATGTCTTGCAGCACCATTAGCAGGAGCTACATAATTTGGATTAGCAAGATGACCAATTAACCTCTTAACCGGTGGAGGTATATTGTCTCCTTTGCGCTTTTGATAAACTGGTATTTTACCAACTGCAACTTGATTCATGTGCTTCATTTTGATAACTACAGCCGGATTCTTTGGAAGATTTGGATGTAATTCATCTAAGATCATTTGCAGAAACCGCGGATACATGAGACTTTTGACTTGTTTTGTCAAGATATTCTCCTACATATAATTGAATATCCATCCAGAAAAATTAAACTGCCGATTCATCACTAACGCAGAAAAGAATGATAGAACCTTCAAGTCGAACTCCTCTAGACCTCTTGTTCGATTTCCAAAACACTTGATAATCACGTGCATCAAGTATTTGTATGGAGGACTTAGATTTTTCTTGAGATACCATGAAACATATAACTGCCCATCATACTTTATTCTTCGTACTAAAGCCACCAAATCAGCTTCATCAAATTCTGTTGGGAAATCAACTTGATCATTTAACCTCAAAACCCTTCGAACATCATTTTCAGATACAACTACATCAGTTTGAAGAATTCTTACGCGAATAACCGAAGGAACCACCGAACAATCTACTTGAGTCATATTCCAAAACATTGTAAGTAGATCTTTGTAAGGTGTACATACATGAGTAGGAGCATACAAAATTCTTGATCTTCGCATAAAATCAAATATGCCTAGAAAATGAGGTCTCCAACGTGCAGACGCATCTAGAAAAGCACAAACATTGTGTTCTCCATTTGATTTGAAATCAGTCATATCTGTACCAATCACAAACACAAACTATCATTTAAATCATAAAATATAATCAAAGTGACTAACGAGCAACTCTAATTTTACTTAAAACGCTCAAACGATCAACGTTATTTGAAAAAACGATCAGAGGACCATTCGCGGACCAAATTGGTCATCCAGGCCATCTGGTCCGGCGGACGAGAAACGTTGACCGCGTACCAGATTTGGTCAAACGGACCAGTTTCATCAATGGTTCAAATGTGGTCCGCCGCGGACCATGTGGTCCGGCAGACGAACAGTTCACCGAAGAGTCATCGACAGCTCATCGAAAAACCGAGATTTAGAATTCAATAATCGAGCAAATGAAGACACCATATCGCAAACCAAGACCATCAACCGATGCGGAATCAAGATACCTACCTGTAGCAACAAGAATCACGAGTAATAGTTCGTTATCCATGGAGAAATCAATGAAAAACTAGTGTGAGTGGTTTAAGGTTTTTTCAGAGGTAAAAGAAGATGGTCCGCGGGTTATGAGAAACCCGGACCAGAATTAGATATTTATACCCAAAATGGTCCGCCCGGTGTACCATATGGTCCGCCGGACCACATGAATTACCATTTTGCCCCTTAACATCCAATTCTCACACTTTTCACCCAAAACTTCACCATTTTCAATTTTAAACATGATGAGCTGATTTTAGCACCGGTTGTGGTTCTTGCAATCCAAAATTTTTCCATTTCTGGATTCAGCTGATCTAAAATAACGCAGAAAGAAAATCTTTTTGCCTTTATCAAATTTTATATCAAAACACACCAAAATCTTTTTGATTTTTCGAACTTATGCTAAAACACACCAAAATCTTTTTGAATTTTCGAACTTATGCTAAAACACACCAAAAATCTTTTTGAACTTTCGAACTTATGCTAAAACACACCAAAAATCTTTTTGAACTTTTCTGAACTAACAAAAATACCGAAACTAGAAATTTAAATGTGATAATTTATATTTTTGTGAGAAAGATCACAACGTGAGATCATACCAGTGAGATGCACTTAACACATCTCAATTTCAATCTATTCAGCATGCAAGCCAAGGAGTTCACGAATACAACATTTTCATGTTTATTTCAGTCAAATCAAATCAATTTTTATTGCTTTCTGATACGAATAAGGTATATTTGTCATGCACAGAAATCATGGTACCCACAAATTCAAGTAATTTGAGAATCTGATTTATTATATTTGTTGAATTTTCCTTTTCATTTATTCAAAAGAACGCATGCATACACTAGAACACTTATTTATTATGTTTTTGCACTTTTTCCATCTTTTATCAAGATCAATCAATCACAAGGAATTATGTTACACCACAGATTTCAAGCAAGCATTATCTTTATATCATACTAGCAAATATCAGATATTGATTGACACATTCAATGAAACATACAAGAACCTACAGCCTTTCAATCTATTTTATCCATGGTCAGTAACATTCACTGATGTACCATCATTTCTCACAAGGTTGGATCACATTTCTCAATTTTGTATTTTTAATTTTTTTAAGTTTTTTAATTTTCCAATTTTTTTTATGCTTTTTCATTTTTCTATACGGAAAACACATATTTTTTTTGTATTTTTCAGATAAATCTCCCCCTAAAAAGCAAAAAAACATTAAAAACTAAAAAAAAATGATCAACTGAACCAAATTAGATGGCTTCCAATTTAGTAATCCCATTAATTTGCAACAAAAACATCCTGTTTGGAAACCAAAAGTCAACACTCAAAGTTTGAGTGTACCTGAATCAAAAGCAGGAATGTCTCTTCAATTAGTTAACTATACAGATTCCAAAGGTGTGCCCAGCTCTGTTATGGCCTGGGTACCTGACTCTAACTAATCTTTGATCCATGTAAGGATAACCGAGAAGAACTGTAAACAATCTCTGGTACGTTGATAGTGGTTGCTCCCGACATATCACCGGAGATTTATCGCTTTTGGAAGAGGTTAAAGATTTCAATGGAGGAGGTGTATCTTTTGCTGGTGGAGTTGGTGGCAGGATTAGCAAGAAAGGTGTGGTGAAGAGTGGCAGCTTGAAGTTCTCATATGTGCATTATGTAGAAGAATTATCACATAGTCTGCTCAGTGTGTCGCAGATTTGTGATCGAGAATATAAAGTGTTGTTCAACAAGAAGGAATGTATCATTCTCAAGACCGGTGTCAAGATTCATGAGGAATGTATCCTGATGCATACACCAAGACAAGCAAATTCTTATCTTCTCAACGGTAATCCTCCGTCATCTGAAGAAGCCTGTCTTATTTTAAAGCAAAATGAAAATCTGACTTTGTTATGGCATCGTCGTTTGGGACATGCTAACATGAAGAATCTAAACAAGCTGGCAAAGGGAGAGCATGTTCGAAATCTTCCAATCAAGGACTTCACATCAATTGAGAAGTGTGTTGCATGTGCTAAGGGGAAGCAGCACAAATTACCACATCGATCTAAAATGACGAATTCTATCGCATCAGTATTGCAACTACTTCATATGGATCTCTTCGTCCCAATGCAAGTTCTGAGTATCAGCAAGTTCGCGTATTTCTCTATTGATAGTGTATGACTTCTCTCAATTCACTTGGGTTTTCTTTTTGTCAAACAAGTATGAAACTCCAGAACTGGTGAAACAGTTTGTAATTCTCATAGAAAATCAGATGAGCAAGAAAGTGAAGGCGATAAGATCAGACAACGGAACGGAATTTAAGAATGCTGAGTTGAATATGTTATGTGGAGAGAAAGGTATAGGAAGGCAGTACAGTGCACCATACACACCTCAACAGAATGGTGTTGCTGAAAGAAGAAACAGAACACTCATTGAAGCTGCCAGAACTATGCTGTGTGAAGCAAGACTACCAATCTTCTTCTGGGCCGAAGCAGTCAACACTGCTTGTTATGTGCAGAATCGAGTACTTTTAACCAAGCGACATGAGAAGACGCCTTATCAGATTATTTATGGAGAAAAGCCAAGGGTGGGATACTTCAAGACCTTCGGGTGTCCTTGCACACTTCTGATTCAGTCTGATGTGGGGAAGTTCGAAGCAAAGGCTGATGAATGCTACTTTGTCGGATATTCTGCAAACAGTGCTTATTGGGTCTACAACAAAACCACCAAAATGATAATTGAGGCATTTAATGTTGATTGGTTAGAAGACAATCCAACTGATGCGGGAACTGGACCAGACTGGATTTTTGATTATGGATCACTGTTTGAAGGTTTTAACTACTCAAGCATATTTCCTGGTCTGGATGAAGAAGAAGAGATCATTGCTCCAGCTCCTGAAGTGAGGCCATCTGTGGAAAATGTCAGGGACAGTGTATCAGCAGCAACTCCTAAGGATGATGTTGGGGATGTTCCAGGATCTTCAGGAACTCATAATAATCAGAAGGAGTCTGAAACCCAAGGTATGAATAATAATGTTAATGATACTAACCTGCCTGTTTCTGTTTCAGTACCAGATGTTCAAACCACAAGAATCAACAGAGATCATCCTCTCAGCAATGTGGTCGGGCCAGTGTTAGCAGGTGTCACCACTAGAAGCCGCACGGGTAACATCAACCATTGCATGTACTCATGTTTCATCTCCCAGATAGAGCCTCCAAATGTGCTGGTAGCTCTTAAAGATCCAAGCTGGATTAAGGCTATGCACAATGAACTGAATTAATTCTCAAAATTGGGAGTGTGGCGTCTATTGAAAAGGCCAGAAGATAAAAAGGTTATACCCACAAGATGGTTGTACAAGAACAAGAAAGATGATACGGGTGTAATTTTTAGGAACAAAGCCAGGCTGATTGTTCAAGGACATAGACAGGTTCAAGGGGTTGATTATGATGAGGTATATGCTCTGGTGGCAAGATTGGAAGCAATTCGGATCTTCCTTGTTGTAGCAACGTATCTCAATTTCACGGTGCATCAGATGGATGTGAAGACAGCCTTCCTCTATGCTGAAATGAATTAAGAAGTTTATGTGGCTCAGCCGCCAGGGTTTGTGGATGAAGAGCATCCGGATCATGTGTATCTCCTGGATAAAGCTTTATATGGTTTGCATCAAGCTCCCCACACGTGGTATGAGACTCTGTCAAAGCATTTGGTAGAAAATGGTTATACACAGGGAGTGGTTGATCAAACACTGTTCAGAAAGAAGGTGAAGGATGATATCATAGTGGTGCAAGTGTATGTGGATGACATCAACTACGGATCTACAAATGAAGAATTATGCACTGAGTTTGAGGATATCATGAAAAAGAAGTTTGAGATGAGTGATCAAGGGGAGATGAACTTTTTCCTAGCGTTACAAGTGAAACAAGATGAAACTGGAATTCTCATTCATCAAGCAAAATATGTGAATGAGATTCTGGAAAAGTTCAAGATGCAGGACTCCAAACCTATCTCCACTCCCATGGCATCCAGACCTCTACTGACAACAGATGCAGATGGAGAATCATTGAGTGAATTCATGTATCGTTTGATGATCAGATCACTCATGTATCTAACAGCCAGCAGGCCGGATATTATGCATGCAGTGTGTGTGTGTGCGCTCGTTATCAGGCTAATCCTAAACTCTCTTATTTAGCTGCTGTTAAACGTATTCTTAGGTATCTGAAGGGCAGGCCTCGGCTTAGACTTTGGTATCATAAGAATACTGATTTTCAATTGTTTGTGTTTACTGACAGTGATTATGGAGGTAGTGACCTTGACAGGAAATCTACAACTAGAGGGTGTCAGTACTTGGGAGACAGACTCATCTCATGGCAGAGCAAGAAGCAGCATACCGTTTCCAAGTCAACTTCCGAAGTTGAATATGTAGCAGCATCAGCTGGATGCTCACAGGTAGCGTGGATTCAGAATCAGCTCACTGACTACGGTATGGAATTCATTAATACTCTAATTTTTTGTGACAACGCTGCTGCGCTGCAAATTGTAAAAAACCCTGTTCTTCATTCCAAAACCAAGCACATAGATATCAAGGTACATTTCATTCGTGATTGATATGATAGGAAGTTGATTCAGCTTGAAAAGGTAAATTCCGATCAAAATGTTTCTGACCTTTTCACAAAACCCCTTCCTCCTCCAAATTTTGAAATGTGTGTTGGAGGCCTAATGATGATTGCCTTCGAGGAATGATCTGATCAGAACTTTTTGTATATAGTTTTACTTTTATTTTTGTTTACTTTTGCTTTAAGTTTCATTAATAAACATTTAAAAAATTAATTAAAAAAAAAGAGGTCTTTTTGTTTTAAAAGCCTCGTAAAAACAAGGGAAGAAATGTCATTGTTTCAGAAAATCTGAAAAATCTGTTTGAGGTTTTTATGAAGTCTTTTGTTTGCCTTGAGTTGGTAGGAAGTGATATATATGTCCAAGACAATTGGAGACTGACACGTGTAAGGCTGAAGTGTAAGATTGCTCAAAGATGATTTGTCGATAAGTTCAACCCAAAACTATGATCATCAATGTAAGTGCAGTAAACTTAACTTCTATATATGTTTAGTTTCCCGTCCTAGTTTACATGGTTTAAAAGACTGAGTCCCAGCAAAAACGGGTTGAGAGTGGTAAACTCTCTCACACGCCATGTTCTGCTGTTATGACAACACCTCAAAAAGAAAAGTGAAAGAATGAAAAGAAAAAGAAAAATGAAAAATGAAAAGAACAAGAAAAAATAATAAAATAATTATTTTGTTTGGTCTTCTCTGCTGTTATACGCTGAATTTTTAGCTGGTAATCCAGGGTACAGGTAAAGGCCTAAGGCAGGATTGACCCAGGAATCGTATGACCCAGAATTTACCAGGTAAAGTTCAAATGACCCTGAATGTATCAGGAGTAAGGTAATGTCCCAGGATGTCGCTGTAATCCAGGGAAGTCCATATTTACTTTATTTGTTTTGGTTATACATTATTATGACCCAAGATGAGTCTAATCCAGGGTCATCCTTATTTTACGAATGACCCAGCATGTGGAAATGACCCTACATGCTAGGACATTGTTATTAACACGTTTTGTGCCTATATCTGATCAAGAACAGGTTGACGGAGTCCACCAACGGTCGAATAGTAGAAGCTGAAGATATATTTCGCACGTGGTCAAAGGTTGTTAGCTGGAAACTCGGTCAACTAACTGAAAAAGACGTTGAAGAGAAGATCCCTGGAATATCGGACAAGTTGTTGAAGACCTAGGAGTATAAATAGGACCTTTAGACTTATTTTTCAGCTCACTCGAGCTTTACCGACTGTATTCTCATACTCATTTCTCTGCAAACTCATTGTACTCAGAAATTTACGTGATCAATAAATTGGTAGCTTGTGTTATCGTTACCCAGGGTTTATATGCCGGCGCCACCTTAGAGACATCTAAGGGCTAAAGGCTTTTCCCTAGTAAAATTCTGGGAATTCTTACTCCCATTTAAGGTTTCATTTGTGTTATCTAAATTATCAACCAATTTCCTGATTTAACTTACATTTTTACCCAGGATTTTATCTTTTGTCCCTGTCTTGATATCTGACACTGATATCCTTGCCACATTCGGTAAGTTGCTGCGCCACATGGAACTCCAACAGAAGGTGAACCAGGAATTCATGGCCCAATTCACGAGCTTAAGATCAGAGTTACCCAGGGCCACGTCGGTTCAGCCGTCGCCACTCGACCCCAGAATTCTGAATTTCAATACCCCTGGAAGCAATTCCAGGGTACATGAAGGTGTCATCCCACTGGATAGGAGATCATTATCCTTCCCTACTCAAATGGCCCATGCTGATTTATCCAGAATGACTACCATCAGAGAACCAGTCATTAATCCTGGGACAAACATACCCTAGGATGTCGGTAACACTCCTCAAACTTCCACCCATTATGCTAATACTAATAATTCAGTGCAGGATTCAGGGATCAGCCCATCAGTGGAGCGAGAAATCCAAAAACTCAAGAGAATGATTTCAAGTGTCCTAGGAGTTGTGCAGCCTATCCCTGAAGTTGGACCAACAAGTCATAGAGTGTCCAGGTTTGCTCCACCAATTTGTGACGTGGAGATACCCAAAAGGTTTCAAACTTCTAGCATGAAACCTTACGATGGCACAACAGACCCTGAAGAACATGTGGCACAGTATCGTGAAAGAATGGAGGTTATTTATATGCCCCCCAAAAATTACAGAGGCATGCCTATGCAAAGGATTCGGATCTACCTTGACAGGAGCAGCCTTGAAATGGCTCCTGAATGTTCCTCCTTACTCTATTACTTAATTTTCGCATTTAATTAATTTATTTAACAATCAGTTCTCTTGCAGCCGCAACTTTGAAAAACTAACAAGTGATTTAGAAGAGAAGCCTTGGAGATACCAAACATGGACATGGCGACTGCAGTTCAGGCCTTCAAGATGGGACTTAACAAAGACTCACCATTCTATCAATATCTAGTCATGAACCCATGTCACAACATGGACGAAGTTCGTCACAGGGCCATATGCTTCATCAGGCTGGAGGAGGACAAGCAAATCCTGGGAAAGGGTGAATCCTCCCCAGGAATCAATAGCTCCAACAGGAAATCAGAATCCTCACATCCTAGGTCACAGCGATCTAAACCATACTCAAGGCCCGATGAACGACGAGTGGATAGTCTGGACCAGGATGAAGAGGAAGAAGAATATCCTTCCGTTAATTATATTGCTTTACTACTGATATTTCTGGTGTTATGTTTGCTATGCAGGACCTTGGAGACAAAGCAAGGTGGACCAAGAAGAACGATAAACCGTCTACTTGGAAGGATAAGTCCAAGTGGTGTGCCTACCATGAAGACTTTGGTCACCAGACCGAGGATTGCATAGCCCTAAGAAGAGAAATAAGCTATCTACTTGGCAAAGGCTACTTGAAGGAGCTTCTGGGAAAGAAGAAGGATAAGTCCAGGGAGCAGAACCCAAAATCCAGGGATAGTGGTGCAAGGTCCTAGGATTCTGGACACGTCGAAGGCCGCCTTGAGAGAGCATCCTCACCGCCCCCAGATGCTAAGGTAATCCATTTCATTTCTGGTGGTTCTGATATCTGTGGTACCTCTTATTCCGTAGCAAAAAGACATGCCAAAGAATCCAAGTCGGATAGAGAAGGAAGGCCCAGAAAAAGTTCCGTTCAGCCTAATGTCAAGGAAATTACATTCGTCGAAGATGATAGATGCGATATCATAGACCCTCATCATGATGGATTAGTGATAACACTTCACATCGCCAACAACATTGTGAAAAGGATACTGATTGATGGGGCAGTTCAGTGAATATAATTCAGTTGGAGGCTTTGCAAAAGATGGGAATTCCACATTCAGAGATCATCTCAAAATCCACGGTACTCGTGGGTTTCAATGGCGAGATAAAGAATACCCTGGGTGAAATCAAGATTCCAGTCTATGTAGAAGGGCTCAATTCGGTTCAACGTTTCCATGTGATGGATGCACCTTCAGGGTACAACGTAATCTTGGGTAGACCCTGGATTCATGATAACAAGGCCGTACCCTCAACGTACCATCAATGCGTAAAGCTGCCAACACCCTGGGGTGTGATCACAGTCCATAGCGACCAACAAGAGGCCAAGGAGTGTTACACTACATCAATGAAAATATCCTCCAATCAAAGACAAGGATAGCAATTAAAGAAGAAGGCCCGGGAAACCCTTGAGGCGAGGGAGCAAGACGTCAAAGCTGTTGAATTGGATCCTTCAAATCCAGGGAAGAAAGTCTATATTGGAATAAATATCCAGGGCCAATAGAGGAACAATTAATACATCTACTCAGGACCAGAATGTCAACCTTCGCTTGGTCCCATGACGACATGACAGGTATTTCTAAATCCGTTATTACACATAAACTTGGAATTGATAACTCTTTCAGGCCTATACATCAAAAAGGAGAAAGTTTGCGCCAGAAAAGAACGTCATAATCCAGGACGAGGTGGACAGACTACTGAAAGCAAGGATAATCAGAGAGATGAAATTTCCCAGGTGGTTAGCCAATGTGGTGGTAGTAAGTAAGAAAAACGGTAAATGGAGGGTATGCGTGGATTACACGGATCTGAACCGTGCATACCCGAAAGATCCATTCCCTCTACCACATATAGATTCCATGGTTGACGCAACAGCAGGCCATGAAATGTTGACTTTCATGGATGCCACCACAGGATTTTAGCAGATTCAGATGGAGCCCCAGGATCAAGAAGACACAACATTCATAACACCAACAGGTATATATTGCTATATAGTTATGCCCTTTGGACTAAAAAATGCAGGGGCAACGTACCAAAGATTGGTTAACATGATGTTCAAAGAAAAACTGGGGGACACGATGGAAGTGTATATCAACGACATGGTGGTGAAATCCAGGGTCATCAATGACCATGTCCAGGATGTTAAGGAATCCTTCGACATCCTGGATAAATACAACATGAAGCTAAATCCAGAAAAGTGTCATTTCGGGGTCGGAGCAGGCAAATTCCTGGGGTATATGGTAACCAAGAGAGGTATAGAGGCAAGTCCAGAGCAAATCAGGGCAATTACCAACCTACAATCACCATCCAGCACCAAGGACGTTCAAAGACTTACAGGTAGAATTGCTACCCTAAATAGATTTATATTAAAATCCTTGGAAAGATGCAGGGAATTCTATGACATCCTAAAGAAGAACAAGAAATTCGAGTGGAAAGAAGAGCCTGAGAAGGCATTCCAGGATTTAAAGACATATTTGTCCACGGCACCCTTGTTGATGAAGCCTAATCCAGGGGAGCCCTTGTCCCTGTACTTAGCAGTTTCCAGGAATACGGTAAGCGCAGTCCTGAACAAGGATGCAGAAGGTCAGCAACACCCTGTCTATTACGTAAGTAAAAGTTTACTTGATGCTGAATCCAGGTACTCACATCTTGAAAAACTTATATTAGCCCTAAGTATGGCATCTACTAAACTTAGACACTATTTTGAAACTCATACAATTCATGTTAGAACTAACTACCCTATAAAGTCTGTCTTGAGAAAACCAGAATTGTCAGGTCGAATGGCTAAGTGGTCGGTGAAGTTAAGTGCATATGATCTGATCTACGAGGCCAGAACAGCTATAAAATCCCAGGCTCTAGCTGATTTTGTGGCTGATTTCAGTACTGACATACAACAAGAAGCGGACCATGAATTCCAGCAGCTTCAACAGGAAGAAATTTCAGGGCCCTAGACCTTGTTCACTGATGGAGCATCAGATATCAGGGGGACAGGCCTAGGAATCGTACTGAAATCGCCACAGGGAGACATGATACCCCGGGCTGTCAGATGTGGATTTCAAGCAAGTAACAATGAAGCTGAGTATGAGGCCCTAATTGTTGGGTTACACTTAGCATTACACTTGGGAATTTAGCACAGCCAGGTATACGTTGACTCGCTTCTTTTAGCTAACCATTTTAATGGGTCTTACGCAGCTAAAGGAGATAAATTAATCAAATACTTGGAGGTGGTAAAAAGATTTCCCAGGATTTTCAAAATTTTAATATTCAACAAGTACCAAGGGAGGAGAATGCTGACGCAGATGCATTGGCAAACTTAGGCTCAGCATACAAGGCTCTTGAAGACACCCATATTCCTATAATTCATATACTAACACCAGCTATAGACCAGGGTACAGGTACCCAGGATTCTTCAACCCAAGAAGAATCCTGGACCACACCAATTATTCAATATTTGCAGGATGGTATTATTCCAGGGAACGAGAAGGATGCCCGTGCATTCAGAGTGAGAGTAGCCAGGTACGTGATTATAAAGAACATGTTGTATAGAAAATCTTTTGCAGGTGAATATTTGAGGTGCTTGGAGAAGGACGAGACCCAGGAAGTTCTCAAAGATATCCACGAGGGTGATTGTGGAAACCACACAGGGGGCAGGTCCTTAATGTCCAAGATCCTTAGAACAGGGTACTATTGGCCTACCATGAGGAAAGATTCCCGGGATTTCTCCCAGAAATGTGACGCCTGTCAAAGACATGCCAATGTCCCTCACCAGCCTGCAGAACCATTGTATCCCATTCCAACATCCTGGCCCTTCATGAAATGGGAATGGACATTGTTGGGAAATTGCCCAAGGCCCCTGGAGGAAAGGTATTCATGCTAGCCATGACAGATTATTTCTCAAACTGGATTGAAGCTGAGGCATACGTCCAAGTCAGGGAAAAAGAAGTTATATCCTTTATTAAAAGAAACATCCTAACAAGATTTGGAGTACCACTTGAGATTCTCTGTGATAACGGGTCCCAATTTATTGGGAGTAGAACCACAGGATTCTGTGAATCCCGTGGCATAAAGATGATAACATCGACACCAGTGCATCCTCAAGCCAATGGCCAGGCTGAGTCAAGCAACAAGATTATAATAAATAACTTGAAGAAGAGGTTGAAAGAGAAAAAGGGAAGATGGGTAGAAGAATTACCCTTGGCACTATGGGCAGATAGGACCACATCCAAGAACGCCACAGGCCAAACCCCATTTTCCGTGGTCTTTGGTACTGAAGCAGTTATCCCAACCGAAATGGTGGTCCCAACATTCAGGGTCAGTTCTCTGACCCAGGATTCGAATGATCAGTCCCTGGTTGAAGACTTAGATACCCTGGATGAACTAAGAGATCAAGTAGCTTGGAGGATGGCAGCTTATCAACAAAGAATTTCCAAGACTTATAACAAACATGTGAGGATCAGAAGGTTTAAAGTGGGAGATCTAGTCCTTAGAAAAGCATTTCAGAACATAACAAATCCAGGGGATGGAAAGTTGGCTCCTAAATGAGAGGGTCCCTACCTGATTGACTATGAGGCTGGTAAGGGGGCATATTGGCTAGCTAATATGGAAGGAGAACTACTACCACGACCTTGGAATGCGATATACTTGAAGGCGTATTTCATGTAAGGCTTCCTGTCTCAGGATTCAGCTACCCAGGTATGTGTTTGATTTTAAATTAATGTTGGAAATTCAGGTCAGTTCCTCTCACTTAATTTATTTCGTTTATTCCTTTATATGTTTTACCTACATTATTTATTTATTAACATCAGTTACGTATTACATTTTATTTTGAAATTGTTATTCAACATCTCGATTTCGCTAAGATCTATAATTCGCCCGGAATCCAGGGTATCCCAGGATTCAGGGTACCCAACATGCAGGATATTCAAAAATTCAAGACACATGGAACAAAGCCTACTCGAGATACCCCAACTCGAAAACAATCAGCGTATATCTCCTAAGTTTGAGGTTAGCCATCTCACTTCCGTATGGGTAAGGCCTAAACCCATTCCTAAGGTTTGAGGATTGAGCATCCTCCATTCGAATATGGGTTACCACGCCTCGCCCGGGACGCACGTGGCAATTTTTGCTCGCCCGAGACGCACGTGATCCAAGTATGAAACCCTGGGATTGTGGGATCATCCGTGTTAACAGCATTGGTGGCAACCTCCCAATCCAGGGACATATGCGGATCTCCTAAGGTTTAAAACGATTGACGCGTTTTTGAGATGGATTGGTGCTAACGTACCAACTCAAGACTCCGAGGACATGCCCTAGCCAGTCAGTACGACTAAGAGGAAATCCCTAGTTCGCCAGTACGGCACCGGGCATGACCCCAGAAATAACTCAATAAACTGACTAGTGGCCCACGATTATTAATCCAGGGTCATGACGGTTAAAACCTAAGCAAATTAACTACTTGGCTAGTTAATACTAATCTTTATGTTAATATGACAGGGGACATTCACAAGATTACTAAAGCTACGAGGACTCCTAAAATCCTGGGGGCAACCCAGGAATATCAAGGTAAACCCTGGAATGATTTCATACATCAGCAAATATATTTCAAATATTTCAAACACAAGCTTGTAACTAAAGACAGTTATATTAAAAAGCCCATCTTGGGTTCGGAAAAGCTCCGGCCACCCCAGGTTGGGGACATGTCAAAAAGCCCTGGATTCATAATCCAGGGGTGGGGCATATTGTCTTAAATAAAAACCGGGAAACATCAACCGGCATCACATCACAAAGAGAAAATTAAAATTATTTTTAACCAAGAACCACACAAACGAGAAGACGACCCCCAACCTTCAGACTTCATCCTAGGTCGTCGCCTTAGCTTCTTCCACTGGCACCTCCTCTGCTGCCTTGGGCCCCTGGGCTGGCACATCCCCTTCCTTGGGCTGGTCGATGTCAATGGTGTGGTTGGCAGAGCCCTTGGATGGGGTGCCCTTGTTGGTTCCAGGGTTAGCTTCAGGGTCACACCCAGCAGGGATGGTTGCGCCTAGCTCGCGCAGTTTGGTTGTCCATCCGGTCACATCCCATTTGGGGTTCTGAAACCCCAAGTCCCTGGCCTCCTTCGCCATCTTCAACCTGCACTGGAGGAGTGAGATGCGGGCTATTAGCCTGCCCTCATCACCCTTTGCAACCAGAGCAGCCTCATGATCAGCCCGTGTATCCGCAGCCTTTTTCTCCAGGTCCTTGTTCAGGGCAGCAAGCTCCCTTTTGGCCAAAGATTCAGCATCCTGGGCGCGCTTCTCAGCAGCCTTGACCAATTCAAAGAAGCGCCCAACAATCTGCAAGAAAGGGTAATTTAATTAAACATTTATACCTTGAATTGTTTAACTGTATAGAAAATTCAGGAGTACCCAGAATTATCTTACTTGGAGAGAAGAGGCTTCAGCATGTGTGAGCAGCCCAGCGGCATCCATGTTCTCCACGGGTTGCAGGGCAGGAGCAGCGGCAGTGTTGGCCCAACTCGAAAACAATCAGCGTATATCTCCTAAGTTTGAGGTTAGCCATCTCACTTCCGTATGGGTAAGGCCTAAACCCATTCCTAAGGTTTGAGGATTGAGCATCCTCCATTCGAATATGGGTTACCACGCCTCGCCCGGGACGCACGTGGCAATTTTTGCTCGCCCGAGACGCACGTGATCCAAGTATGAAACCCTGGGATTGTGGGATCATCCGTGTTAACAGCATTGGTGGCAACCTCCCAATCCAGGGACATATGCGGATCTCCTAAGGTTTAAAACGATTGACGCGTTTTTGAGATGGATTGGTGCTAACGTACCAACTCAAGACTCCGAGGACATGCCCTAGCCAGTCAGTACGACTAAGAGGAAATCCCTAGTTCGCCAGTACGGCACCGGGCATGACCCCAGAAATAACTCAATAGACTGACTAGTGGCCCACGATTATTAATCCAGGGTCATGACGGTTAAAACCTAAGCAAATTAACTACTTGGCTAGTTAATACTAATCTTTATGTTAATATGACAGGGGACATTCACAAGATTACTAAAGCTACGAGGACTCCTAAAATCCTGGGGGCAACCCAGGAATATCAAGGTAAACCCTGGAATGATTTCATACATCAGCAAATATATTTCAAATATTTCAAACACAAGCTTGTAACTAAAGACAGTTATATTAAAAAGCCCATCTTGGGTTCGGAAAAGCTCCGGCCACCCCAGGTTGGGGACATGTCAAAAAGCCCTGGATTCATAATCCAGGGGTGGGGCATATTGTCTTAAATAAAAACCGGGAAACATCAACGGCATCACATCACAAAGAGAAAATTAAAATTATTTTTAAACAAGAACCACACAAACGAGAAGACGACCCCCAACCTTCAGACTTCATCCTAGGTCGTCGCCTTAGCTTCTTCCACCGGCACCTCCTCTGCTGCCTTGGGCCCCTGGGCTGGCACATCCCCTTCCTTGGGCTGGTCGATGTCAATGGTGTGGTTGGCAGAGCCCTTGGATGGGGTGCCCTTGTTGGTTCCAGGGTTAGCTTCAGGGTCACACCCAGCAGGGATGGTTGCGCCTAGCTCGCGCAGTTTGGTTGTCCATCCGGTCACATCCCATTTGGGGTTCTGAAACCCCAAGTCCCTGGCCTCCTTCGCCATCTTCAACCTGCACTGGAGGAGTGAGATGCGGGCTATTAGCCTGCCCTCATCACCCTTTGCAACCAGAGCAGCCTCATGATCAGCCCGTGTATCCGCAGCCTTTTTCTCTAGGTCATTGTTCAGGGCAGCAAGCTCCCTTTTGGCCAAAGATTCAGCATCCTGGGCGCGCTTCTCAGCAGCCTTGACCAATTCAAAGAAGCGCCCAACAATCTGCAAGAAAGGGTAATTTAATTAAACATTTATACCTTGAATTGTTTAACTGTATAGAAAATTCAGGAGTACCCAGAATTATCTTACTTGGAGAGAAGAGGCTTCAGCATGTGTGAGCAGCCCAGCGGCATCCATGTTCTCCACGGGTTGCAGGGCAGGAGCAGCGGCAGTGTTGGCCCTAGTTTTGCGCTTGGTGCTAGAGGTCCTTGAAGAAGGGGCCTTG
Source organism: Deinandra increscens subsp. villosa (assembly GCA_039602395.1). Taxonomy (NCBI): domain Eukaryota; kingdom Viridiplantae; phylum Streptophyta; class Magnoliopsida; order Asterales; family Asteraceae; genus Deinandra; species Deinandra increscens. Next base: position 67,900,257 of record JBCNJP010000017.1, on the reverse strand, counting down.
GGGGCAGACATGGGCTCGGCCTTCACAGTGGCCAGGACTTGGATGTCCTCTTCAGGTCCACCCAGCAAGAAGGCATCAAGGTCGACAATCTCAAGATTGATGGGAGTAGCGGCAGCTGAAGGAGAAAAGCAAGAGAAATCAGCAAAATTTAGGGTCCAAAAGGCAGGGTACCAGGAAACTTACAACTGGATATGCTGTGAGAGGAGTAGGAAAACAAGAAAATCTTTCAAATGCCCCTGGATTCGCCGGTCAAAAACATCTCAAATCTTTCAAATGCCCCTGGATTCGCCGGGCCAATTGAACTCAAGCTAGGCACTTCAAAACAAGAAAATCCAAGGTCAGTGTTTGAATAATATGTAATCATAAGAAAACCCTAATCCCTAATGCAGGTAAGAACCTACCATCTACTTTCCACCTAATCAGAAGATCCATCCCTCCTGGGATGGTTGACCTCTTGACAGAGAAAAACTTCCCCTTCCACTCCTCGTGAAATGAAGCCCGGGGGACCATTTGAACCTCTGTTGATACATAGTCCTGATCGTCATGTGAAGTATTGAATACAAGATGGATCACACAAGATAGCTGAGGTCCGAACTCCCAGCGAACCTGGAGTTCGGACAGCTCCAAGCTTGTGGCGAACCTGAGCTTCGGCCAGTCGTAGTTCAGCTTGTATAAATAGTGTGTCTTGTGTTGTATTCAGCAACAGTCTAAGATTCCGTGTCATATATTCTCTGTGTACTCTGTGGTTCTCTCAGTGGTTAATACAAGTTCATTTGTATTTACTCTTTATGTTCATCTCGTATTTCATTGATTTTATCACGACTAAGTAGAAGATCCATACGCTCACGAACTTTCAAGTGGTATCAGAGCATTTGGTTTGCTCTACTAGTCGGAAATCACTGTTTTTCGGAGTTTTGAGTTCAAATTCATATTTTTGAGAAAATGAGTATCATTTTTTAGTTCGTTTGATCATCTCGAGTGTGCTTCTCATCAAAAATTCATTCCTAATTAATTTCTATCGAGTTTACTTGAATTCCTGTCGAAAATTCCATCGAAAAACACTGAAAATCGAGAAAATGGCGTCGAGTGAAATCTGTCTCGTTTGAGGTTCAGACTCGTTCGGTCTAACCGCTCCGAACTCAAGGTTCGGAGAGAGTTCGGTGAGCATTTGGTGTGTCTTTGAGTTCGGTGAGAGATCGGTCCACGGTAGGACAGAGTTCGGCCAGTGCTCGGTGATAGTTCGGTGTTGAATCTATTTGTCTTGTCCGAAGGTCAGGTTCGGAGAGAGTTCGGCGAAATTTAGATTCGGACGAAGTTCGGAGATATTTCGGAGGAGGTTCGGAGTGAACAGTAACCAGTTTTCGAAAATGTCTGATTTTCAAGCGTTCGCAGCTATTCAAAATTTGGTTCAAGCAACGATGCAAACAATGATGAATTATGATAATGAAATCGGAACAAGTCAGAAAGTTCCCAAATTGCTAAAATTGGAAGATTATCATAGTTGGGTTAAACGTTTTGAAGCATTTGTCGATACAAATGACATTGATATGTGGTTAGCATTCACTGAACAATATGTTTATCCTAAAGATGAAACTGGTGAACCTATTCTTCAAAGGAAAATGTCGTCTGAACAAAAGAAAGCTTATCAAGCTGAGAAAAAGGTGTATGGTACGTTAACGATGGCATTGCCTAAAGAGTTACTTCATCCAAAAGTCTCTGGGATGCATTGGAAAAACGATGTGAAGGCAATGATCAGTACAAGAAAAGTCGCCAAAAGGTTTTGAAGAAAGAGTTTGATAGTTTTAAGCATTATCAGAATGAAACGATTCCCAATCTGATTGCAAGATTTGCTCATCTAATGAGTGAAATGCGTTTGGTGAATCTTACTAAAGAAGAGGTTGATATGAAAGAAAAGATTTTGGAAGCATTGCCTGAAAAATGGGAGAATTATGTAATGATGATTACTCATGATAAGGATTTTCCAGGATTGTCTTTCAACGATTTGGTTCAAAGAATTCAGGCTCGGGATATGGAATTAATGGTGAATAAATCACTTCCTACACAAATTCAGAATCCTGCAGTGTATCATGGTGAAAATGACTCTACAATGAATGTTGGGAAGACTACTAGTCTTAGTTCTGCTCCTCCTACAGCATTTTTAGCAGGTAAATCTGAAATTCCAAGTTATTCTTCTGCTGGTTGTACTGTGTCATTTCCAAGTTCTTCGGCTCAAAGTGCATTGTCTGTTCAAACTGTCGATGATTATAATGTGTTGATGTCTGCATTAGTATCTTCATATTTTGGTGTTATCACGGGTTCTGTGAGTAATGCTGAGTTAGCAAATGAAGATTACGATCAGATTGATTATGATCATTTGGAAGAAATGGATCTAAATTGGCAGTATGCAATGTTGGTTCGACGAACGAAGAAATTTTTCAACAGAACTGGAAAGAAGAGATTAAATCAGGAGGGTAAGATTGGATTGGACAAATCTAAGGTGAAATGTTATAAGTGTTCAGTTTATGGTTATTTTGCTCGAGAATGTCCAAGTTCTACAGAAAATAAATTGAAAACTGGTCAGCATACACATTTAGTTTTTCATCCATCCGATACATCTGCAAAAGTTGATCAGAAATCTGCTACTCTTGTTCATGATTGGACCAATACTTTTCCACATTCAAGTGAATTTGCATGGAATGCAGATACTGAAGCTAAGAAGAATCATACTCCAATTTTAATTGCTTTAACTGTTCGTCATGATGATGATGATAGTCTTTTGACTGATTCTGATTCGTATTCAAGTGCATCTTTGGTTCAAGAAGATCAACCTAAAGTTTCTGATAGTTCAAAGGTTGAAGAATCTAAATGTTTTAAATGTGAAAAATTGATCCAGGAGATTGCAAGTTTTGAACAAAGTTGTCAAATTTCAGCTGAAGAGATTGTGGTGCTTAAAAGAGAGTTAGAAGATTTTCAAAAGAAGTATTATGATTTGGTTCATCTTCATGATGATGTTTTAAAAGAAAAGGCAGAATTGGCTGAAGAATGTGAGCAAGCAAAAGCTGAAGCTTTAGATGTAGCTCAAGATTTTGAGAATCTTTTCCTGAAGAGTTATCCGGTTCAGCAGAAATATGAAGAAGCTACTGCTCTTATTGCTACAACTGCTGTTACTGTTGAAAAGCTTCAAAATAAGATCTCTATGCTTCAAGATGAGAATACTCTCTATCGTGACAAAAATGAGGTCTTGACTAAAGATGTTGAGATTTACAAGAAAAAGAGAGAAAGTGTTCTTGAAGAATTATTTGCTGAATGTGAGATCAGAAAGTTACAAACTTATGAATATGATGATCTCAATGCAAAATTCATCAAGTCACAACAAGAAGTGTTTGAAGGTCAACAGAAGATTAATGATTTAAAATTGGAGATTTTGGAATTGAAAAGGCAAGTAAAGAATTGCAATTTGTCACCTACTATGCTGAATTTCTTATACAAGCAGGATCAGAGTTCAGAAAGTTCTAAAAAGGATGATGTTCACTTGGTTCCTCAACCAGTGGATTTAATTGAAGTTACTGCTGCTCAGATTGATCCAAAAGATGAATTGCATGACTATTCCAAATTTGCCACTCTACCCAAGAAGAACAAGTTCAAGTCTAAAAAGAAGGAGAAGCCTTTGGGTGAAGCTCCAACATTTGTGTCAAAATCTGTTTTTTTGGAGAATGAGAAAGTGTTTGATAAGGTTGCTTCAAGTTCTTCATCTGCAACCAAAGAAGAAAAAGTTTTGGTTGAAAAGAACAAGCTGAAAGATATCAAAGCAAAATTCACTAGTGAAGCTAAAGCAAGAGAAGCTTCAGGTTCTTCAAATTCTTTAAAGGTTTCAAGTTTCAAACACAAAGGTTTGGGTTATCAAGTGAAGGAAGAACCAGTTCAAACCAAGAAACCAATGAAAATTGACAAGGCTGTTAAAGATAAAGGTGCAAAGAAATCACCATCTCAGAAGGAATTTTTTTACTATTCTGGAAGATCGTTTTCTTCAAGAAGTCCATCTCCTAGGTATGATTCCTCTGATGATGGATAATTTTGATTCTGAGCGTTCATCTGGTTTTTCAAAATCAAAACAATTTTCAAATGTGTTTAGAGAAAGACTTTGTTATGTATGTCGTCAACCGGGACATCTCGCTGCTGAGTGTCCGACGACTGCATATATCCACAAAACTGCTAAATATGTGGATAACAAAGGTCAAATTTTTGATTAACCATGGTCTCCAAAGCGTAAATCAACTCGTAAATCGTCTTGGTCTAATCCAAGTACGTCGGTTGAATCTGATTCCGGTTCTGATCAAAAATTAAAACTTTTACAAATTTGGAAACCAATAGTTGTTTCCAAGGCCAACAAGGTCTTTGTGGAAAACACCGGGCGACCCGACGATATTGAATCGGGTCGATCCCAGCACAACTAATGTTTTATTTGGTGTCAAGCAGGTGTTTCAGGAAGACCATTTGGTGATTGAAAAATTGCTGATTGTGAAATATCTGTCATAATTATATTGGATTTCCAAATCACTTTTGTTTTCACAAGGCTAAATTGCTAGTATTCGTGTTGGTTGGTCAATTTTTCTTGTTTTTACTTCGTCTCATTCTGAGGGGGAGTTTGTTTTTGCAAAAATACAAAAATAGTGTGTTGTTTTTCAAATCGTAAAAATGAAAATCTATAAATAGAGTTGTCATTTTTAGGGGGAGAACTTTGGAAAAGACAAAAACAATGAAAAATGCAAAAATCCAAAAACATTGAAAAATGAGAAATTGTATCCGACATGTTTGGGAAATGATGGTACATTGGCTGACTCATGGATAAAGTAGATGAACAAGCCAGAAGTCCATTTGATCGATGTGTAAGGTAGGCTCGGCAAATCAGAAAGTATACAAATGTGATATACACTAAATCTGATGCTTGACCTAGTGGACAACATCTTGATGCATATCTCATGATATATCAAGAAAAAGATATGTGAAAAATAAAATGAGAAGTCACTGTGTATACATGTGTTCATTTTGCAAAGATTTAAACTTGTTTGATTTTCTTTATTTTGTCAAACGATCGGACTTTCTTTGCGTGTCGAAAGACCGACCTGATTGTTGTTCGTTTGACGTTCTGCTTTATTTTCTTTGGTGTTTCGTATAACTCATCGGACTTTCTCTGCGTGTACGGGAGTACCGACCTGATTGTTGTTGAGTTATACAATTTCAACTTGTTTTATTTTCTTATTTTGTTAAATCCGAGGCCTTATCTGCGTATCGAAAGATCGACCTTAAGGTAGACGATTTAACGTTCTTATTTCTTTTTACATGGAACACAGTTGACTATATCATGGTTACAATCATTGTGTGATTAATATCACAAATGAAATCACAAAATGTGATAAGCAAAGCATATCTGAGGATGTCTGATAGTGTGAGGTACACTGGTCAATGCAAATCTAATAAATACCTTAACATATCCAGGTGTTATGAGTATGATTGTGCCAGAGTTTAAATTTGGACAAATTATATCTGTAGTCGGCATGGCTTATGTGCTACAATAATCGAAATTGAAGTGTAGTTCAGCATGTTATGACCAATATGATCCCAAGTCGTGATCTTTCTCACAAAAGACAAAAATAGTGTCTGATTCAGTATTGTTTTACTTTTCTTATTAGAAAATACCAAAAAGATTTTAGGTGTGTTTTGATTCTAAAAGTTTTTAATAGCCAAAAAGATTTTGTTTCTGATTTTTTTTCGATTGATCAACACGGAATACGAAATCAATTTCAAAATCAAAATATCTTGGAGTCTCGAAGAGACGTTTTGCGCCAAGATTATTTATGTTGGCAGGTGTCTATGTGGAAGAGAACATCACAACTTCAAGTCTTCTGAAGATTGGTGATAAAGAGTTTACACACGATGCAATATCAAGTATTCAAGATTAAACTCATCGTCAAGATCGAGGAAGAGTTTGGTTGAAGATACAAGATACAAGTTTGTATAGAGAAGATGATACTGCACATGCCGAGGGGGAGTTTGTTGATACATAGTCCTGATCGTCATGTGAAGTATTGAATACAAGATGGATCACACAAGATAGCTGAGGTCCGAACTCCCAGCGAACCTGGAGTTCGGACAGCTCCGAGCTTGTGGCGAACCTGAGGTTCGGCCAGTCGTAGTTCAGCTTGTATAAATAGTGTGTCTTGTGTTGTATTCAGCAACAGTCTAAGCTTCCATGTCATATATTCTCTGTGTACTCTGTGGTTCTCTCAGTGGTTAATACAAGTTCATTTGTATTTACTCTTTATGTTCATCTCGTATTTCATTGATTTCACCACGACTAAGTAGAAGATCCATACGCTCACGAACTTTCAACCTCCTTGTTCAGAGCCTTGAACAGAAATCGATTGCTACCATGCGATTTAAGTTCGTAACCCAGGGCTAATTCAGACAACCCAACCAAGTAATCGAACTCCCTATTGAGACGATCAAGGGTGCCCAGGATTCTCCACACGATTGGGAGAGTTTGGGCGTAGGCAAGGCCAGTGGCCTGAAAAAAAATCGGCCAAGAGACCAGTGAAAGGGAAAGACAAACCCATGGAGAAAGGAGTGAACGGAAAACAAACCCACGTTTCGGAGCTAAAATCTGACCTAACTCTCTTGTCGAAGGGCCTAATCTCGGCATCAGGAGGAAGAAGACCGGACGCTAACAAGCAAGTAATGTCAGCGTCGGTGAAGTTGCAGGTTTCCGATTCCGGAGTTTGCAAGTATTTATGATCGAGGAAATCCTCGATCCCGGTCTTTTTGACCATTGTGTCCGACCGAATCTTCTTAAGGGTCATGGTAGCAAAAGGAAAGAATAATGAAATCAAGAGGAAGGTTACCTGATTGGAAAAATTTGAAGGCAGGAGGTGTCAACGTAGACTCTTGCTCTCGGAAAGGTAATGTGAGAGAAGGAAAGGGTTAATAGCGCATTTAAAGAGAGGTAGAAGATACAGAGGTGATGGGAGGTTACCCAAGACGTGGCATCATGGATGCTAAATTGACGGACACGATTGGAATAGGCATGGATTAGACCTCAATTTGAAATTTTCACAGCTGTAAAACTTATCTACAACTTGCGAAAATTTGAGGGCAATTGTTATACCCTGAATTTTTAGCTGGTAATCCAGGGTACAGGTATAGGCTTAAGGCAGGATTGACCCAGGAATCGTATGACCCAGAATTTAACAGGTAAAGTTCAAATGACCCTGAATGTATCAGGAGTAAGGTAATGTCCCAGGATGTCGCTGTAATCCAGGGAAGTCCATATTTACTTTATTTATTTTGGTTATCCCTTATTATAACCCAGGATGAGTCTAATCCAGGGTCACCCTTATTTTACGAATGACCCAGCATGTGGAAATGACCCTGCATGCTAGGACATTGTTATCAACGCGTTTTGTGCCTATATCTGATCAAGAACAGGTTGACGGAGTCCACCAACGGTCGAATAGGAGAAGCCGAAGACTTATTTCGCACGTGGTCAAAGGTTGTTAGCTGGAAACTCGGTCAACTAACTGAAAAAGACGTTAAGGAGAAGATCCCTGGAATATCGGACAAGTTATTGAAGACCTATGAGTATAAATAGGACCTTCAGACTTATTTTTCAGCTCACTCGAGCTTTACCGATTGTATTCTCGTACTCATTTCTCTGCAAACTCATTGTACTCAGACATTTACGTGATTAATAAATTGGTAGCGTGTGTTATCGCTACCCATGGTTTTTATGCCGGCGGCGCCTTAGAGACATCTAAGGGCTAAGGGCTTTTCCCTAGTTAAATTCTCGGTGTTCTTACTCCCATTTAAGGTTTCATTTATGTTATCTAAATTATCAACCAATTTCCTGATTTAACTTACATTTTTACTCAGGATTTTATCTTTCCCTGGAATTTAACTATTGTTCCAGGATTTCTGCAAACTGTTTTCATATATTAAACCTAGGCACCCAACCCCTCAATCTTATTTGGTTCAATTCTTACTAATTTTGCTTAAGTAATTTTTATGCGGCCGACCTGATCACCAACTGATAATTAAGAAAATAAGTGGTAGTCATAGTGGTGTTGCATGGTTCCTCAAGTTGGGGGTTTGTGAATCCTCAATAAACTCTGAGGTTGGGTAGGTTTTGCTATGAACAATTGGGTGTGGGGACGTTTAAACATGACGGTAATTATGTACCATATTTAAGCACTTAAAATTTTTATCTGGATGTGAGTTTATGTGGTTTAAAAATTTTGGGCAATCGTCTAGAGCGTCGAGTAACGGAAGCTGAAAAGGGTTCCCCAGTCAAAGAAATTTTTGGTATGATCCATGAAAAATATCAACTCCGAGGCAAGTGAATATTTAATTTTTGCAATTAGCTTATCTTTGTTTTGTAGTTTATTTTTTTTAAGTCTTTGATAGTTTAAAATTAATTTTTTTTATGATCATGATCAGATACTCGGGGTATGAGTCTGAGGGGAAGCTTTGTAATTCTCAAATTCTTCAAAGTTACCATGTTTTAATGAGAATTAACCTTTAAATGTGTTTGGGAAGTATTGAAAAAAAAATTCAAAAAATGGAGTGGCCTTAATGAAACTTTTTAATCATCAAAACCACCCATTTACGATCCCCTTTCACCCATTACCATTTCCGATCCACTCTCTCTCTCTCTCACTTCTCTACGTTTACGACCGCCTCCCCAGAAAACCCTAACCACCGCTACCTCGCCGGAAAAATGATCCAACCCACCTCCGACTGTGACATCCGAGAATTCGAAGGTTAACTTCCGTTAGACAATCTCTGTTAGTTACGTTATAAGTGTTAACTTAGTAACTAATGCTTAACTAGGCCGAATACGTCCACGACCTTTGGTTGATCACCGAACCCGTCCATATGTGCTATGTGTTTATTTATTTATTGTCATTATGTGCAATGTGATTTAAACGCATGATTTAGTATTGATAATAGAATATAAATTGGCCCATTTTGGTTTCCAGCGAAACTACCGGGCGAAACTGTAGATTCGCCCGGTAGCCGGCTAAACTGTTTGACTTACATGTGTTCAGAGCCAGTTTCGCTTGGCCAGCGAAACTGTCAGCGAAACTGTCAGCGAAACTAGCCCCTGATATATATATTTTTATAAAACCCTAGTTACTCCCCATTTGCATCATTTCACACAAAACACACACACTCCCCATCTCTGCTCTCTCGAGAAATCTGGTCAGCTGTGAACCACCAAGAAACCATCATCTCATCTCATCCATTCGGACCCCTAGATCGAATCGTGAGTCCCAAAACTATTTTTCATGCATTTTCTATGTGTTTTACTTTAAAGCATGCTTAGATCTTCATAGAATCAATTGATCTCCTGATATGATGCTTAGGAATGCTAGATCTATCATAAAGTCTGTAACTTTACGTTTGAAATCAAGCCATAATGAAGATTCATGCTAATTAGGTCATTTTTAGGTTTAAAATGTGTTTTTGGTGATTTGATGATGAAAATCATGTTTAAAGTGTTAAAAAGTTACTGTTTAATGTTGGTAAATGTTTATGCATGCTAAATATTGAACCACATGAAGTATGGAAGCTGTTAGATTGATTTTTAGGCTGATTTGTGAGTTTTCCGCGACCAGCGACACTGTGTGTTCTCTGGGCGAAACTATACAGCGAAATTGTTTGAAAACGCATCCAGCGATACTATGTAGCGAAACTATAGTGTCTCCCGCGAAACTAAGTAGACCTGCTCGAACGAAACTACCGAGCGAACCAACCTGAACGAAAGTTCAAACCAGTTTCGAGCGAAGCTATGCTAGCGAAACTGTGTCATCAGTTTCGAGCGAAACTAGCTAGCGAAACTGTGTCATCGGGCATTACCCAGCGAAAGTGCTGCCCGTACACACAGCGAAACTGTGCAGCGAAACTGCATAGCGAAACTGTAGCGAAACTGTTAGCGAAACTGAGACCAGACCAAAACCCAAACTTGTGCAACTTGTTTGAATGTTATGCTATGACTTACATGATTATGCAATAATGAAACATGCTTTGATTTCTGATTTATGTGAACCCTTGTTTATGATCAACCATCGGTGTCGTGTGCCGGTATGTCGTGTCATAGTTCCAACGTGCTATGTTATGGGCCATAGTGACGTAAGTTAAATATTAGACACAAACTAATACTTAAGACCTAAACGTGTTCCTAGGTCTTCGTTAAGCAAACAATATTTGGATTACTTAGCAAGTGTAGCAGTGCAACCAAAGGTGAGTGTCACAAACCCATTTACCGTGAACCCGTTTGGGTCACACTTAATAACTTAATGAAAAACAATGCTGACAACCTTATGAGTGCTATGCACCTCTCTGATGAACTTGAACTTAGGAGTGTTTGGCACCCACTTGATGAACTTGAAGTGTTTTATGGGAGACACTTGTGAAATACTCAAACAACTATTTATAAAACGAAACTGAAAATATTTTCGGGATTCATGAGAACCCAAAGTGAACCGTTTTAATATGGCTAGTGTAGGTTAAAGTCTAAACCACATGATATCACATGATTTCTAAGGATTGCCTTATAACTGAAAAAGTCCTCAACTTAATTGTACCATTAATTGTAAAGCGAGGGGATGTTGGGTAGATCTACTGGAGATTGACAAACTCCGCCTCGTGACACGGGAAGTGCACGGAGGTACAATATCAGCCTATCTGACCGTGATCCCGAGAGGACACGGGGGAGGCAAAGCCGCGATGACGTAGGTCCGCAAAACAAAATAGATGATGGCACTGCCACTACGAAAACTATCAGTCAGCTTTGGTACAAACTTCCTTAGTGCATGGAACAACGGATTAGCTACCCGCGATATCGGTTGAGCACTTTAACTATACAAAACTAGTACATACCCGATAACGTATGTTACGGACATTACTTTTTCAAAACCACAATACTATGATATCACTAAGCATTGCTTTTCACAAACAAATATTTCATAAGTATATGTTGACACGATTATAATTATGAGACCGGGCCACTGCATGACAAGTCCACCGTGAACTCACCAACCGTTAGGTTGACACTTGCGTGGTTTAAACTTTTGCAGATCGCTGAGGAGTATCCGGAGCGGGTTGGCATGGCACGTGAAGACAATTTTTAATTCTATTTAGACTTAATTGGGAATTTAAAACACTGATTTGTAAAGCACGTGGTTAGTGCTAAGATAATATTTTTCCGCTGCGTATTTTGAGACTTTACTTTATGAAATATGTTTGGACGTTACTCTGATTCGTTTAGTATTTGTAACTAATGGTTGTGGTCCTGGTTTGCTCGCACCCCTTAACGGTATAAACTCCGTTAGTGGTTTATTTGGGGGTGTGTTGCAACACATCTTTGAACAAAAGGACCTCAACATGCGACAACAAAGGTGGGTCGAACTACTAAATGATTATGACTTAGCGATTAAATATCACCCTGGAAAAGCCAATGTTGTGGCTGACGCCTTAAGTCGAAAAGAGTACGAAAGGCCTCGACGAGTACGAGCGGTGCAGCTTACCATTCACACGGGACTGCCGGATCGGATCCGCGATGCCCAACGAGAAGCTTTGAGAGAAGAAAATTTTGCAGCTGAGGCGCTGCGAGGGGTGGATGGTAACTCCGAAATTAAGTCCGACGGACTCAGATATTACAATGACAGAATTTGGGTTCCTTTACTTGGAAATCTCCGTGAGCTCGTGATGGATGAGGCTCACAAGTCAAGGTATTCGGTGCACCCTGGGTCGGACAAAATGTACCTAGATTTGAAGAACTTGTATTGGTGGCCGAACATGAAAGCCGACATTGCGCGATATGTGGCTAAGTGCTTAACGTGCTCAAGAGTTAAGATCGAGTACCAAAAGCCTTCTGGATTATTACAGCAACCAAAGATCCCAGAATGGAAATGGGAGGATATCTCCATGGACTTCGTAACAGGACTACCTCATCGATCGAATCGACCGGATGCGATTTGGGTTATCATTGATCGACTAACCAAATCCGCACACTTTATTCCGATGAGGGAGAATGATAATATGGATAAGTTAACAAAGCTGTACATTGACCGAATTGTGGCACTTCATGGGGTGCCTAAGACCATTATCTCTGACCGAGATCCTAGATTTACTTCCCGACTGTGGCAATCTATGCAAGAAGCACTGGGAACCAGACTGGATATGAGTACAGCTTATCACCCGCAGACCGATGGTCAGACGGAACGAACTATTCAGACTTTGGAAGACATGCTCCGAGCTTGCGTTCTCGACTTCGGTAAAGACTGGGAGGCTCACCTTCCATTGGTGGAGTTCTCCTACAACAACAGTTATCATACGAGCATCGGTGCAACACCTTTTGAAGCTCTTTATGGTAGAAAATGTAGATCGCCCGTGTGTTGGGCCGAAACGGGTGAGAAGGGACTCACCGGACCGGAACTCATTCATGATACAACTGAACGAATTATTCAAATCAGAAAACGGATAGCCGCAACACGTGATAGACAAAAGAGCTATGCCGACAAACGCCGTAAACTTTTGAAGTTCGAGGTAGGCGACAAGGTACTATTGAAGGTATCTCCCTGGAAAGGAGTGGTACGCTTCGGAAAGCGTGGAAAGTTGAATCCTCGCTATATCGGTCCATTTGAAATCATCGGGGAAGTGGGCCCAGTGGCCTATCGATTACAACTCCCTGCAGAACTCGATGGAGTTCACAACGTGTTTCACGTCTCGAATCTGAAGAAATGTCTGGCTGAAGACACCGAAATAATTCCTTTGGAGGAATTGGAAATTGATGAACACTTGAGATTTATTGAGCAACCGGTGGAAATCATGGGACGCGAGGAGAAAGCCCTCAAACGTAGCAAGATTCCGATCGTCAAGGTTCGATGGAACTCAAAGCGTGGACTTGAATATACTTGGGAACGAGAGGATCAAATGAAGAAAAAGTATCCTCACTTGTTTGAGCAAACGTCCACAGAAACTCAAGGTATGATTTAATTTTGGGGACCAAAATTCCTTTAACAGGAGGAGGATGTGGCGACCCTAAAACTTTTGCTTTCTTTTCCCAGCAACAACAGCAACAACGACAGCTGAGACTGCGAACACTACAACGCAAGAATAATTTTCGGGACGAAAATTCCACTTACAAGGGGATGATGTGACATCCGAGAATTCCAAGGTTAACTTCCGTTAGACAATCTCCGTTAGTTACGTTATAAGTGTTAACTTAGTAACTAATGCTTAAATAGGCCGAATACGTCCACGACCTTTGGTTGATCACCGAACCCGTCCATATGTGCTATGTGTTTATTTATTTATTGTCATTATGTGCAATGTGATTTAAACGCATCATTTAGTATTGATAATAGAATATAAATTGGCCCATTTTGGTTTCCAGCGAAACTACCGGGCGAAACTGTAGATTCACCCGGTAGCCGGCTAAACTGTTTGACTTACATGTGTTCAGAGCCAGTTTCGCTTGGCCAGCAAAACTGTCAGCGAAACTAGCCCCTGATATATATATTTTTATAAAACCCTAGTTACTCCCCATTTGCATCATTTCACACAAAACACACACACTCTCCATCTCTGCTCTCTCGAGAAATCTGGTCAGCTGTGAACCACCAAGAAACCATCATCTCATCTCATCCATTCGGACCCTAGATCGAATCATGAGTCCCAAAACTATTTTTCATGCATTTTCTATGTGTTTTACTTTAAAGCATGCTTAGATCTTCATAGAATCAATTGATCTCCTGATATGATGCTTAGGAATGCTAGAACGATCATAAAGTCTGTAACTTTACGTTTGAAATCAAGCCATAATGAAGATTCATGCTAATTAGGTCATTTTTAGGTTTAAAATGTGTTTTTGGTTATTTGATGATGAAAATCATGTTTAAAGTGTTAAAAAGTTACTGTTTAATGTTGGTAAATGTTTATGCATGCTAAATATTGAATCACATGAAGTATGGAAGCTGTTAGATTGATTTTTAGGCTGATTTGTGAGTTTTCTGCGACCAGCGACACTGTGTGTTCTCTGGGCGAAACTATACAGCGAAATTGTTTGAAAACGCATCCAGCGATACTATGTAGCGAAACTATAGTGTCGCTCGCGAAACTAAGTAGACCTGCTCGAACGAAACTACCGAGCGAACCAACCTGAACGAAAGTTCAAACCAGTTTCGAGCGAAGCTATGCTAGCGAAACTGTGTCATCAGTTTCGAGCGAAACTAGCTAGCGAAACTGTGTCATCGGGCATTACCCAGCGAAAGTGCTGCCCGTACACACAGCGAAACTGTGCAGCGAAACTGCATAGCGAAACTGTAGCGAAACTGTTAGCGAAACTGAGACCAGACCAAAACCCAAACTTGTGCAACTTGTTTGAATGTTATGCTATGACTTACATGATTATTCAATAATGAAACATGCTTTGATTTCTGATTTATGTGAACCCTTGTTTGTGATTGTTAGGGCTGATAATCCGGGATCCTGGCGGCAGCTCAAATGGTTTGGTATCCTTATGCAAGTTCAGGATCCTGGCAGGTTCGAGCATCCTGAATTACAGTTATCAACTAACCCGTTTGTTTTTCCCATGTGTCTTATTACTTGCAGGGTCAAAGAAACGTGTAGATAAGCCTAAAGACTCGGACAAATGATATAGAACGTGGACTAAGTGGTCCACAACGTTCATATTGTCTTAGTTGGGAGAATACCTAAAATATAGGACAGTTGGTTATATTATTTCAGGATGCTCGCCAGAAGCTCAAAGGATCCTGAACTACAGTTATCGATTTAACCGTTACAATTGTCCACGTGCCTTAATTGATTGCAGGTATTAAGGGACGTGTAAATGATGGCTAAAGACTCGGTCAAGGCTTTATGGGACGTGTTGTAACTGACTCCAACGTTCACAAAGACTTGAAGACTCAATCCCTAGTTTTTAGCCTAGTTAGTTAATGCATTTTTGACTATTTAAACTGAGCTCTAGGACACACACAACACACCTTTTTCTTTACACACAATCTTTTCGATTACACTTCTCTGCAACACTTAGAATTCGAGCTCATTTACTTTGTACCAAGTACTTTCGATTATATAAAAGTTTTAGGCGGCAGGTACTTTGAACCGGCCCCCGAGGTTTTTTGCCAGGCTCCTTGAGGATACTCAAGGATACTTGGATTTTCCCTCGTTATATCCTCGTGTCTATTCTAGCAATTACATTTTCATCCTTATTTACATCAAACACGCTACCTCACATACAAAGTTTGATCAACTAATTGCTTAGGCAGTTTTTGACCAAAACAATTTGGCGCCCACCGTGGGGCAAACGGTGTTTGAATTCAGCTAAAAGCCTTGATCTTCTTCCCATAACCAATTCTTGAAAATGTCGACTCAACCAAAGATTACTTCGAAATCTGTTTCGTCCACTAAACCGACTGTGAGCACCGGTCTTCCCCCAATGACGAAGAAAGCAACTGATACTGATGCTAAAAGAACGGAATACCCTACTTTTACTGGTTCTCAAGGTACGTCCACTAACTCTGCTATTTCTAATGATGATCTCTATGTTTTGATCAGGAAGATGAAGGCCCGTGCGGATGAACAAAGCAAAACCAACGAGATAATGATGAAGGAGATCATGGAATTGAAGAAATCTAAGAAACCAGTGGAGGAGATTAGCCCGTTGATGCCAAAATCATTCGGGTTCGACTCTCCGGAAATATCGGAGCAGCCAAAACAGAAAATAAACCCCTTCACTGCTCAAAAATTGGGTGTTGCAACGGCTACTACTGCGAGATTTTCGGGCCCTCAGCAACAGAAGAGTCCCGGAGTGACAGATCTGGGATACTCTGGGTTCTACTCCGAGCAGCCCCTAGAATCTTATTACGGTGGATATGGAAGTCAGCAGCCGCCGAGATGCTCGAGTCAGCAACCATCCGGGTCGCTAAGTCACCGGGTGCCAACGGTATCAATGCAACAACCTGTATCTCAACCACAGCGGTTTGCTGCAACAAACCCTCATGAGCCTTGGAGTCAGCAGTCAGCAATGCCTACTCCTCAAATGCTTCAGGGATCATCATCTCAGCCATTCCAACAATATCGGAGCCGCTTCCGAGCTGCTCAAGATCCTCAAGGGTCCTTGTTTTCTTATCCTACTGTCTCTGCAGGTGCAATCCCAGGTTCATCTCAAGAAATGCATGAGGGAGACTTCATCCCCATGCAAGTGGAGACTACGACTGAGCCAACCGTCGTTAGAGATACTGGATATGGACCTCAAATCCCTCTACAAACTTCCAGGGCTGGTAACAACTTTGATAATTATTATACTAACCCTAACCAAGGAATTGTGCAGGATGCAGGTATTGACCCCGTCATCGCCAGGGAACTTCAGAGATTGAAAGACATGATCTCAAGTGTTCCTGGTGTTATTCGTCCAATTCCTGAAGTGCCAGCGGGCAGCCACAGGATATCCAGATTTGCATGGCCCATCTGTGACGTAGAGATACCGAAAAGATTTCAGACCCCCAACATGAAACTCTACGATGGAACCACAGATCCTGAGGAGCACGTGGCACAATACAGGGAGCGAATGGAGATCAACCCCATTCCTGCAAACATCAAAGAAGCTTGCTTATGCAAGGGATTTGGTTCAACACTGACAGGACCAGCCTTGAAATGGCTACTCAGTATCCCTCCTAACACTATTACTTCTTTTCCCCATTTGGTTAACTTGTTTAATAACCAGTTTTCTTGCAGCAGGAGCTTTGAGAAGCTCACTGGTGACTTGTACAGGATAGTTCAGAAGCCCAGTGAATCCCTAAGGGATTATGTGGCCAGATTCGGTCGAGAAGCTCTAGATATCCCTAACCTAGATATGGCTGCAGCTGTGGAAGCTTTCAAAATGGGGATTAGAGGGGATTCCCGCTTTTATGATGATTTGGTTATGACTCCTTGCAGGAACCTTGATGAAGTCAGGACAAGAGCACTAAGATTCATCAGATTGGAAGATGACAAGAAGGTCCAAAAGAGAGGTGATGAATCATTAGGCAGGAAAACAGATTCTCCCGCAAAGCAACAACGAACAAAACCCTATTACAGAAATGATAATTCTAGGGTCAATGCAATTGAAGATGAAGACGACGAAGAAGATTTCCCAAAGGTATCTGATTACTGTTTTTCTGTTGACACAAGTGGTGTGTTGTGTGCCTTGCAGGATCTAGGTGACAGAGCCAGGTGGCCAAGAAAATCGGATAAGCAAGGATCATGGAAAGACAAGTCTAAATGGTGTGCTTACCACGAAGATTTCGGGCACTTAACGGATGACTGCATAGCACTTCGGAAGGAAATCAGTTACCTGCTCAGCAAAGTGCACCTCAAAGAGTTGTTTGGCAGAAAGAGAAGCAAAACTCAAGAAGCTGCTGAGCTGCCCAAAAGAGCGCAATCACCACCAGCAGATGCCAAAGTGATCAACTTCATCTCCGGAGGATCTGACATATGTGGAGCCTCTTTCTCATCAGCAAAAAGACATGCCAAGGAGGCTAAAATGGATCAAGGCAGTCGACCAAAGAAGAATGCAATATTGACTGAAGACAAAGTCATTTCTTTTGACGAAACTGATAAGCAGGACATCCAGGATCCTCATCATGACAGTCTGGTAATTACATTATGTATTGCTAACCATTATGTTCGCAGGATCCTGATAGACAATGGCAGTTCAGTCAACATTATTCAATTGGACGTGCTTAAGAAGATGAGCATTCCCGAAGAAGAGATAATTCCAAGATCCTCAGTACTAGTAGGATTTAGCGGAGAAACCAAGCATACGGTTGGAGACATCAGACTTCCTGTTTACGTAGAAGGAGTCAATTCCATGCAGAAATTCTGCGTTATTGATTCCCTGCCATATTGCAATGTAATCTTGGGAAGGCCATGGATCCATGACATGAAAGCAGTTCCATCTACCTATCATCAATGTGTGAAGCTTCCCACACCTTGGGGAGTTGTAAGAATACTAAGTGATCAACAAGAAGCCAAAGACTGCTACACTTCTGCTATGAAGAACACTATCAAGTCAAAGCCAGCATAGCAATTAAAGAAACCAGCACGAAGAGTTCAGATGACAAAGGAATTGGAGACCAAAGAAGTTCAACTCAATCCTGAAGATCCTGAAATCAAAGTGCTGGTAGGAACAAATATTCCTGAGGATACTGAGGAGCAGCTCGTGAGCCTCTTAAAGTCCAGAGTCACAACATTTGCATGGAAACATGAAGACATGACAGGTATATCTAAAGATATTATTACTCATAAACTTGGTATAGATGAATCTTTCAGGCCAATACATCAGAAGAGAAGGAAGTTCGCTCCTGAGAGAAACGTCATAATCCAAGAGGAAGTTGACAGGCTGCTCAAATCAAGAATGATCAGAGAAGTTAAGTATCCTCGCTGGTTGGCTAATGTGGTGGTAGTCCAAAAGAAGAATGGTAAGTGGAGGGTATGTGTAGACTACACAGACCTAAACAAGGCCTGTCCAAAAGACCCATTCCCTCTACCACATATTGATTCTATGGTGGACGCGACTGCCGGGCACGAGATGTTGACCTTTATGGATGCATCTTCGGGCTTTCAACAAATTCAAATGGAACCATCAGATCAGGAAGACACGGCCTTCATGACTCCCACAGGTATTTATTGTTATATTGCAATGCCTTTTGGTTTACGAAATGCAGGTGCTACATACCAAAGGCTAGTCAACATGATGTTTAAAGACAAGCTGGGGGACACCATGGAAGTATACATCGATGATATGGTGGTGAAATCGAAAAAAGCGAAGGACCACCCTAGAGATCTTGAAGCTGCTTTTGATATCCTAGACCAATTCAACATGAAATTGAATCCTTCCAAGTGCCATTTCGGAGTAAAAGCCGGCAAGTTCTTAGGCTTTATGGTTACTGAAAGGGGAATTGAAGCCAGCCCCGAGCAGATACAAGCTATTATAAACTTGAAGTCTCCAACAAATGTTAAAGAAGTTCAAAGACTGACTGGAAGAGTAGCAGCTCTTAACAGATTCATATCAAGATCTTCCGAAAAGAGCAAAGAATTCTATGACATATTGAAGAAGAACAAAAAGTTCGAATGGGGTGAGAAGCATGAAGCAGCTCTGAGCTCCTTGAAAGAATATTTGTCATCCGCTCCGCTTCTGATGCAACCAGTTAAAGGCGAGCCACTGTCTCTCTATCTAGCAGTTTCAGGCAGCTCAGTAAGTGCTGTGCTTGTGAAGGATCATGAGGGGCAGCAGCATCCAGTATACTATGTAAGCAAAACATTGCTAGATGCTGAAACCAGGTATTCTTATTTAGAAAAATTGATTTTAGCCCTTGTCATGGCTTCTCAAAAGTTAAGACATTATTTTGAAACTCATGTTATTTATGTGAAAACTAACTATCCTATTAAGTGTGTCTTAAGAAAGCCAGAGATGTCTGGAAGAATGGCGAAATGGGCAGTTAAATTAAGTGCCTATGACATCATATATGAACCAAGAACAGCGATCAAGTCACAAGCCTTAGCAGACTTTGTGGCTGATTTCAGCAGCGACATACTGCCAGAAGTTGAACTAGAAGTCAAGCAGCTCGAAGAAGCTTCAGGCAGCTGGGTCTTGTATACAGATGGAGCATCTAATGTTAGAGGTACAGGATTGGGTGCGCTACTGAAATTGCCACAGGGGGACATTATCCCTCTATCTATCCACTGTGAATTCAAGGCTACTAATAATGAAGCCGAATACGAAGCTTTAATTGCAGGATTACAACTCGCTAAAGATATGGGTATCCAACACATTCAAGTTTTTATTGATTCCTTGTTATTAACTAACCAATTTAATGGATCCTATGTAGTGAAAGGCGAAAGGCTAACCAAATATCTAGACCTTGTAAAACAATTAGCATTATCCTTTGAATATTGCAGCATATCACAGGTACCTAGAGAAGAAAACGCAGAAGCTGATGCTTTGGCAAATTTAGCATCATCTTTAAGGATCCCAGAAGGTGTCAAGATTCCCATAACTCACATCCTGACACCGGCAATTGAAGAACAAGAAGTTAATGATGTTACAACAGATAAAGATCAAGAAATGACAGACTCTCAGGATCCTCAAGAATCCTGAACCTATCCTATCAGGAGATTTATTCAAGAAGGAGAAATCCCCAAAAACGAGAACTCTAGACTCTTCCGAACAAAGGTAATTCCATATTCAATAATAAATGGTATCTTATATAAGAAATCTCTTGCAGGACCATATTTGAGATGCCTCGAGCAGCCTGAAGCACTTGAAGTACTCCAGGATATTCATGAAGGCGATTGTGGCAATCACACTGGGGGCAGATCACTATATTCAAAAGTATTAAGAACAGGATACTACTGGCCCACCATGAAGAAGGATGCTATGGCCTTTGCTCAGAAGTGTGATGCATGTCAGCGGCACGGCAACATCCTCCATCAGCCTGCTGAGCCGCTCCATTCAATATCATCTCCATGGCCGTTCATGAAATGGGGAATGGATATAGTTGGTAAGCTGCCTGTAGCACCTGGAGGAAAAGTCTTCATGCTGGCTATGACAGACTACTTTTCTAAGTGGATTGAAGCCGAAGCTTTTGTTCAAGTTAGAGAAAAGGAAGTAATTTCCTTTATCAAAAGGAATATCTTAACAAGATTTGGAATTCCATCAGAAATAGTGTGCGACAATGGATCTCAATTTATTGGAAAAAGGACAACAAGTTTTTGTGAGGCATGGGGCATCAAGATGGTAACTTCAACTCCCATACATCCACAAGCTAACGGCCAAGCAGAATCGAGCAATAAGATTATCATCAATAACCTCAAGAAGAAGCTAGGAGACAAGAAAGGAAAATGGGCTGAAGAGCTACCTTTCGTATTATGGGCTGACAGAACGACCTCCAAGAATGCTACTGGTCGAACACCATTTTCCTTGGTGTTTGGATCCGAAGCTGTAATTCCTACTGAGATGGTGATGCCAACTGCGAGAACAAGCTGCCGGGATTTTGAAGCAAACAAGCAAGAGCTCCTTGAAGATCTTGAAACAATTGAAGAAATCAGAGACCTTGCAAAATTTAGGATGGCAGCATACCAGCAAAAGATAGCCAAATCTTATAACAGGAATCTCAGAATCAGAAGATTTCAAGTAGGAGATCTGGTACTCAGGAAAGCTTTTCAAAATACAACCAATCCGGCACATGGGAAACTCGCGCCTAAATGGGAAGGACCCTACCTGGTGGATTCAGAAGCTGGAAAAGGAGCATACAGGCTAGCTACCGTGGAAGGTGAGCTGCTCCCAAGAGCTTGGAATGCAATTCATCTGAAGTTATATTTTATGTAAGTTCTCTTTGGACCCTTTGAGCATATCAGAGAATCCTTGTCCAAACTTCGAGAACTTCAGGAATGATTTTTACCTTTATTTCATTTTCACATTATTATCTTTGTGGAATGTGTACTGACTTAGGCATCGGAGGGGTGTTAGCAAAACTAACACCCACCCCTCACCGAGCCTTGAAGTGTTTTGTAGGTGCTCCGAGCGTCCTACCATAAGCTAGAGGCTGATCACCTCTTCTAAGTCTAAAGCATTCTGAATGCTGTCAAAAGGTTTAGGAGGTTTTCACCTTCTCGTTCACTAATGGGAATCGCCAGGAGCGCAAGACCCTCGCCAGGAGCGCATGATGGTGGCCTGTGGTTCAAGGTGGTGCGACTAGTCCATCTAAGGGTGGCTGATAATTTCATCACTGTTGGCCATAGAGTGCACTTCAAAATGGATGGCAGACGTGTCATCTCAAAGATTCTAAGGTTTTTGGCATTTTCATGTCAACAAAGGTTTAGACATATTCGTGTCTCTCAAGTTTTGGGCTTGACCCCAGTTGGCTTAGTCCCAAGTAATTTTTAGCTTGTCCTCAGAATAACACAGGTTTTTAATGTTCTCACATTAACTAAGGTTTAGGCACTTTCGTGTCTCTCAAGTTTTTGGGCTTGACCCCAGTTGGCTTAGACCCAAGACTTATAAAGCACTTCGTACCTCAGAAGACAAGGTTGGGCTTGACCCCTGTTTGACTTGTTCCTAAATGCTCAAGACTTATTCTCAGATTCATCGGAATTTCATCTTAAGGATTCCTAAGGATCCTCATGGATCCTGGTTATCTCGACAGTTGGATTACTTTTGAACAGGTGATGTTGGTACTGCCTATATTGCATGTTCTTATTACTAACCAAGTATTGGCTAACATCATGGTTTGTTAACATTGACAAAGTTTTATGGGCTTTAGAATTTTTAAACTAAGCATCCTGTCGGATCATCATTCAAACATTTTTTCAAAATAACTAAAAACATACACACCATGATGATCAAAATACTACTAAGTCATATATATGCAGGAAATACAAAAAGAGTAATCGACAGGGTTCCGACTGATGTATGGGGAAGACAACAACGTGGAGTTATTTATGGGGAAATCACATGAGAAGTTGCATTGCTATCAAATCAGGAGCTAACGAGCCACCTCCGTAATTATTTCAAGAGATGACGTTGAGTTTGAATTTTTACAGCCGTCTTCTTGGTCGACAACTGTTAAAATTCAGGGGCAATTGTTAGGGCTGATAATCCGGGATCCTGGCGGCAGCTCAAATGGTTTGGTATCCTTATGCAAGTTCAGGATCCTGGCAGGTTCGAGCATCCTGAATTACAGTTATCAACTAACCCGTTTGTTTTTCCCATGTGTCTTATTACTTGCAGGGTCAAAGAAACGTGTAGATAAGCCTAAAGACTCGGACAAATGATATAGAACGTGGACTAAGTGGTCCACAACGTTCATATTGTCTTAGTTGGGAGAATACCTAAAATATAGGACAGTTGGTTATATTATTTCAGGATGCTCGCCAGAAGCTCAAAGGATCCTGAACTACAGTTATCGATTTAACCGTTACAATTGTCCACGTGTCTTAATTGATTGCAGGTATTAAGGGACGTGTAAATGATGGCTAAAGACTCGGTCAAGGCTTTATGGGACGTGTTGTAACTGACTCCAACGTTCACAAAGACTTGAAGACTCAATCCCTAGTTTTTAGCCTAGTTAGTTAATGCATTTTTGACTATTTAAACTGAGCTCTAGGACACACACAACACACCTTTTTCTTTACACACAATCTTTTCGATTACAATTCTCTGCAACACTTAGAATTCGAGCTCATTTACTTTCTACCAAGTACTTTCATCATATAAAAGTTTTAGGCGGCAGGTACTTTGAACCGGCCCCCGAGGTTTTTTGCCAGGCTCCTTGAGGATACTCAAGGATACTTGGATTTTCCCTCGTTATATCCTCGTGTCTATTCTAGCAATTACATTTTCATCCTTATTTACATCAAACACGCTACCTCACATACGAAGTTTGATCAACTAATTGCTTAGGCAGTTTTTGACCAAAACAATGATCAACCATCGGTGTCGTGTGCCAGTATGTCGTGTCATAGTTCCAACGTGCTATGTTATGGGCCATAGTGACGTAAGTTAAATATTAGACACAAACTAATACTTAAGACCTAAACGTGTTCCTAGGTCTTCGTTAAGCAAACAATATTTGGATTACTTAGCAAGTGTAGCAGTGCAACCAAAGGTGAGTGTCACTAACCCATTTACCGTGAACCCGTTTGGGTCACACTGAATAACTTAATGAAAAACAATGCTGACAACCTTATGAGTGCTATGCACCTCTCTGATGAACTTGAACTTAGGAGTGCTTGGCACCCACTTGATGAACTTGAAGTGTTTTATGGGAGACACTTGTGAAATACTCAAACAACTATTTCTAAAACGAAACTGAAAATGTTTTCGGGATTCATGAGAACCCAAAGTGAACCGTTTTAATATGGCTAGTGTAGGTTAAAGTCTAAACCACATGATATCACATGATTTCTAAGGATTGCCTTATAACTGAAAAAGTCCTCAACTTAATTGTACCATTAATTGTAAAGCAAGGGGATGTTGGGTAGATCTACTGGAGTTTGACAAACTCCGCCTTGTGACACGGGAAGTGCACGGAGGTACAATATCATCCTATCTGACCGTGATCCCGAGAGGACACGGGGGAGGCAAAGCCGCGATGACGTAGGTCCGCAAAAGAAAATAGATGATGGCACTGCCACTACGAAAACTATCAGTCAGCTTTGGTACAAACTTCCTTAGTGCATGGAACAACGGATTAGCTACCCGCGATATCGGTTGAGCACTTTAACTATACAAAACTAGTACATACCCGATGACGTATGTTACGGACATTACTTTTTCAAAACCACAATACTATGATATCACTAAGCATTGCTTTTCACAAACAAATATTTCATAAGTATATGTTGACACGATTATAATTATGAGACCGGGCCACTGCATGACAAGTCCACCGTGAACTCACCAACCGTTAGGTTGACACTTGCGTGGTTTAAACTTTTGCAGATCGCTGAGGAGTATCCGGAGCGGGTTGGCATGGCACGTGAAGACAATTTTTAATTCTATTTAGACTTAATTGGGAATTTAAAACACTGATTTGTAAAGCACGTGGTTAGTGCTAAGATAATATTTTTCCGCTGCGTATTTTGAGACTTTACTTTATGAAATATGTTTGGACTTTACTCTGATTCGTTTAGTATTTGTAACTAATGGTTGTGGTCCTGGTTTGCTCGCACCCCTTAACGGTATAAACTCCGTTAGTGGTTATTTGGGGGTGTGACACCGACCGTCCACTGTGTAACCCGTGCACACCATCACACTCGTAATCAATTTTTGACCAAGAAACCCACATCAATCGACTGATTTCACGTGGTTTCGTCGGACTATTCACAGTTCTTGTGATTTTTGTTCACTCGTGATCATCTTCATTTTTTTGTTACGATTCGAGTCGATTTCTTGAGTTTAAAAGCCGTTGTTGCGATTGTTAATCGAAAAAGGTAGTGATAGATGTCCATTTTACATGTTTGATGGGTTTTAATGCCTTTCCAAGGTTTTCGCAGGTTCGAAAATGGCGGACTCGACGTTTACGATCGTCGAGAGGTTGAAGACGACCTTTGGTGTTTACAATCCAAGTTTACGATCCATTGATTACGATCCTCAGCGTTTACGATCGGGCTTAGGGTTTTATCGAAAGTTTCTGACTGGACTTATTGTTTCCGACTGGACTTTGTTTGACCCGATCGTGAACCCATCTTCGAATCGTAAACCCGAACAGTGGATCGCAAACACACTTGTTTTTTAATTTGTGATTCGAAATCAAATTCTTTTCTTGAAAGTTTAAATTGAGATTTTTTGAATTTAACAAGTTAAATGTGATAATCAATTGAACTTCAAGATGATGTTAACAAACATAATTGCTTTTTGATGAGGATAAACCTGATGCATTTGTCTCGTTTTCTCAGATGGCAGAAGATATGCTTGACGAAGAGATACACTTTGAGAGAGATCACTGTATCCCAGCCTATCTTGATGACCCTCCAGAGAGACATATGCAGTTATTCTACTCTTTGGTGGCAGGACTGAACGTCTGCAAAATAAATCATGCTCTTAGAACAAGCGTGTTTATAGATGAGCAGCTTGTCAGAGAATTCTGGGGAACTGCAAGAGCAAATGCAGACAAAGCAAGGATCACTGCAACCATTCAGAATAGACAAATTGAGATTCTTGAGGAAGACATTCGCCAGGGTTTGAATATCGATGATAAAGCTGAAGATACAATGGAGTATTCAAAGACCGTTGTGTTAGAAGGTGCTCAGTCCTTGGGGTATGAAGGAAAATTCCCTCCCATTTTCAAGAAGCTACTGCCGCACTACTGGAGGTGTTTGGCTCACTACATGCAGAAATCCTTCTTGGGGAAGAGAATAAGTTTTGACCAGCTGAACAAGGAACATGGGACAACATTCGTTGCACTGGCCTTGGACTGGGACTTCAAATTTTCAAAGATGATGCTGTTGGATTGGATTGGTAATGTTGATTTGAGCGCCAGAGAACAATTTCTTATGACGCCAAGGTTTGTACAGATGGTGGTTATGAAGAAATATCCAATGATTCAAGAAAAGATTGAGAAGCTGGATATCAAATTTATGGATAGCAGTGTGTTCGGGTTGCAAACCCAAGATAGAAAGGGAAAGAATAGCTTTCAAAGGAGGCTTAAATGGTCTAAAAGAGGTGCATTCCCTGAAGTTCCAAGGGAAGAAGATCAAGAAGAATTTGATTCTGAGCCAGAAGTGCATCCTGTCAATGTGTCTGTTGCTGAAGACCATGATGTGATAGCAACTGTTCCTGTGAATGTTCGGGGAGAAACAGAGGACAAACCTTCAGATGAAGAAAACATGATGGATGACATTTTCCCTGAACATGAGAATCTGAATAACGATATCTATGGGGATCTAGGGCCCATTAGCCACAAGAGAACGAGGGATGACTTAAACTCCTCTTCTAGCAGTGGCTCAATTCCACAGGAGTTAGATGCTCATTTTACAGTGAATGATGTACTTGTAGAACCTATTCCTGTGCGTGTACCCTCACCAAGAAAGAGAGTTGATCCTAGATCCATCGGGTTTAAGTTTCAGAAGATAAGCTCAAGGGTGATGGTGATTGAACCCAGAGGTGCAAATGTTCAGGATGAGAATGTGACTGAACCGACAAATATTGAAAGCTCAACTCAAGCTGATGTCCAAGCTAATGTTCAAGAACCAACACCAATGCAGACTGAAAGTGCTATTCAGAATGAACATAGCCCAGTTCATGATGAAAGGCAATTCTTTGATGTGGATAACATGTTTGTTGAGCCAAGTCCGGTGAGAATAAACCTATCTACTGAATTAAGCCAGCCCCCAGTCATTCCAAGCTTTCGTCCGTACCAAGCGCTTGTTGAAGAACTTGCACAAGCTAGAGAACTCCCTGTCGACCTCAGGATAAGTCATGATCCTCAAATCAGCTACCTTGTGTCTCAAAACAGGAAGAGAGAGGGGGAGATAAAAGAGCTTAAAGAAGAAAACAAGAGGTTGAAGGAGAAGGAAAGCAAGAATGAAGCCAACATTGGATTCCTATACGTAGCTTTCTATGATCTAAGAAAGAAACTTGAAGACGTGCAGAAGTCTGGTAGCCTTAGTGCTCAGGGTGCCCTAGGACAGAGTTCTTCTCAAGGTACTGAAACTGCTGATATAGTGCATGAGATGAAGGAGATGACACCATAGTAATATCTGACTATGCTCGAGGAGGAAGAATCATCTCAAAAGCACCGGAAAATCATGACAACTGGTTCAAGGATTTCTACCAGGGTCCTCCCCCCACTCTGTACTCAATTGATGTGGGTGTAAGCGAAATCGACAAAAGGGGGAGCCGTGAACCTATTATGTGCTGGCACTATGATGGTGAGAAGAACTGTTTGCGGTAATTAGAGATGGGTACAGTCCAGTGGAGTACTACAGAACAAGAGGCCAATTTCACTCCTGGACAGAACCAGAAATCAGAAATTTGCTGAGGGCATCGTATATAAACAGATGGATGAGTTCTCAAGGAGATCAAGTTCGTGACAACCTGATGAGCCATTTGGCAGAAAACTTTGTGAACTTTGAGCTCAAACAAGTCAGATGGATTGAAACTGGAACTGACCCTGTAATAGGAGAGCCCGTCGGAGAAGTAAGGCGACCACCCACCAAAAGAACTAGAGTGATAAATATGTTGGAAGAAATTGAAGATGGCACGTTAATGAAAGACTTCGACAACTGGTTTTATGATCCAACAACACACGAGGTGGTGGTGGTCTGCAAGAAGATGAGAGAATTCCGCTTCTATGATCCGGTTGATCTGCTGAGGTTTGGTGAACGTGATATCAAGCTCCTCGCCTCCCAACCTATTCTCGGTGATGAGAATTGTTTTGGCTAAAAATTACTTAAGCAAATTTAGTAAAACTTGAACCAAATAAGATTGTGAGGTTTGGTGCCTAGGATTAAGATACGAAAACTGTTTGTAAAAATCCTGGGACAACAACTGGATTCCAGGGACAAAAAACAAAATCCTGGGTAAAAATGTAAGTTTAGTTGCGAAATCGATTAAGAAAGCTAATAACACAAATGAAGCCTTGAATGCAAGTAGGAACACCGAGAATTTTACTAGGGAAAAGCCCTTAGCCCTTAGATGTCTCTAAGGCGCCACCGGCATAAAAACCCCGGGTAGCGATAACACACGCTACCAATTTATTGATCACGTAAACGTTTCATTACAGTGAGTATGCAGAGAATAAAGTACGAGAATACAATGAGTAAAGCTCGAATGAGCTGAAAACTTAGTCTAAGTGTCCTATATATACTCCTAGATCTTCAACAACTTGTCCGATATTTCAGGGATCTCCTCTTCAACGTCTCTTTCAGTTGGTTGACCGAGTTTCCAGCTAACTGACTTTGACCACGTGCGAAATAAGTCTTTAGCTTGTTTTATGCGACCGTTAGTAGACTTCGTCAACCTGTCCTTGATCAGATATAGACACACAAACCGTTAGTAACAATGCCCTAGCATGCAGGGTCATTTCCACATGTTGGGTCATCTATAAAATAAGGGTAACCCTGGATTATGCACATTTTAAATCATAATAATATAGATTAAAATGAATGTAAACTTCCCTGAATAAAGTCGACATCCTGGGTCATCACTTTACTATTGACACATTCAGGGTCACCGAACATTACCTGCCAAATACAGCTGTGAAAATTTCAAATTTTGGGTCAAATCGGCCCTTGTTTCGATCGTGTCCGTTAAATGAGGATCCGTTGCGCCACGTCGTGGGATCGTGTCCCATCACCTCTACAACTTCTAACCTCCTTTAAATGCGCCATTAACCTTTCTTTTTTCTCACGTCAGTTTCTTCGAGAGCAAAGCTTTAGATCAACACCTCCGGCCTTCGGTCCTTTCCGATCAGGTAATTTTTCCCCTGATTTCTTTCTTTTCTTCTTACGTTGCTATGACTTGTAAGAAAATCCAGTCGGAAACGGTGGCCAAAGAGACCGCGATCGAGGATTTCCTCAACCAGAAGTATCTGCAAGCTCCGGAAACGGAAACCTGCAACTTCTCCGACGCCGACATTACCTGTTTGTTGGCGTCCGGTCTCCTTCCTGACGGCGCCGAGGTTAGGCCCTTTGACAGGAGACTTAGGTCGGATTTCTGTTCTGCAACCTGGGTCTGCTTTCCTTTCACTCCTTTCTCCATGGGGCTTTCATATCCTTTCACTGGGTTAGTGGCTGAATTCTTCGAAGCTACCGGCCTTGCCTACGCCCAGACTCTTCCCATTGCATGGAGAATTTTGGGTACCCTTGACCGCCTGAACAGGGAGTTTGATTCCCTGGTTGGGTTGCCTAAGTTGTCCCTGGGCTATGAACTGAAGTCCCATGGCAGCAACCGATACTTGTTCAAGGCTCTGAACAAGGGTACTCAGATGATTCCTCGGGCTTCATACCATGAAGAATGGAAGGGGAGGTTCTTCTTTGTGAAGAGGTCGACCATCCCGGGAGGAATGGATCTTCCGATTAGGTGGAGAGTAGAGGGTAGGTCCTCACCTGCATTAGGAATTAGGGTTTCAATTTTTAATATACATGTTTAATGAAAACTGACCTTGAATTTTTCTGTTTTGCAGTGCCTAGCTTGAGTTCCATTGGCCCTGTGAATCCAAGGACGTTCGAGAGGTTCGAGACCTTCTTGACCATCACTGAAGAGGATCGCGAGTTCAAGGTTGACCCTGATCAAGTTGCTTCTTCCTGCTCCCATAGCATGTCGAGTTGTAAGTATCCTGGGACCCTGCCTTTTAGACCTAGGATTTTCCCTGGATTCTGCTAACTTTTTATGCTTTTTGTTTCTTAGCTGCTGCTGCTGTGAACCTTGAAGAGGTGGATCTTGACGCCTATCTGCTGAGTGATGATGACTTCCAAGTCCTGGCCACCGTAAAATCCGAGCCTCCATCGGTCCCCAAAGCTCCTCCCTCCAAGACCTCGGGCACCAAGCGCAAAACCAGGGCCGCCAGCTCCGCCATATCACTGCAGCCCCTGGAGAACATGGATGCCGCTGGGCTACTTTCACACGCTGAGGCCATCTCTCGCCAAGTAAGTAAATCCTGGGTACCCCTGAATTTTCCTGCATAGTTAGTCTATTCAGAGTTTAAATTGTTAATCAACTTACCTTTGCATGCAGATTGCTGGGCGATTCTTTGAACTGGTCCAGGCCGCTGAGAGGCGTGCCCAGGATGCTGAATCCTTAGCCAGGAAGGAGGTCGCCACCCTGAAGAAGGAATTGAGCTTGACCAAGATCGTTGCTGATAAGAACCTAGGGCTGGTGCAGGAGCTGGAGAAGAGGGCTGTTGAGGTGCGGGCTGAGCATGAGGCTGCGCTGGTTGCAAAGGGTGATGAGGGTAGGTTGATAGCCCGCATCTCGCTCCTCCAGTGCAGGTTGAAGATGGCGAAGGAGGCCAGGGACCTGGGGTTTCAGAACCCCAATTGGGATGTGTCCGACTGGGCAAACAAGCTGCGCAACCTAGGCGCTACCATCCCCGCAGGGTGTGACCCTGAAGCTGGCCCTGGATCCAGCAAAAGCACCCCATCCAAGGGCTCTGCTGGTCATGCCATGGACATCGACCAGCCCAAGGGAGGAGAGCAGCCGGCCCAGGACCCTAAGGCAGCAGAGAAGGCAGCGGAGGAGGAGGAAGCGAAGGAGATGACCCAGGATGATGCTTGAAGGTTGCTGGTCGTCTTCTTCTTGTTTTTATGTTTGTTTTAGTGGTCTGTTTAAAACAATTTTAATTTTTTGTTTGTGATGTAACCGGTTGATGTTCCCCGGTTTAAAACAATATGCCCCACCCCCGGATTTGTAATCTGGGGCTTTGACATGCCCCGCCCTGGGGTGGCCGGAGTCTTTCCCGGACCCAGGGTGTTTGCTTTTGCTTTTATGATTGTGTTTGAGATATTTGAAATCATACTAGGGTTTACCTTAGTATTCCTGGGTTGCCCCTAGGATTTAGGATTCCTCGTAGCTTTGGTAGACTTGTGAATGTTCCCCTGTTATATGAACACAAAGATTAGAATTAACTAGCCAAGTAGTTAATTTGCTTAGGTTTTAACCGTCATGACCCTGGAATAATAATCCTGGGCCACTAGGCAGTCTCTTGAGTTATTTCTGGGGTCATGCCCGGTGCCGTACTGGCGAACTAGGGATTTCCTCTTAGTCGTACTGACTGGCTAGGGCATGTCCTCGGAGTCTTAAGTTGGTACGTTAGCACCAATCCATCTTGAAAACGCGTTAATCGTTTTAAACCTTAGGAGATCCGCATATGTCCCTGGATTGGGAGGTTGCCACCAATGCTGTTAACACGGATGATCCCACAATCCCAGGGTTTCATACTTGGATCACGTGCGTCTCGGGCGAGGCAAAAATTGCCACGTGCGTCCCGGGCGAGGCGTGATAGCCTATATTCGGTTGGAGGATGCTCAGTCCTCAAACCTTAGGAATGGGTTTAGGCCTTACCCATACGGAAGCGAGATGGCCAGTCTCAAACTTAGGAGATATACGCTGATTGTCGATTGGCTTGGAGTACGCTTTGTTCCATGTACCTTGAATTTCTGAGCATCCTGCATTTTGGGTGCCCTGAATCCTGGGATACCCTGGATTCTGAGTAACCCAATTGACGAAACATAGATCTTAGCGTATTCAGGGTGGTGAATAATAATTAATGCAACATGTAACTGATGTTAATAAATGAATAATGAAGGTAAAACATATAAAGGGATAAATGAAATAAATTAAGTGAGAGGAACTGACCTGGATTTGCAGCATTAATTTAAAATCAAACACATACCTGGGTGGCCGAATCCTGGGACAGGTAGCCTTACATGAAATACGCCTTCAAGTGTATCGCATTCCAAGGTCGTGGTAATAGTTCTCCTTCCATATTAGCTAGCCAATATGCCCCCTTACCAGCCTCAGAGTCAATTAAGTAGGGACCTTCCCATTTAGGAGCCAACTTACCATCCCCTGGATTTGTTGTGTTCTGAAATGCCTTTCTAAGGACTAGATCTCCCACTTTAAACCTCCTGATCCTCACATGTTTGTTGTAAGTCTTGGAAATTCTTTGTTGGTAGGCTGCCATTCTCCAAGCTGCTTGATCTCTTAGTTCATCCAAGGTATCCAAGTCTTCAACCAGGGACTGATCATTCGAATCCTGGGTCTGAGAGCTGACCCTGAATGTTGGGACCACCATTTCGGTTGGGATAACTGCTTCAGTACCAAAGACCAAGGAAAATGGGGTTTGGCCTGTGGCGTTCTTGGAGGTAGTCCTGTCTGCCCATAGTGCCAAGGGTAGCTCTTCTGCCCATCTTCCTTTCTTTTCTTTCAATCTTTTCTTCAAGTTGTTTATTATAATCTTGTTGCTTGATTCAGCTTGACCATTGGCTTGAGGATGCACTGGCGTCGACGTTATCATCTTTATGCCCCAGGATTCACAGAATCCTGTGGTTCTACTCCCAATAAACTGGGACCCGTTATCACAGACAATCTCAGATGGTACTCCAAATCTTGTTAGGATGTTTCTTTTAATAAAGGATATGACTTCTTTTTCCCTGACTTGGACGTATGCCTCAGCTTCAATCCATTTTGAGAAATAATCTGTCATGGCTAGCATGAATACCTTTCCTCCAGGGGCCTTGGGTAATTTTCCAACAATATCCATTCCCCATTTCATGAAGGGCCAGGATGCTGGAATAGGATACAACGGTTCTCCAGGCTGGTGAGGTACATTGGCGTGTCTTTGACAGGCGTCACATTTCTGGGAGAAATCCTGAGAATCCTTCCTCATGGTAGGCCAATAGTACCCTGTTCTTAGAATCTTGGACATTAAGGACTTGCCCCCTGTATGGTTTCCACAATCGCCTTCGTGGATATCCTTGAGAACTTCCTGGGCCTCATCCTTCTCCAAGCACCTCAGATATGCACCTGCAAAAGATTTTCTGTACAATATGTTTTTAATAATCACGTACCTGGCTACTCTTACTCTGAATGCACGGGCATCCTTCTCGTTCCCTGGAATAGTACCATCCTGCAAATACTGAATAATTGGTCTGGTCCAGGATTCCTCTTGGGTTGAAGAATCCTGGGTACTGGATACCAGGATTTTTTCTGCTGTGTCAGAATCCTGGGTATCTGTACCCTGGTCTATAGCTGGTGTTAGTACATGAATTATAGGAATATGGGTGTCTTCAAGAGCCTTGAATACTGAACCTAAGTTTGCCAATGCATCTGCTTCAGCATTCTCCTCCCTTGGTACTTGTTGGATATTAAAATTTTGAAAATCCTGGGACATTCTTTTTACCACCTCCAAGTATTTGATTAATTTCTCTCCTTTAGCTGCATAAGACCCATTAAAATGGTTAGCTAAAAGAAGAGAATCAACGTATACCTGGATGTGCTGAATTCCCAAGTGTAATGCTAAGTGTAACCCAGCAATTAGGGCCTCATACTCCGCTTCATTATTAGTCGCTTGAAATCCACATCTGACAGCCTGGGGTATCATGTCCCCCTGTGGCGATTTCAGTACAATTCCTAGGCCTGTCCCCCTGATATTTGATGCTCCATCAGTGAACAAGGTCCAGCACCCTGAAATTTCTTCTTGTTGAAGCTGCTGGAATTCATGGTCCGCTTCTTGTTGTATGTCAGTACTGAAATCAGCCACAAAATCAGCTAGAGCCTGGGATTTTATAGCTGTTCTGGCCTCGTAGATCAGATCATACGCACTTAGCTTCACCGACCACTTAGCCATTCGACCTGACATTTCTGGTTTTCTCAAAACAGACTTTATTGGATAGTTAGTTCTAATATGAATTGTATGAGTTTCAAAATAGTGTCTGAGTTTAGTAGATGCCATACATAGGGCTAATATAAGTTTTTCAAGGTGTGAGTACCTGGATTCAGCATCAAGTAAGCTTTTACTTACGTAATAAACAGGATGTTGCTGACCTTCTGCATCCTTGGTCAGGACTGCACTTACCGTATTCCTGGAAACTGCTAAATACAGGGACAGGGGCTCCCCTGGATTAGGCTTCATCAGCAAGGGTGCCGTGGACAAGTATGTTTTCAAATCCTGGAACGCCTTCTCGTGTTCTTCCTTCCACTCGAATTTCTTGTTCTTCTTTAGGATGTCATAGAATTCCCTGCATCTTTCCGAGGATTTTGATATAAATCTATTCAGGGCAGCAATTCTACCTGTAAGTCTTTGAACGTCTTTGGTGCTGGATGGTGATTGTAGGTTGGCTATCGCCCTGATTTGCTCTGGACTTGCCTCTATGCCTCTCTTAGTTACCATGTATCCCAGGAATTTGCCTGCTCCGACTCCAAAATGGCACTTTTCTGGATTTAGCTTCATGTTATATTTATCGAGGATGTCGAAGGAATCCTTAACATCCTGGACATGGTCATTGATGACCCTGGATTTTACCACCATGTCGTCAATATATACCTCCATCGTGTCCCCCAGTTTTTCTTTGAACATCATGTTAACCAATCTCTGGTACGTTGCCCCTGCATTTTTTAGTCCAAAGGGCATAACTATATAGCAATATATACCTGTTGGTGTTATGAATGTCGTATCTTCCTGATCCTGGGGTTCCATCTGAATCTGCTGAAATCCTGAGGTAGCATCCATGAAAGTCAACATTTCATGGCCTGCGGTAGCATCGACCATGGAATCTATGTGAGGTAGTGGGAATGGATCTTTTGGGCATGCACGGTTCAGGTCCGTGTAATCCACGCATACCCTCCATTTACCATTTTTCTTGCCAACTACCACCACGTTGGCTAACCACCTGGGAAACTTCACTTCTCTGATCATCCTTGCTTTTAAAAGTCTGTCGACCTCCTCCTGGATTATGACGTTCTTTTCTGGCGCAAACTTTCTCCTCTTTTGGTGTATAGGCCTGAAAGAGTTATCAATTCCAAGTTTATGCGTAATAACGGATTTAGAAATACCTGTCATGTCGTCATGGGACCAAGCGAAGGTTGACATTCTGGTTCTGAGTAGATGTATTAACTGTTCCTCTATTGGCCCTGGAATATTTGTTCCAATATAGACTTTCTTCCCTGGATTTGAGGGGTCCAACTCGACAGCTTTGACGTCTTGCTCCCTTGCTTCCAGGGCTTCCTGGGCCTTTTTCTTTAATTGCTATGCTTGTCTTTGTTTGGAGGATATTCTCATTGATGTAGTATAACATTCCTTGGCCTCTTGTTGGTCGCTATGGACTGTGATCACACCCCAGGGCGTTGGTAACTTCACGCATTGATGGTACGTTGAGGGTACGACCCTGTTGTCATGAATCCAGGGTCTACCCAGAATTACGTTGTACCCTGATGGTGCGTCCATCACACAAAAACGTTGGACCGAGTTGAGCCCTTCTACATAGACTGGAAGCTTGATTTCACCCAAGGTATTTTTTGTTTCACCACTGAAACCCACGAGTACCGTGGATTTTGAGATGATCTCCGAGTGTGGAATTCCCATTTTTTGCAAAGCCTCCAACTGGATTATATTTACTGAGCTGCCTCCATCAATTAAGATTCTCTTCACAATGTTGTTGGCAATGTGAAGTGTTATTACCAATCCATCATGATGAGGGTCTATGATATCGCGTTTATCATCTTCCCCGAATGTAATTTCCTTGACATCAGGTTGAACAGAGCTCTTCCTGGGTCTCCCCTCTCTCTCTGACTTGGATTCCTTGGCATGTCTTTTCGCTGCAGAATAGGAGGTACCACAAATGTCAGAACCACCAGAAATAAAGTATATTACCTTAGCGTCCGGGGGCAGAGAGGATGCTCTTTCAAGGCGGCCATCAGAGTGTCCAAAATCCTGGGATCTTGCACCATTATCCCTGGATTTTGAGTTCTGTTCCCTGGATTTATCCTTCTTCTTTCCCAGGAGCTCCTTCAAGTAGCCTTTGCTAAGTAGATAGCTGATTTCTCTTCTCAGGGCCATGCAATCCTCGGTCTGGTGACCAAAGTCTTCATGGTAAGCACACCACTTGGATTTATCCTTCCAGGTGGAAGGTTTATCGTTCTTCTTGGGCCACCTTGCTTTGTCTCCAAGGTCCTGCATAGCAAACATAACACCAGAGATATCAGTAGTAAAGCAATAATCATTAAGGGAAGGATATTCTTCTTCCTCTTCATCCTGGTCCACACTATTCACTCGACGTTCATCGGGCCTTGAGTATGGTTTAGATCGCTGCGACCTAGGATGTGAGGATTCTGATTTCCTGTTGGAGCTGTTGAATCCCGGGGAGGATTCACCCTTTCCCAGGATTTGCTTGTCCTCCTCCAACCTAATGAAGCGTATGGCCCTGTGACGGACTTCATCCATATTGTGACACGGGTTCATGACCAAATCTTGATAGAATGGTGAGTCTTTTTTAAGTCCCATCTTGAAGGCCTGAACTGCAGTTTCCATGTCCATGTTTGGTATCTCCAAGGCTTCTCTGCTAAACATGCTAACGAAATTCCTTAAGGTTTCACCTGCATTCTGGGTCACCCTATACAAATCACTTGTTAGTTTTTCAAAGCTGCGGCTGCAAGAGAACTGATTGTTAAATAATTTAATTAAATGTGAAAATGAAGTAATAGAGTAAGGAGGAACGTTCAGGAGCCATTTCAAGGCTGCTCCTGTCAAAGTAGATCCGAATCCTTTGCATAGGCATGCCTCCTTAATTTCAGGGGGCATGTAGATAACTTCCATTCTTTCACGATAATGTGCCACATGTTCTTCAGGGTCTGTGGTGCCATCGTAAGGTTTCATGCTGGGAGTTTGAAACCTTTTGGGTATCTCCACGTCGCAAATTGGTGGAGCAAACCTGGACACTCTATGACTTGCTGGTCCAACTTCAGGGATAGGCTGTACAACTCCTGGGACACTTGAAATCATCCTCTTGAGTTTTTGGATTTCTCGTTCCACTGATGGGCTGATCCCTGGATCCTGCACTGCATTATTAGTATTAGTGTAATGAGCGAAAGTTTGGGGAGTGTTACCGACATCCTGGGGTATGTTTGTCCCAGGATTAGCGACTGTGTCTCTGATGGTAGACGTCCTGGGTAGATCAGCATGGGCCATTTGAGTAGGGAAGAACGTTGATCTCCCGTTCAATGGGGTGACATCTTCATGTACCCTGGAATTACTCCCAGGGGTGTTGAAATTCAGAATCCTGGGGTCAAGTGGAGAAGGTTGAGCTGGTGCAGCCCTAGGTATCTCCGATCTCACGCTCGTTAGTTGGGCCAGGAATTCCTGATTCAGCTTTTGTTGGCGTTCCATGTAGCGTTCCATTCTAGTGAGTGAGGAGAGGATATCATCATTGGATATCAGAACAGGGTCTTCATGGACGTTATCCGTTTCAATCCGTTCGGAGTTGATTGTTGACCCATCGTTGCGTGTGGTTGCAGTTGAGGTATTGACCCTCGGTGGAATGGCTCCACTTGTTGAAGTGCTGAGAGCAGGAACCGAAGCATTCGAGGTGTTCATTTGTGCTGACATCTTTTGGTAGATTTTGGTAAAAATTAAGTTTAGGATGAACCTAAAAAGAGTTTGACAAAAAATTGACACCAATCGCCCCACGGTGGGCGCCAAATTGTTTTGGCTAAAAATTACTTAAGCAAATTTAGTAAAACTTGAACCAAATAAGATTGTGAGGTTTGGTGCCTAGGATTAAGATACGAAAACTGTTTGTAAAAATCCTGGGACAACAACTGGATTCCAGGGACAAAAAACAAAATCCTGGGTAAAAATGTAAGTTTAGTTGCAAAATCGATTAAGAAAGCTAATAACACAAATGAAGCCTTGAATGCAAGTAGGAACACCGAGAATTTTACTAGGGAAAAGCCCTTAGCCCTTAGATGTCTCTAAGGCGCCGCCGGCATAAAAACCCTGTGTAGCGATAACACACGCTACCAATTTATTGATCACGTAAACGTTTCAGTACACTGAGTATGCAGAGAATAAAGTACGAGAATACAATGAGTAAAGCTCGAATGAGCTGAAAACTAAGTCTAAGTGTCCTATATATACTCCTAGATCTTCAACAACTTGTCCGATATTTCAGGGATCTCCTCTTCAACGTCTCTTTCAGTTGGTTGACCGAGTTTCCAGCTAACTGACTTTGACCACGTGCGAAATAAGTCTTTAGCTTGTTTTATGCGACCGTTAGTAGACTTCGTCAACCTGCCCTTGATCAGATATCGACACACAAACCGTTAGTAACAATGCCCTAGCATGCAGGGTCATTTCCACATGCTGGGTCATCTATAAAAAAAGGGTAACCCTGGATATGCACATTTTAGATCATAATAATATAGAATAAAATGAATGTAAACTTCCCTAAATAAAGTCGACATCCTGGGTCATCACTTTACTATTGACACATTCAGGGTCACAGAACATTACCTGCCAAATTTAGGGTCATAAGATTCCTGGGTCATACCTGCCCCTGGTCTATACCTGTACCCTGGATTACTAGCCGAAGATTTAGGGTATAACAAGAATGATCTTGAAAATGCTATACGGGTGGGGATCTTTCATGGAACAGTGAACCGGATTGTTGAGCATGAATGGTGGTCGAGCAAGATGCCTAATACCTTCAGATTTGATCTGTTGCTTCGGTAGACGTTCTAATGGTTCATGCCTAGGGGAAGATTGTTGGGCTATACATATGAGGCATGAACATTAGAGTGGGCTTAGCTTGGTTTGGGCTTGGAGTGATTATGATATGGGCTTGTTGGGCCGGTTTTCCTTTATGGGTTTATGATTACTTTTAGGGTTTTGTAATGGGTACTATATAAACCCATCTAGTTTATGATTGTAAGTGGTTGTTAGTTTACGATTTGTGCCTCCTCTCATGTATTTCCGATCGTAATCTTCATCTCAAGAAATTTGATTGTTCATCATTCAATATTTGATCTTTTTGTGTTGTTCTTCACTCATATCAAGTCTATTTCATCTTCTTTCTCTTGAATCGGTCTCGTACAAGGTTTCCGCACTTGTTCGAGATTAAGATATCGTGAACGGTTGTTGATCTTGGACCAACAGTATCCTACCCTTTTCAACCGACTTCAATGGCAACTCCGTCCCCCTAGGAATCGAGTCTCGTTTGACAAAAAAAAAACTCTTCTTCCAGTCATGGTCATTGTGGGAAGCTCGGGGAATCAACTGGAAGGTGGAGGTGCGAGCTTTGAGAACGAACCGGCTACAACCATGGGTTCTTAATTAATATGCTTCACAGATCTCAGGAATCCCAATGTTGAGATTCCTGGTTTGGTTCAACTGGTCCAGAGAATACAGGATTCTCTAGACCATTGGCATGGTTTGGGAGTAGCAAAGTCGGGTGGTCTTGAAGAACTGGGTGATAAGCTCCGGAAAGGGGAACGTCATCCCAAACAAGAAAAGGTAGTACATGAAGCAAACCCAGGTGATGGAGATGAAATCAGACTTGGTTTGAGAATCGAAGGGTCGAAAAATGGTTTTCGGCGGAAAGATACCGGAGTTCTTCAACTCGAGTATATCGCCATCGTCGAAAGTGCAGGTTTCTTCCTCACAGGGGATAATGTACCCCTGATCATGAAAATCCTCGACGACCGGAGAACTTAACGAAGAAGATGATCAGGTGTTTTTCTTGGCCATGGCCGAAAAACGAGAAGAAAAGCAAGAAAGACAAAGAGGGACTGACCTGGAATATCGGAGAAGCTCGAGAGGTTTTGGGAAGAAGATGGTGAAAATCTCAATTTCGGATCTCCTATTTAAAGAAAAGATCATGATTAGCATCACATCACTTGGACGCCGAGAAATCTGTCTCATCTCAACTGTTTTTACCGTTTACACACCGTGAAAAAGGCATCTTTTTGAATTTTAACAGCTGTCGAGCTTATCCACGCCTGTTGAAATTCAAGGGGCAATTGTTGAGGGTATATTTTCAGAATGCTCGAACGAAGCACACGCAGTTCAGGAATCCTATTATCGTCTGGGAATCCCGTTCATCCAGTTATCCTGATTTATATTATTTAACTAACCCTCATATTTGCCACGTGCT
Source organism: Deinandra increscens subsp. villosa (assembly GCA_039602395.1). NCBI lineage: Eukaryota > Viridiplantae > Streptophyta > Magnoliopsida > Asterales > Asteraceae > Deinandra > Deinandra increscens. Next base: position 67,860,048 of record JBCNJP010000017.1, on the reverse strand, counting down.
TATTTGACCAAGTACCGTCGAAGTCAACAACTACTTCCGAAACTTAAGCTCCAGCTACGGAAGATCGTGGACCAAGTGAATGAAGAGGGCCTTAACGGTCAAGTTAGTTGGATGATAGGATCTCAGAATCCCGGAAAGTTAGTTATCATTGTATTTGTTATATAAATCGAGGATTCGATCAGTAGGGACACACATTGAACACACTTTAGCTTAGTTACGACCGCACAACATTGTATCACATAGTTCTGATCGATCAAACCTCCAACTCATTGTAATTTTTCATTTGATTATCAATAAAAGTGCTAGGCAGCAGGCTCTTCGGGCCGGCTTCCGAGGTTTTTTGCTAGGATTCCTAGAGGCAACTCGAAGGATCCTGGATTTTTCCCTCGTTACATCCTTGTGTTCAACTTTACATTTCAAGCATATTGACAAGCACACTACCTCACATTCTAAGTTTGGAATACAAAATTCCTTTGTGAATTTTTGACCAAAACAACGTTGATGGTTAAGGTTGTGGCAAGTTGAGAAGAATTTTTCAGGGCTTCTATGATTAGTTGGAGGTTTGATGAGTATGCAGATGGGTTCAGATAGCATGGTTGGTTAAGGGTGTCTATGGTGAAATTTTTTCTGGGTGGTGAGTCGGAAGATGAGGAATCTAGGTTTAGGGTTTGAGCAGAGGGGTTTCTATGGATTTTTCCTTTGGACCGAGTGTTCATCGCAGGGGTTGCAGATGAGGATGTCATTTGTGATTTCTCAGGTTTGTGTATTGAACAGTGGGATTTAGATGAGAGGATTTGATGTTCTTTTATAGGTAACTCATCATGTCTTTCCATTTTTCAAGGTTCTCCTATAATGGCTATAATTAATTCGAACGGACGCTTTTATTCTGAACGGTTTTAAAAATTACCGTTGGCTTTTATGTGAATAATTAGCGAATTAATTACCGCATTTATCAAAGAAAAAAAGAAATTATTTATTTCTCAGATATTTTGGATAATTTAGATTTTTGAGGAGACATTCTGCATAATTTTCTGATCAAGAGAATAAGAATTTATTTAGTCACAAAATTTATACAGAGAGTTTAAGACAGGTACAGTTGTCTGTACATGTGCATCTATTCTGGTCTCTGTTGTGAGCAGGAGTTTTGAAGGCTTTGAATCTCGCTTCCATTTGAAGAGAGATATAAAGATGCAAGGAAGTTTGCCTTCCTATGGATGGGAGAAAATATCCATTGGAGTCTGGAAGTCCGGATATTGATAGTCCACCATGAGATATTCCCTTTTGAGATACTACTTTTCTTGTTTTGATTCCTCTAGGTATTGTTTCCCAGTTTAATGCTTGAAGGATTAATTTTGTTGAAAATCTGGGATAGAGAATGAATCTTTCATTTAAGGGTCTGTTAAAATTTCTTTGCACCTGTCTCATGAGGTACAGAGAAAAATTCATGTTGTGACCTTGAATGAGAGCATGTATGACACATTGAGTGTCCTCATCAGAGAGATGATGGTCAGAGTATTTTGATGAGAAAAAAATTTGGATTTGAGAGAAAAAATATTGCCATAGATGTGGAAGGTGAACTCTATTAGCTTTTCCTTCATATAGATCTCCTTTGTATCCCATATCAAGAAGAGTTTTGATCACAGTATCTTGATCAAAGTGACTGGGAGTAGATGGACTGTCATTGATTTGAAGTGCTTTTCTGATCAGATGTTGATCAAAGACAAACATTACTCCACATACAGATGTTCTTATTAAGGCATTGTCTCCATCCTTGACAATGAGAACAACATTCCTCCAGAATTCTTGAAGTAGAGAGTAGCTGACTAGAATATCAAGAGTTAGTGCATATCCTATGGGGCAATTTTTGAGAAATTTCATCATTGGTTGATATGACCAAAATGTGTTCCCGCAGGGTGTGTAAACATGAGGTTTTGAACATGAGGAACAAGGAATGTCGTGTTTTCAGGTAATGGTGGAGAAAGCTCTTTAAAAGACATGGCTGAGTTTTTTTTTTTTTTTTTTTGATTTACTTGGAAATTTCACTTTTGTGCTTCTTTTAAAGACAAGTTGAGATGATGAGATGAATAGAGGGGAGAGCAGATGGATTTGACAGCCTATTCTTATAGGTCATTATTGATGTTTTTGGTTCTAGAATTTGAGCTTTTTGTTTGAGAAGTCAACTTTTCAGAGAACTTATTTGGGAGTACAGGAAAAAATGACAGGTAGTTACTGAACTGACTCCCCTTCTCCCTTTTTTTTATTATTTATATTATTTTTTTTTAATTATTATTTTTTTTTACTTTTAATTTTTTTTTATTATGTATATAAAATTTTAAGTTTGCTGTCATGTTTAGCATCCCCAACTTGCTTAGTGAAAATGAGAATCTCTTTTCATCTAAAGGTTTAGTAAAGATATCTGCAAGCTGGAGTTCAGTTGGGATAAAATACATTTCAATGTGTCCTTTTTCAACATAATCTTTGATAAAGTGATACCTGACGTCGATGTGCTTTGTCCTTGAGTGATGGACAAGATTGGATGTGATGGTGATAGCATTCTTTGAATAACATAAAATTAGTATCTTAGGGAGATTTATCTCGTAGTCTTTGAGTTGGGTCTGCATCCATATTACTTGAGAGCAGTAGCTGGCAGCAGCAACATATTCAGCTTCAGCGGTTGAAGTTGATACACAGTTTTGTTTCTTAGATGTCCAGCACCAACTTACCTCCTAGCATCTGACAGCTTCCTGATGTGCTCTTTCTGTCTAGTCTACAACCTGCATGATCAACGTCTAAGTAGGTTGTTAGAGAGAAATCAGTATCCTTGGGATACCAGAGACCTAGGTCAGTTGATCCTTTTAGGTATCTAAAGACTCTTTTGACACCTAATAGGTGAGAATCCTTGGGTTTATATTGACATCTGGCAAGGAAGCATGTGGAGAACATGATGTCAAGCCTACTTGCTGTGAGATACAGAAGTGAGCCTATCATTCCTCTATATGTGTGCTCATCAACATTTTTACCATCTTTGTCAGCATCAATTTTCACATTTGTGGCCATTGGTGTTTTGAATGAGGATCAGTTTGAGAGAGAATACTTAATGAGTAGATTTTTAATATATTTTGCTTGATTTATAAAAATTCCCTCTGGTGTTTGTTTAATTTGGATTCCCAAAAAATAGTTTAGTTCTCCCATAATGCTCATTTCAAAGCTTGTTGTCATAAGTTCCTGAAATTCTTTACAAAATGATGGACACGTGGATCCAAAGATGACATCGTCAACATAAATTTGTATAATCAAGAGATGACCTTTTCTTTCTTTTAAAAATAATGTTGTGTCAATGGACCCCTTTTTAAAGTTAGCCGATAAAAGAAACTCCGAGAAGGTGTCATACCATGCTCTAGGTGCTTGTTTTAGACCGTACAGAGCTCTTTTAAGTTTACAAACATGACTTAGAATTTTTTCGCTTTCAAATATGGTAGTTGTTCAATGTAAAATTCCAGTTCAATTTTTCCATTTAAGAAGGCACATTGAACATCCATTTGATAGATTTTGAAACCTTTAAAGGCTACGAAGGCTAGAAATATCCTGACAGCCTCAAGTCTTGTGACTGGGGAAAATATTTCATCATAGTCTAATCCTTCTTCTTGACAGTATCCTTTTGCTACAAGTCTAGCTTTGTTTCTAATTAAGGTACCTTCTTCGTCTATTTTATTTTGAAAAAACCCATTTAATTCCTATAACAGATTTGTTGTTAGGTCTTGGAACTAAATTCCACACATTATCTCTTTCAATTTGTCCTAGTTCTTGTTGCATGGCTAGGATCCAGTGGGGATCCTGAAGGGCTTCTTCATAGGTTTTTGGTTCTATTATGCTGAGGAATCCAGCATAGAGACATTGATTGGATGAGGCTGACCTGGTCTAGACATTTTTGTTTTGATCACCAATGATTAATTTTACGGGATGATCTTTTGTCCATTTTGTTGCTGGAGGGAGAGTGGCTAACTCTTCACTCCCAAGCATTAGGTTGGTTGTCTAAGTGTCTTGACTCTCCCCCTCAGCTGAGGGCAAGATCTCAGTTACAGAATCATTTAGGAGCTTTGAAGTGGAGTTCTGTAATGTTTCTGTAGTTGTACCCTTTTTATTTAAGAGTTGAGAATCAGGATTTCATTATTTTTATCTTTTGAATGGGAAATTTCATTCTGAATCACGGTTTCTTTGCTATCTTTGTAATGATCTTTTGTGATAGCGATTTTTGAAAGATAAGCAAATAAGGGAAGGTTATTTTCATCATCAAAGTTTTCTTCGAAAAATTTGTGGGATGCTTTTCTTGGTTTTTCTGAGATTGTTACTTCAGGGATGTAATCCTTTTTATTTGGATATGTGGTGCTAACAAGCCATTTTATCATCACTAAATGACACATTTATACTTTCTCTTACCACTTGAGTTTTTAAAACAAAAACTCTGTATGCTTTTGACTTTAGTGAGTATCCAATGTAAAACCTTTGTCGGCTTTTCTGTAGAATTTTTCGAGATAATCTTGATCGTTTTGTATGTAGCACCTGCATCCAAAGGCATGAAGAAATTTTTAGTCAGGAGTTTTCTTATTGATTGCTTGGTAGGGAGTTTAATTGATCCTCTTGTTGATGACAGATCTATTTTGAGTGAAGCATGCTGTTGTGTAGAAGCATATATAGTTGTCTAGTGCTAGGTCTTGTATTTATTATGTTTTGTGTAATCTGGTCTCAGCGGACCAGGGGCGGACCAGATGGTACGCCCGGACCATCTGGTACGCTGGTTAGTTGGTCCGCTGGCCAGAACTAGTATAAAAAGGTTTAGCTCGTTTAGAGGAGAACAGTTGTAAGGTTTGAGTTCTAAACTGTGTGTTTTTGTAAGGTGAAACCTGTTTACTTTCCCTCTCTAAAGGTTGAGCAATAAAGAAGTGTTATTTACCTTTGTGTTTACCGAATTGAGATCGTTATGCATTAGCAAGACCGTTCCTGTGTTTTACAAGTGGTATCAGAGCAGGATTGCTCATTTGCTGTGATCTACAGTTCGGTTTTTGAGATTTGAAGAAAGTCACAACGTTTGGGGTAAGAATTTGATCATTTCTACTCGGTTTTACGTCGATTCTGCATATCTTTTACGTTCAAAGTGATCATGGAGTGTTTTGGTTGAGTTCTGGGTTGATTACACGTTCGAAACATAAATTTTGTGAAGAATTATTCGATTTATACTGGTCCTGATGTGGTCCGCCGAATGAGTTTTGTGGTCCGCCGGATGAATTTTCTTGTCCGCTAGTATATCTTCATCAGTAATCTTGTCCGCTGCTTGTGGTCCGCTCAAGCAATCTTCTTATTCTGATCCGTAGCAGTTCCATCGTACCAATTCGTCCGCGACAGTTATTTTAGCGGACTATCTAATCCGTTCATTATAATTTGATCCGCTAGAAGAGTTCTGGTCTGCCAGTTCTAATTTGATCCGGTTCTCGTCCGCTAGTTGAAATTTGGTCCGGAGATTAATTTTCTGATCCGGTGATTTGCTTTCTGGTCCGCTAGCATAGTTTTTAAGGAAATTTATCATGGATCCGTTCCAGGCTTTTGCTACGATGTCGTCAACTGTACAAGCGTTATTGAACTACGATAATGAAATAGGAACTACCAATAAGGTTCCTAATTTGATGAAGTTTGAGGATTTTCACAATTGGAAAACCCGATATGAATCATACATCGGTGTCACGGATGTCACCGTTTGGACTCCGATGTTGGATGGCTATTCAGTCCCAAAGTTTACCACGGGTGAATTTGCTGGTCAAGAAAAGCCATACAACAAAATGAATGATGCTGAAAAGGAAGCTTTCAAACTGGAAAGAAAAGCTTACTCAAATTTATTGATGGCATTACCAAAGGATATATTACATCAATTCAAGATGCACACAACGTCAAAGGCTTTATGGGAAGCATTGTGCCATAGATGTGAAGGAAATGCACAATATAAAAAGAGTAACAAAAAGGTGCTGTTGCGAGAGTACGATAATTTCTGTCATGTACCTAATGAAAGTATTAATGATCTGATTTAAAGATTATCTCATTTGGTGAGTGAGCTGGATATCATTGGGGTGAAAAAGGATGCTGGAGAACTGAAAGAGAAACTTTTGGATGCTTTGCCAGCAAATTGGGAAGGATATATTCTGTTATTAACTCATAACAAGGATTTTGATGATATCACATATGATGATCTTACTCGAAATTTGCTAGCCCGAGAGTTGGATATGAGACGTGTAAAAAATTTACCAACCCAAGTTCAAAATCCAGATGTCTATTTTGGTTATAATGCGTCAACGATGCATGCCAAGGCTAAAGCAAATTCTAATCCGCCAACAACGGCATTTTATGTGGAAAACAATTCGAGTGGTCATGCAAGCGTGTCAAGAGGTTCATCAAGTGAGAGATATTCTACCAAAGCTGCTGTTACATATCCGGTGTACTCTAATCAATCTTCATCTGCTCCAAATCAGAATGCTTTTTCAGCAAAAACCACAAATGATTACATGGCGTTATTCTCGGCAATGATTCTGTCTTACGATGGAGTGATAGCTGGAAAGCTGACTAGTGTTGAACTGACTGGAGAAGATTATGAACAAATTGATCCAGATGATCTAGAGTTAATGGATATTAATCGGTCGATGGCAATGCTTGTAAGAAGAGGTAAGAGGTTTATGGAGAAGACCGGTCGTAAAGATCTTAATCCTGGAGGCAAATTGGGATTTGATAAATATAAGGTCCGATGCTATAACTGTCAAAATTATGGACATTTTGCAAAAGATTGTACCAAGGCAAAGAAACAGGAGACTTCAAGGTTATTTCAGAAATATGCCTCTAAAAATAACAAAGGGTCGGGAAACAATGCAACTCCATCAAGTTCAAATTCAGTTGCTAGTGGCTCCAACACAAAATCTAAAGCTTTAGTCTCGCAAAACTGTGAGGGTTACGATTGGGATGCAGATTTCCTGACGAGTCTGCATTGCTATGCACTGAGGAGAGAAATGTAACAACTGAAGATGATTCTGATCTTCCAGGAGAAGACTTCTTTGCTGAGGGTCATCAGGCATTTATGGCTTATGTTCAGGTTAATTCTAACGTCTGTGAATTTTGCACAACAACTGCTAATCATCTGAAAGAACTTTCTGATGAGAAAGTCATGTATCATGATAAATACATATTGGCAGAAGAAAATGTCACAATCTATAAACAAAGGTGGGAGGCCGTTAAGGCAGAACTAAAAAGTGAGCATGCCTTGATTCTAAGCACAAAAAATTGAATTAAATAACAAAACTGCGGATTATATTTTTTGTGAGAAAAAGCTTGCAGAAGCTAATTCTAAAATTTCAGAATTAAACATTGAAATATTGGATCTTCAGAGGCAATTGGAAAATTTCAAAAATTCATCTTCCTTTGCCAGTTTTCTGTGCAAAGATGAAAATTTAAAAGATGTGCTTAAAGAATCAGGGTGTACTTCAGTTCCACCACCGATTGTGCATGGGAAAGGCCCCAATGAATCGAATGTCAAACCAGCTGTTGTGTTTGATTATTCCAGTTTTACTGAAGGAGTATCTGACAAATCCAAAGGCACTCATAAGAGGAAGCCTTTGAAAAATGTGTCCAAAACTGTCAGTGTGGTTCTCAAACAGTCTGAGACTCATGATTCTATGGTAAAATCATCTAAAAGTGTAAACCTTACACCTTTAGAAGCTGCTCAGAAAGTCAAAGAAACTGAAAGAATTTGAAAATTCGAAATTTGCAAAAGGTCGTAATTTGTTTTATGAACAAGAATCTATGACTAAGAGTAACACAATCACACCAGATGTTCATTCAATACCGGTACCTTTGTCAAAGTCGGAAAAGTTCAATGGTATTGGTTTTGGACATCCTGATTGTCACACCCCCAAATAACCACTAACGGAGTTTATACCGTTAAGGGGTGCAAGCAAACCAGGACCACAACCATTAGTTACAAATACTAAACGAATCAGAGTAAAGTCCAAAACATTCATTTCAAAACAGTTTCAAAAGTTACGCAGCGGAATAAAGGCATAAGTATCTTAGCACTAACCACGTGCTTTACAAATCTTTGTTTCAAATTCAAATTCCCAAATTTAGTTTAATAAAAGTAAATATCTTCTTGTGCCATGCCAACCTCCAGTGGATACTCTTCAACGATCTGCAAAAGTGAAAACCACACAAGTGTCAACCTAACGGTTGGTGAGTTCACAGTGGGCATGTCATGCATTGGCCCGGTCTCATAATCGTAATCGTGTCAACATATACATACGTAATATTTGTTTGTGAAAAGCAATGCTCAGTTATATACGTCAATTCATAAACATTTGTTATTTAGTAAAGTTATTGTCCGTAACAAAGTTATCAGGTATGTACTAGTCTTGTATAATTAAAGTGCTCAACCGATATCGCGGGTAGCTAATCCGTTGTTTCCATGCACTAAGGAAGTTTGTACCAAAGCTGACCATTAAGTATCGTAGAGGCAGAGCCTTCAGCCATTTTGTTTTGCGGACATACGTCATCGCGGCTTTGCCTCCCCCGTGTCCTCTCGGGATCACGGTCAGATAGGCTGATATTGTACCTCCGTGCACCTCCAGTGTCACGAGGCGGAGTTTGTCAAACTCCAGTAGATCTACCCAACATCCCCTCGCTTTACAATTAATGGCACAATTAAGTTGAGGACTTTTTCAGTTAAAAGGCAATCCTTAGAAATCATGTGATATCATGTGGTTTAGACTTTAACCTACACTAGCCATATTAAAACGGTTTACTTTAGGGTTCTTATGAACCCCGAAAACATTTTTCAGTTTCATTTTAGAATTAGTTGTTTAAGTAATTCACAAGTGTTTCCCATAAAACACTTCAAGTTCATCAAGTAGGTGCACAGCACTCTAAGCTTTCAATTTCATCAAGTAGGTGCACAACACTCTAAGTTTTCAGCATTGTTTTTCATTAGATTATTCAGTGTGTCCCAAACGGGCTTACGGTAAACGGGTTAGTGACACTCACCTTGGGTTGCACTGCTACACTTGTTAATAAAATCCAAGTTTGCTTAACGAAGACCTATGAACACGTTTAGGTCTTAAGTATTAGTTTGGTGTCTAATCTTTACTTAACGTCACTATGGCCCATAACATAGCACGTTGAAACTATGACTCGACATAACGACACACGACACCGATGGTTGATCATAAACAAGGGTTCATATACATCAGAAATCAAAGCATGTATCATCATAGCATAATCATGTAAGTCATGGCATAACATTCAAGTAAATTGCACAAGTTTGGATTCTGGTCTCAGTTTCGCTAGCAGTTTCGCTAGGCAGTTTCGCTGTGTGCACGGGCAGCACTTTCGCTAGGCAATACCCGATGACACAGTTTCGCTAGGCTAGTTTCGCTCGAAACTGTTGGCACAGTTTCGCTAGCCTAGTTTCGCCCGAAACTGGTTTGAACTTTCGTTCAGGGAATTTCGCTCGGTAGTTTCGTCCGAACAGGTCTGGTTGGTTTACCCGGCGACACTATAGTTTCGCTGTATAGTGTCGCTGGAAGGAGATATACATAGTTTCGCTATATAGTTTCGCCCAGAGAACAGGCTAGTTTCGCTGGTCGCGAAAAACACATAAATCAGCCTAAAAATCAATCTAACAGCTTCCATATTACATGCAATTCATTATCTAGCATACATAACCATTTACCAACATAAATCAGTAAGCTTTAACACCTTAAACATGCATTTTCATCATCAAATCACCAAAAACACATTTTAACCTAAAATGACCTAATCTAGCATAAATCTTCAACATGGATGGATTTCACACGTAAAGTTATAAACTTTATAACAGATCTAGCAATCCTAAGCAACATATCAGAAGATCAAGTGATTCCATGGAGGTTTGGTCATGCTTTAAAGTAAAACACCAAGAAAAACACATATAAATGCATAAAGAATGGTTTTGGGGACTCACGATTCGATCTAGGGCCAAATGGATGAGATGAGATGATGGTTCCTTGATGATTCTTGGCTGGAATCAGCTGGTCCAGAATATCTCAGGAGAGTGTGTGTGTGTTTTGTATGAAATGAGGCAAAAATGTGATATCTAGGGTTTTATGTCATTATATATCAGGGCCTAGTTTCGCTGGCTAGTTTCGCTGGCCAAGCGAAACTGGCTCTGGTAGTCAGAGGGTAGACTAGCCGGGCGACACTATAGTTTCGCCCGGTAGTTTCGCTGGAAACCCAAAAGTGACCAGTTTACATTTTAAGCAAGATAAGTACAGTTCATGGGTTGTCATGCTATTCACAATACTAAATCATGTATTTAAATCACATTGCACATAATGACAATAAATAGTTAAACACATAACACATATGGACGGGTTCGGTGATCAACCAAAGGACGTGGACGTATTCGGCCTAGTTAAGCATTAGTTACTAAGTTAACACTTATAACGTAACTAACGGAATTGTCTAACGGAAGTAAACCTTGAAATTCTCGGATGTCACAC